>JARK01001376.1:488290-508828 GCA_000688135.1 Ancylostoma ceylanicum
GGGGGGTGGGGGGGGGGGGGGGGGGGGGAGTGCAACACTGACGTATGTCAGCATGTCTATAAAAGTAGAATCTTAACAACACATATGAAAAACAAGGAAAACAACATCAACGAAGGATGAACTGGAGACGTTTGTTTGGACTGTCCCATCCCACCTATCACACTCTCCAAACCTTCCTGTTTCCGTTGCCACACTTCGTCGCCATTTTGGAGCGTTAAAATACGAATAACACTGAAAAGCACTAGAGGCATTGTTCAAGGCCGATTCCGCCACTGAAAGAAAGGTATGGACAACCGACCCACATCTTTACAAAAGAGCACTGATGTCAGTGGAATATATTCTAGAGGATTCGTCGCTGCCGTTTCGATATTATGGAGGACTAAATTTGAGTCTTACATTTACGAAGAGTTACGGATCAACCCAATTGTGTGTGTGTTGTTGTGTTTCACATCATACCCCACCACAACTGTATGATGTAGTACGTTTGTAGACTGCCCTCGCTTTGGGCCAAGCACATGCAACAGACCTCCATCTCAAGAAGGTCCAAAAAATGTTACCATCGCAAATCTGTGTGGGCATAGCGTTCCACACTCAGCGAGATATTTCTCATCTTATTATTGCCTTTCAGGTACCGATATTCGGTGACCAGATGCGTAACGCCCACATGTTAGTGCGGCATGGAGGAGCTCTAATGCTACACAAGTTTGACATTGCTGATTCGCAGAAATTGATTGGTTCGATCGAAGCTGTTCTCAACGATGCAAGGTTCAGTTTGTTGTGGATGTTCCTAAAATAATTGTATATTCTAGTCAGGGGCGCGTGTGGCGCAGTGGTAAGAGGCTCGCTGCGCACGCACACGGTCGATGGTTCGGTCGCGTCCGTGGCCAACCATGCCGACCATCCCTCCGGGGTCGGTAAATTGGTACCAGAGGAGTCTGGGAGGATGAAGCACTGACTTGGTTTATCGGATGCCCCCCCCCCCCAAGTCACTGTACAGGGCACATACGCATTCAACGCCTCTACGATGCCCAGATGAAGTCGAATGCGTGGCGCACCCTCGTGACGGGATTGATCAACGCCGACCACTTTATACTTTACTATTCTAGTCAGAGTAATATTCTGTAAAGAGAGCAAAATACAGAAGTTAAGATGTGGAAGTTGATTCGTTGGACGTAAAGGCCCTGAGTAGCTTCTCAGCGCTTACTCATCCAGTAGTTAATTGTTCGTGATAAGGAAAGGGAAATATTCTGAACAGTTGGAACTATTCCAGTGCGCTCATCTTATTTACCGTCGAAACCACACCACTTTCACTCCCACTTTTCTGGGAATCCAGATAATCCACGGCCTCAACCCCAATAATGGCTTCACTCTCTCTAGCACTCTTGGGGTTCAACCCTAGCACGAGAAGTTTTAGCTCCGCCCATTCCTGTGGAGCAGGCGACGTGCTGGTAGTCGCGTACAAGCTGTGTCCCACCCCGCGTGGCAGTCTCTACTTGCTCGATTTCGGGGTTCATCCCCAGCACGACATCTTTCGACCGCACATTATTTGTCATGCAAGCTGTTGGTACATATAAAAAGTGTGCAGGGTGCGGCAAAAGTATTTATATAAGCCCACTACCTATTGTGATAGCCTCACCCCAGGCGGAGATTAGATAAGCTTTACGGGATTTGCCTGGCCGGCTAAGGCCTGGCTGAAGCCGGGTATCAGCAATAGGTCAGACGAGATGCGTAGGTTGCGGTTGCGTGCGAATGCGGCGCGGGTGCAAAAATGCATCGCGTGACCGTGAGACCCCCCTGGCGCAGGCGTACAAAGCCTACAACCTTCATCCATTCAATGTGCATTTTTGATGTTCGTTCGCTACCGGGGTGTGACAGCGTGCCATAATGTGAACGTGCAAGAACACGTCTAACACAAAATGAAACCGTCTACGGACACTTACAACCCGCTCGCGTAGCGTCAGGCCGTCTTACCCTTTTGAACGTGGCAAGAAACTGTCAAACGTAATTCAAAAGATGCTCTAACTCAATCTAGCACCTAATTGCTCTTGTTGCAGTTTTGCTGAACGGGCAAAGCGACTATCCCGAATGCTCCGTAACCAGCCGGTTTCTGCGCATGAGCTTTTGTTGAAACATGCAGAATTTGCTGCCAGGTGAGTGTTTCACGATTGCTTTATTTATAATTGCAGGTTTACATGGATCATGCAGATTAAAAAAAAAAGATTAAAAAACTAATTTGAAGTAAGGGGTGAATGGAGATCGCGGTCAGTCGGGTAGATATGCCTGCATCAGTTTTGCGCCAACTACGTAACTGGCACGGTGCTTAGACCGAATTACTGGGATCGCACGATTTTTTCCTAAGAAAGCATTCCTACAATTTTTGCTTGGAAGTTGTCGTGTTCTACAAGACCGAGGCGCCACTCCAGCTGTCTAAACGTGTGCTAAAAACATGGTTTTCGTGTTGTTTCACCCATATATGTACAACTAATAGAATGTACAACATACGGACGAAAAATGAACAGCTTATGATTAACATGAAATACAACATTTTGTTTCTTTTTCTTCTATAGGTTTGGACGTCTTCAAAATCTCGACCCATATGGACGACAACTACCTCTTCTTCAGTACTACTTAGTCGACGTTTTTGCCGCTATAGCCGGAGTCGTTCTGATCTCAGTCACGATACTTGTCTTGCTTGTCAGGAGAATTTGTTGCAGGAGCCAGCGTAAAGCGAAGGCTGAATAGGATCACTTCTTTTTTCTCTATCTGCAACTGAGCTTGGTGCATCACACATCTTCCTAATGTGTTTTTCAGTGAATGTGTCATACAATCCTTACACTCTGTTTTTTTTTCTAGGAATATCACTTGTTTTATGTTCTGTTGTTCCTTGTGAAAATCTCGTGACAACACCATAGACTGTAATATTTATGAAATTATTTATATTCATGTATATTCTTGTATAGTCCTACAGATTTTTATACACAATGAAGAGTGTTCAGATATGTACATTGTTCACACTGTTTGAAAGATCATAAATCGAACATGGCTCTGAGGAATCCCGCGTTTACTTTCAAGTCACACACATTGGACGGAAATGCTCAAAATGACTTCATGGCACATATTCCCGTCTCCAATATACTTTATCCAGACCACACTCTGGCGGAAATACATACACCTGCAATTTCGATACTCTGCTATCCAGTGGAAGCATATCCACGAATATGCGAAGTCACTCGTTTTATTGCATGATGTCTTTCACATGTTGATTGTCATTTGATGAAAATCCATGATCTACTCCATCTCAGTGTTCAACTTCGTGTTGTCTCTCGCCAACACACCGCAGTTTGCGCCAGGAAAGTAAGAGGTGGATGGACGAGTTGTATTGGATAACAGAATGTATAAAAAACTGGTGGAGATAAACATACAGGGGGCATAAGTTATTGTACATCGTTTGATCGTTCATTTCTCTGCAGTAGTAAGATCTTTCGCGTCGCGCTAGGTCTTGCTCAATAGAGCTTGATTTGTTCTATTCTATAGTTACAAACATGCCTTGGAAACTCGCGAGATAACGAAAAAATTTCTCGGAAACTTCCACAGCAGATTCTTGGTACCGCCAAGTGCCCTGATTCAGCCCGCAATTTCCGAGCAAAACAGCCACAAAAACAGTTTATGACAACTGTTTTAGGTGGGATAAAAACTCGCATCGTGTTCTTGAGGTCGATTTCGAGATCAAGAAAATCTAAGATCTACAAAATCCACTTGAGATCGGGAATTTACAGAAGAAAATGCCACAACATCCACTGCTTTCAAAATTTGTTTCGAGGTCAACTGCTCGAAAGAAACCCCTCCCAGAATACCGGGTTTTGATTGGAAGGTATTTTCAATCTTCCTCTATTCAGCGGAAGAAAGAGCCGAACTAAGCATGGGTTCCTGGCGGAGAAATAAAGGAGCAAACGTTGTACAATAACTCATGCCTCCCCTCCCCCTGTATACCTACTATGTTTTTACTTCCACGGTCAAATATTCATATATTCCACATCCAGGTCTCCAAATTTTTCAGGAAAAAAAAATCCTCCAGAACCCTCCACAAAAAAGTAATTTAAGGTGCTGAACACATTTCATCCATTTTGCACCGTGACCCAATTCTGTTGTTTTACCGTAACAATACTGTAGATACACTACTTCACAGAATCCTCGCAAATTTTGCGCAGAGGGGTGGCCTCAGCCGATGAACACGAACTTCAACACAACTTCGCATGAAACTGTCACTTTCCTGCCGAAATCGACTTTTTTCAAATATCATACAATTACGTGTCATATCATATCCCCACGAAAATTCAGATGCAACGCAAACTGGATAGGATGTCCCCGTTCGCCACGTGTGTAGAATGTAGAGTCTGAGGGGATTACCTGAAATACATATCTTACTCACCTTATAGCTATGGTTAGCCAACAAAAAAGATTACTATACAAAACGAAAGCTATGTTCGTGTTCAGCACTCAAACAACCCTACAACGTACGTAACAGCGAAAACGTCAGAATTGTGGGGATGTAGCTACATACATACATATTAACATTTTCTGCCTGCAGTCCTTCGTATCTCTAATTATATGCAAGCTAAAGTTTGTCAAACCATGGAGGGAGGAAGCCGGGGCACTGAGGAAGACAGAGGTTCGAGAAGCTTTTTTGAAAATAATGGCCTCAAGAACAGGCTTTTCAGCAGTTCTAGAATCATGTGCACCACTGCGATGAGTGTCTTCCAGGAATGTAGAAATCTCCAAGAGAGAAAATGCCATACTGCCTCCTAGTCCTGCCTGATCCGCTGAAGCTAATTGCTTCTAAAAGTTTCATCGATCAAGCTTCAACCCTACAGGTGACAGTTGTTACTAGCCCTCCAGGTTGAGGTGTCCTTGTGCGAGAACGTTGTGAAAATTAGAAAAGAGTAAGACCAAACAATTCTGCAAACTGATGATACTGTTGAGTAGTTTTTTTCACCACACACCATAGAGCATAGTTATACCAAATGTTTAAATCTGAAAGATCTATACTACTTCTTCGAATATAAAAGAGAAATTGTTATATAGGTTTTATATTCGGCGCCTTTTCACTGTCTGATGGAATACATCGGCATGTGAAATGACTGGTCACACGTCGACAGTGCTTTCTCCACTCTGTGTACAATGCAGTATACTTACCTACTTCTGCTCGTGATACATTTCATTGGTTTTCGTTGCTCAGCGGACGAGCCTAGTAACAGTACGGCGACCCCAAAAAGTGAGTCAGTATTTTGTACTTGCAGAAGTCGCTGCGTGACCTTTGGCTCTTCCTCGCTGTCTTCGTTAGCAATGGTTTTACCAACACTTTAGTGTTTCTGAAAGAGTTTAAGGAGGAAAAGGAATAAAATCGATCGTTTTGAACGGAGTCTTATTGCCTGGAATGAACTGTTAGCTTGTGACTGCCCACAACAAAAGTCCTACTCCAGACAGTGTATGCTCCTCAATAGAGGATCTAACGAAGCGACATACATACTAGCAAGACTTTACACACAAGACAGCTCAGCTGAAAGGCAAAAACCTCCAAAATACGCATTCCAACACTCAAAGAAGTGTCCGCTTCTGAGGTGACCTTTGCTACATGTAGTAGTGAATCCTAGGAGTATAATGAATGTAAAGGAAAAAAAAAACTACAGAAATCTGTGGTAGGACTCTTGAGGCATCAACGGCAGCGCATCCCTCATCCATGGCAATCACAGAACAAATCTATAACTACCTCCTCAGCAGCGTCAGAGCCGCGTCAGGGCTGCGACAATGCTTATTATTCATCATAGAGAAGCATGCGCGTCAAACGCACGCATCTAGTGCAAACTACCCTTACTGTGTTAGTACGTTTTTGCAGGATACGTTATCACTCAGAACCTTCTGGGACTTGGAACAAGATGATCGTTTCGTAGTTACGTACATGCATACTTGTGCCATTGCTGAAATTGTCAATCTGTTTCTACCTCTTACAGTAATCGCACCGCAATCTTAAGTTCATGAGTGTACAGTACAAAGCAATGCGATACTTTCAAAGATAGGTTGTAAGCTACAACCTGACTTTGAGAGGTTGATGCATCTTTTTATTTATGATCAACTTACTAGCGCTCAAACAGTATCAACGTCATTCTGGTCCTCTATGTACGTCTACATAGAATAATCAGCAGCTTGAGCATTCGATTGATACTTCCTATAGACACTAGGTCACCCTCTTCCTATTCGCAAGCAAGCATGACAATGTCGCAAAGGTGAACTGCGTAAAAATCCGCCACGATTATGTACACATTCAGTATGCACGCCGAGAATGTAAACCTCATGTTATTTCGAGATCTCGCTTTAGATGATGGAAACACAACCCCAGGAACATCGGATCGAGTCCGCCAAGAAGTCACTGTAGGCCAGAAACACAACACTCCTCCAAATGAACAAAGCGTACCCACTGTGCACGAGTTGTGAGTTTTGCTGTACAGTTTCATATAATGAAGAAGAGCTGCTCTAGTTACAGGATCAGTCTCCAGGATCACGTGGTCGCGAAGCTGAGTCAACCGTGGAACAAGTTCGTGTGTGCGAAAGTCCACAATGAGACTTGCAAAGTGACTTTGTTGCGGTTAAAACCAATGAACCCTTGCCGATTTTTTTCCAGAGCAGCTGAGAATAACTGTGATTTGTTCCTTACGCTGTCTAACTAGGCTTATTTTCAGGTGTCTGAATCCATTCAGATATGCAACAGCGGAAAGGACTACGTCGTTGTTATGGGTCTTCTTCTCAAGTACGCATCTCTCTTGCTTTCTAACCACATATTTACTTCCTTTTATACCACGATGACTTGTTGAAGTCTCTGAGATTTTATGGAGTTAGGAGTTCCGATTTTTATTGTAGCTTCCGGAATGCAGTGGTTTATACCTACGTTCCTCTTCTTTAGCTCATTTGTACGCACACCGCAACCCTTTCAAGAAAAGATTTCATTTTCTCCTCCAAATTCCGTTTGTAGAGTTTGGGGAAATGGCTAAGCATTTGTTTTATAGAGATCGAAAAAATAGCTCCAGAAAATGACGTTGCATCTCCAAAATATTCTCAGTTCAGAGCTCAAAACAGTTCATAAACATACATATAGTATGATTATGTACATTGAGAGTCGGCAGAGCTGAGGAATTCGCGGACTTGACCGCTAAGAGCATCGCATTTGCGTTGGTATCTCTGTCTTGCGAATCCTCTTATTGTATTCGAAAAAAATGCGCTGAATATTAATACGATTAGCAATTATGACAGAGTAAAGTAGCTACAAGGCTCGCGGCGCGGTCGCGCGGCTCTGAGCGGCAAAGTCCGCAAACTTGTTTGCTTCACCGACGGACACTGCCAGTACAATTCTATCTTTACATATAATATCTTTCAGACCAGTTATTTCTATTTTTGCAAAACGTTGAGGCTGGTAGTGCTTATATGAGCACAATTTCATAAATTTGCGCGCAAAAAGAAGCATAAGGCCCAATTTACTCACATCACGTCGCACCAAATCTTCACAAAGTGTCCGAGCCATCTCGACCCGGCAAAAATAGAAGTGCAGTATATTCGTGCGGCTGTCGCAATGATAAAACCAGGAACATTTGCCACTGGCCAAAAAATCTTTTCTTCGTCTCAATTTTATACTGTTTGTCGACATGACAACTGTAAGCAACGCGTAGTTCTTTTGAGGAGGACGCAAAGGATTTTGTGAGCAGATGTGAGCTCAGCGTAGTCCACTGCATAGGTCAGCTCATATTTTGTTGAGGAAGGGCAGTATCCCAGTGAACGTAAGTCGAAGGAGCGTTACTTACCAGTTCAACTGCGGGTTCAGGTTCAACGATGACATGAAGGACGAGCGCAACCTAATCTTTACGTGGATTCGGAACTGCAACGCTTCCCTCGAGGAGACTCGCGCAGCAGTCGATGCCCTGGGGAAGGTCGTTTCGAAAGTGGAGCCAGTCAACATCCCTGACAGCATGGCGAACATGTACGTAAGTGCATCTGTGGAAGTCAATCAAAGCACGAATCCTTCGTGATTGTGTTACAAGGTCGAATCTTGCAAGACCTAGACACATATTAGGGTGCGTTTAAGGAAATGTTTACTTGCAGTAGTGGAGCATTGATTTATGCGAAGGCCAGTAGGTTGAAACACTCTTGCGTATTTCTTTAACTGATTTTTGAGGGAACTACTTCTCAAATCCTAGTTCTGTGAAGGTCTAAACATAGATCAGCTTTCTAGTATTATGCTGGACTCGGAATTTTTAGAACGTATCGTGACCAGCAGAACCAGTGAAGGGTGGGTCCCAAGCACGACTTCCGCTACATCCATGCACTTGTGATGAAGCATCGGCCGACCGTCTCGTCAGCTTCGCCTCATCCATGAGCAGTGTCTATGAGCTGAGCACATGATGAAAGAATGCGATCACGTGCCATCCCCCCACGTCTGCGCTCTAGAAAAATTTGTTGCACTACCAGGATTTATATAGGAGGATCGTCAGCTTCGCCTCATCCATGAGCAGTGTCTATGAGCTGAGCACATGATGAAAGAATGCGATCACGTGCCATCCCCCCACGTCTGCGCTCTAGAAAAATTTGTTGCACTACCAGGATTTATATAGGAGGATTTGTACATCTGTCACTGATGGACTCATGCTATTAAGATCTATTTAATTTATCAGTTAATTCAATGACATTTTACCTTTCTGGCGCACATTCTCACATTCGGCTCTAGCTTAGCGCTACTACAATACTATCGGACATACGTATTCCAACTTCAGTTACACATCTTCGGCTATACTAGCCCATGAATCCTATCGGAGCTCTGCCTAGTTTTCCAAAATTCTCATCTACTTGCGATCCCTCCAACATTTGGACATTTATTTTCGATTTAATATTTTTATTGCACATATAGATTCGAAAGCACATACACTACCATCAGGGTCGACTACCTTTTTCCAAACTGCAGGCAACTTGTGGATTACATTCCTCCAGAAAATGGGATGGTACAAAGCAAACTGTGTGATCCGGGCGCCTTTGACTAGGCCTACGGCTTGGACTCCTGTCTTTTCAAAAAAAAAGTGAGGAGAAAGGGTGGGATTACTCAGGTGGGAAAATTCGAGCAGATTCCGCTTATTTTACGTGTATTTGTTTCGAAAATTTATTCTCGAAACAAATACACGTAAAATAAGCGGAGTCTGCTCGAATTTGGCGACTTTTTTCGATTCGAGTAGATTCCACTCGAATTTACACGTAAAATAAGCTAAATCTGCTCGAATTTCCACTTCGTGTAAATTCGAGTAGATTTCGCGTATTTTTCGTTTATTTTTCTGGTAATTCGTTTTTCAGTAATTATTGCCGCTGCTCTTTTGCCTTGAAGGGTGGATTATGTCTGAAAAAAAATCCACAAATTTTACTGATCATAAACATAAGAAAAATTGCCAGGTTTGCAAAAAAATGGAATTATTCCATGTTGAGTCGAGGACAATTCACCTACTTAATCTACGGAGCACCCTAAGTGGTTTCACTGAGATGGAGGTTCGCGCTAGTGCGCACGAAGTTGCGTTAGATTTGGAGTTCTAAACACGCAAGAATGCTCTCCTAGGAGCAATATTTTTGCTACAAACCCACAGTAGTGCCACAACATGGCGCCACCGCCGGGGGTAGGGTATCGGACACCCGAGAGATCTCGTCTATTTTCCAGGTGGAGTTCGCGTAAATTCGAGCAGATTTCGCTTATTTTTCGGGCGGAATTCGCGTAAATTCGAGCAGATTTCGCTTATTTTCTGGAGATTTACGTGTATTTTTCGGGCGTAATCGGGAAATATTTCGGCGAAAAATAAGCGAAATCTGCTCGAAAGCACACGTAATCTGCTCGAATTTTTCCACCTGAGTACAATATAGTCATATCTGGCTTATATGTGGAATAATGGAGAACCATTCAGTCACATATGCTCCGGTTTCACCTTTTTTCACTTCAGTGATGTCCATGATCACTAGATTTCAGGATGAGCGTCTTTACATGGATCTTCCCTCTTCTCTTCATGCTTTTGCCGACGTGATGACGACAATCAGCGTCTTTACTGCGAACGCACCGATGAATCCGTGTTGTTTACTTGAGTTTTATTTGCGTCGTTCTATAAGTAGTAACTGATTATGTGTTTCGAAAATAAACAAGATTTATGCGTGTCTAATTTACAAAGAAAAAAACAAGCACTTTTGGCTCAATAAAAGCACAAAAGCACGTAACGGTACTGAAGTAGTACTGAAGGCGGCTGAAGTGTCATGTTAAGGACCCACTTGGTTGCTCCAGAACGGCGACCCGCTAGCGTTGAATCTTCTCTCATTTTATTCTAGTTGCATTGGTGAAAACCTTTTCAAAGAAATCTGTTCAAAAATTGTCACTGCCGATTCCTGCGATGTAGTTGTTGGTCAACGTGGGCGTCAGCATACATAAGAACACCATTTCACAGCCGGAGCGACAAAAGAGTGGAAGGCCTATGCATCCTGAATTCTTGACATCGTTTATGCTTCGCCGCGCAGCGATGTTCGTCAATGCAGTGACGAATCCTTTGTTTCTGGAAGCGTTTTTTTCCTTTCTAGCATTCTCAACAAATTCCTAGAGTCTACAAAGTTCACTGCAACTAGCAGCGAGTGCAAAGTCATCACAGCTGCTCGCATACTTGTTCCTCCTGGTAATTAACCAGTACTAGTCCTTCTGCTTGGGATGCTCTACATATCTGTGTATAGTTACGTAGGAAGATACAGTACAAGCTAATGAAGACTCAATCTTAAGGTCAAACATTTAATAAAAGGGCAGGACGAAGCAATGGAAGGCAAATAGGCCAACTCACATACTCACCCACAACAGCTAAGACCCCGAAACGGCGATTTTTCTCGAAAAAATCCGATTTTCTCACTTGTGGTGGGTCATGACTGGAATTCTCATACATATACATGCATGATCCACCCAACATCCTCCACATACACGCATACACCCACACATACACGTTCATACAGACATACTAGGAATATAGCGATTTTTGAAAAGTGAGACCTAAACCCCGCCCACTTTTTAATCGATTTCCCCGGTTTTATGCTCATTTGAAAGAACGTCCAAGACTCCCCCAAAACATACACACATTCCCGCCAAAATATACATACAGTGGATTTCTCGATTTTTAAGCATTTTTTCAGACTTCTAGCTAGGCCACGCCCCCTTGGACGAGTCCCCTCAACGGGAGTATGACCATTCGGCAGAGCTTGACGAGACGATCTTAATCCCAGTAATCTCATAAGTTTGTAGAGTTTTTTTTTCTAAGTCTGCCGAATGTTTATCGGAAGGAGCGCACCCCCTTCATCTTACTTTCACTATCTACTTTTCAATGTTGGTATGGTGAATTTCGTAGATCTCAACAAGTACTGGAGCCATCCACAATGGTCATAGCTCGATTTAGTTCATCCAAGTCATAGTTATTATTTTTTCCTGGATTCGACAAGTCATTTTCTAAAAAAAAAACATCTCTCTGGAAGAGAGAAGCACGTCGCATAGTTTCACTTATACTTGGCATTAGTCATAGTTCAGCAATAAATCGTTCAGCAATGACAGACGCATTCACAATAAGTTAAAAATTTGCTGCACTTGTCATATAAAAAACTGCACTCTGAGGCACTCAATAGATGAATCTGGTCTACTGGGAGCATTCTAGATAGATGGATAGAGGAAAAATTTGGACAGGCGCAGATGTGGTTGAATTATTGTTCAACCAAAACGTACCATTTGTTCCAGAAATCATAGTTATTCCATGTGCAAAGTGTAAGTGCACATCCCACATTTCACCTGACGAATATGGAGTTGTGAGTTAATGGGGCTATGGGTTCCTCACAGAACAAGGTATAAAGATTGATCAAATTCACGATCTCTCCGTCAAAAACCCACACCAGAATTCAATATGGTTTATTAACACAGTAAATAAACACGAGAAGAACAAAGTAGACAACGGGGATGCTCCAGGGAATTCGACGATTCGACGTGGTCCGGAGGCGTCGTCGTCGGGTGGTAGATGCAGGTGAGGTTGATGGGAGGAAGATTTGACACCAGTGAAAACCTGCCGGTCTCTTTCTGCCGGATATTTTATTTCCAGGTTTTTCCGCGCTGACATGCGCGGTCTCTTGGAAGGCGGATTCTGACCTACGCGGCCAGCATAGCCCTGGCCGTACATAGTCGACCGTGCTGGAAGTGAGCCAACGTGGCAGTACTTACACCTTACAGTACGGAACATACAGAGCGGCATATGCACAGGTCCACTGAAATTGACCGTATTATGTAGGTTTCGATGAAAATCTTTCACAAGCTCATTTTAACTGGATGGTTAGGCAACTTGAGAGACTTCATCATTATGTTTTTGAGTAGAAGAAATCGTTAATGTTATTCTCTGCGAGGAGTATTGCAGCTCAATCTGGATGATAACGCTCACGATGGGAAGATGGGATTCAGAGGTAACCTCTTCAAAGACTAGAAGAAAAATTTATGAACGCGAGACTGAGCTCGACCACTCTAAAGCAACCATTTGTCTATTCTTGCACCATTCGTGTGAGTGATTTACTCTTTTCGTCTGAAATGGGCAGTAAATTCTTCCGTTTTTTCCCCGAACTTTTCTCCTGAAAGTTTTTGGGGTTACTTTTCAGGGCAACGTCTTCGGCTGATGCTCAAGGGCTTCGGAAACCAACTTGGGGTTTTCGATGACACCAATCTCGGGTGGGTTTGGGACATGGTGTATCGATCGAGCTTGGCCATACAAAATGTGCTACCTGAACGTTATCCAACAATTTGTGGTGAGTAAAAAGGGAAATTGCAAGAAAGTGACGTAACTATGTACATTTTCTGCGACATAATGAACATGTATGTAGAAGAATAACGTCTTGCATGCTACCCTCGAAAACCGCACGTTACCACCTACGGGGACTTTCTGCGCTGTAGTTCTTTTGCATTAAAAGCAAGCCAATGAAAGGGGCAATTTTGAAACAGAATTGCTTTTTCGAATTGATAAAGAGCTGGAAACACACGCACATCTGCAGCTACATATATTAATGATAACACGCATATGAATGCAGAAATTTATCTCTCTTCAAAAAGTGCTGCTCTTACTCTAGAAGGCGCGATTATGCTGTGTGCAGTTTTTACTATCTCTCCGTGCTGGGACAAGTGGGGATGAGCACCCATTGACGCTAAAGGACTTACCGACACTCAGTGCTGCTAGGAGTGTGCACCGTTACCGCTCGATTAACAAAATCCGTGCTGGAGTGCGAAAGCCCTCAGAAAAGTAGGGAGTAAGCATATCGGTATGGGTTAATCTCGGTAAATTTTATCAGCACGTCTGCTAGTATGAGCAGCTTGAGCAGTTGGACAAGATTGTTAGTTAAAGGCAGCCCCCGCGGAAATCCTTGCGTTGGAGATTTCCCCGTACTTCGGGGTTTTTCAGGACCGCAAACTCATAGGTAGGAATGAAACTACGTAAAAAACGCAAAAAACGCAAGAAAAGAAGGCGCCCTTTCCCATTTGTTGAAGGCGCGGACGAGTGCTCCGCTGTAGGGTGTGCGCGCGTCCCGCCACGAAACCCTGCGAATGATGCGAATTGCACGCCTCCGCTGCGGCAGACCACCCACTGTGATAGCGTTAACTGGCGCGTCGTGCCGTTGAAAACCCGCCGTGGCCGCGACAGCGATCCTTGTTTCTCTGCAGGTAGGTCATCATTCCTTGTGTTCTTTTCATATTTGTGATGTGCTCACTCTCTATTTTACGAATTGCACCTCAGCTCCGAGTCGACGATTTCGGCTGGTGCTGCCTTTAACTTTATTTTGGCTAGAGTTTCGGAGTCGTCGCCTTCATCAGAGCCTGGAAAGTCAAAGCCCCATGCAATCAACGCTCTCGAACGCCTCATCCTACTACTATATATAACTGCTAACTTAACGCGTAAGAAAGTATGTACAGCAATACGATGCTCTCCCTCGTAGCCGTAAGTCGCGATGACAGCGGGCCACTTAGCAGAGTTGAGCCGCTTCTACTAACAAGTAGGCGGCCCCACGCATCTGACCCCGCAGATCAAAATCCGCAAACGACTTGATGGCCCTAGCTCGTTGGCCACAGCTATGCACTCTTCCTTGCGATTATCAGCACGTATTTTGGCCCACATAGCCCATGAACCTTAATGAGATTTCCCGGAAATCTTTGCTATCGCTTTGCTTCCATTGTAATCAAAACACAACCCCATTTTGGACCTCCAGTAACTAACTCACGCCGGTCCAGCTCGCATAGAAGGAACTGATTGAAAAGTCTCGAAATTTTCGCTTTTGCTTAGCTTTGATGGCAGCACTCACAGAAATTCTCACTTTTGAAGTGAGTCGCTTACCGAATGGTTGGCTGCTGGAAAATCACAACAGCAAGTTGGACACACTCACCTGCGAATGACCGCAGTGGACATATCTGTCGACATTTACAAAGGGGCTTTGTCGCGTCATCTAACGCCATTCACCTGGCAAGCGTGCGGTTTAGCGCACTACAAAGTATAGGGAATGCTTACCATTCACAAGGTTTCGTGATAGGACCTATCAGCGGAACACTCGTCCACGCTTTGGACGCGCAGGAAGCACCGCCATCATTCCCTGTGTTTTCTGCGTGTTTCACCCTACTTAATCGTTGCCGACGGGTTCACCGTCCCTGAAAAACCTGACATAACGCAAAATCTTCAACACCGACATTTCCATGGGTGCTGCTTCAAGAGTCGTGCATACATATGAATCTACCCATGTAGCCACCATAATGCAGCTGTGGGAGGAACTGTGGAAAAGGTGATCTATGTGGATGTATCAGTAACTTGTGTTGCAGTAGGACCTGGGAGACGAGGAGCTCCTCTTGAGAATCAGTTGCGAAATTTTTCAGAAACACGCTATAGAACGGAAAAAAAGCAAAATTTTCAACTACAGTATGGTTGAAAATTTTGCTTCAGCTTATTTTTGATTCAAAGTTTTTATCACTTATATTTATTATTTATTACTTTATCTATTATTCATTACGTACATGTTGTTCTTTTTTTGAACATCCTTCCCTAGTGAATCGAGATTAAAGGCAGCACCCACGGAAATTTTCATATCCGAGATTTTGATTGTTCTGAGTACTTAGCAATGTTGCCAACAATTCTACGAAAGTTGCATCGTCGTAGGCATCGGCATTTTCAAGATTAAGAGAGATTAAGTTTGTGCTGGCGATCAATCAGGATGAGTTATAGTATGATATGAATGGGTGTTTTTGTTTACAATCACTTTCTTCCGTTATGATAAACTTGCTTTCATTCCCATCTCACTCCGGTTTAAGACCGGGCAACTCGGACATCTTCTGCAAACGGGCTAAAGTAGCGGCGACGAGAACCGTCTTTCTGGTTGGATTTGTCAAAGTTGATCATTGCGTATGCCTTCACTGTAGCGCTAAACCTAGAAATTCAGTGAAATCTGTGGAAGCGAAATTTCCATGGGTGCTGCCTTCAACAAATTCAGTGTTTTCATTTTTGGGATCTTAGCCAACGGATTCCTTCCAGTGACTGAGGCAATATGTAGCACCTCTAGCAAGCTCCCAGCCCCCATCCCCCCCCCTCCACCACTCTCTACATGCGCATTTCTGCGTCCGACACTGCAGTACAGATACAATATCCGACAACATAAAGGTATGTACATATAGTAGGCAGGCGACAACATGAGGTGCTATGTATTGTAGGCTTTGCGAGATTCAGCTATAAGCACGTCGTCGCGTTGGTGAAAACAGAGGAATCCGTAGCAGAAAAGCTACTACATTATCCTCTACAATTTGCTATTACAAAATCTCCTGTAGATTACGTCATTCGAAGTCACGTAATTGAGCAGAAATTAGATAACAAACGGTGAATTTGACTGTTAATGCGCTTTGTTGAAATCAAGTTTAATCAGTGCTGCTTCTCCCTCTCTGAGGACAACGGCTCCGCAATTGGAGAGGCCTTCGTGCTGCTCTTCAGCGATGATGTATCGCTTTTCATCGTATTGACTTCCTGAGCATTCGCCGCGTTCTTTGCACGGCTCTCCTGACACACGGCTTTCTCACGGATGAAGTGGCGTTCGTAGCAGCTACGTTTCGAATGATTGAGAAGTTTGTCCTGCAAAGCAGCTTGCGCTTCAGTTGAATCCTTCAGTTTTTAATTCAACAAAATTTGCTTCGGTTAGCCACTGAACTACTAGTGGTTGCCAACTTGCCAACTCTGGATTACTTACAAGGGGGTGGGGTGGGGTGGCGGGCAAGATGTTGATCCGGCAGATCGAAGTGAAGAACACCGAATCTGGCCGGCCAAAGGTGGTTGGCCATGGCCACGACGGAATTCGGCCTCTATATACACAGTTTGGAACGTTATCTAACGAGATTCTACAATAAGAGATACTACAATATGTACACCATTTTTACCTTCGCACCAGGCAAAATTCTGCCACTCAGCTGTAATTGGGTGTTCTTGCTCCAAACGGTAGCGACTAGCTGTAGTAATAAGTAACATACAGTGCCCGTATTCATGAAGGTTCTCGGGAAGGTTTCGAGCTTCCGTCCCACCCAGAATAGGCACAGAACGCTAGTTATATATATGTGTCTCTATACATATTTATCTCTATATTTACCCATGCTCTATATTATTTATCTCTCTATCTCTATGATTCCCATTACATTCCATTATTGGCTAAGACTGGTCCATTTCACAAAATCCAGCAACCATTCTAACCCAGGAAACTCGCCCTTATTAGGAAAGCGGTAGACCAGACACCCCGAGGAACGTTCATACGTGCAAACACGGGACCATGGATTGAGCAGTAGCATAAAAGTTCGGATGCCGCCAACTTTGGTTGTCTTCCATTTTTCGGACATTGAGGACAGTGACGGCGAACATAGAGCTACGCCCTACTAGCCGATGGTCCACACCATGGCCAGGATTTATGGATACACTAAAGTTAGCAGGCTAAGTTTTCCTTCATTTCAATCTGGGTTCGGATTCATGAAACGATATCCAAGCAATCCAACTGTGGTTAGCGTGGTTTGTTATCGTATGGGCCATGTAGTGATGGAGATGCAGGAAGTGAAAGATGCTCGGTTATGCGTTCATGAATCCTACTCCTGGCCGAGCCCATGGTTAGCTTCCCATCATTCCTTTCTCAGCAGAAGTTCCCCGCTCACTTCTCACCTCCCAATCTTCATGAATTTAAGTCTCCCAACCTGAACTGCTCATATGGTAACAGTTATTCGTAACTGGAAATTCTATCAACTTAGAGAGCTAAGGTTTCCCCATAGGCTCAGGTCATCAACACTAAATGAAATAAACCTCTCTTCCTGCTCGAGCGGCGCGAATTTTCAAGAATCGACCAAGACTTTTTCATTCCTTCACTTGTTTTTGCTCTTCTTCTCGTATGAAGGCAGAAATTTCAATTTGAACTGCCATATGACAAATTCGTCGCGGCGCTAGCACTTGAACATAAACATGTTATCCTCGCTCTTTCGACTTTTGCTTACCCATGCCGCTGAGGTTTTTGAGGTGTCGGATTTTCTCGAACATATGGCGTCCGTGAATTGTCGATAGTCATCAGAATCTGACGAGGATGTATGCTTTCCCATGAGGCGGGTTGCACTTCATTCAAGCAATGGAGCCATGAGAGGGCATCGAGGCAAGCCTCGTCCCAGGCAGCATCCATGCGCGAATTCCCAGGAGGTCGCTGGTACTGCGCTGTTGCTTTCGCTTTTTATTATTCATTCAAGGCATTGTTTGGAATCAGTAGGCGGCTGACACAGCAGGCACTAAATTTTGCCGAGCAACCTTCACTTCCTGTTCGCCTACGTGGACAAAATGAAGCCAAGATCATAGAACGACCACATTAAAAATGTTCACAATACCAACTTAGGATGTTGTCTTTGCTTCATGGATTTGAACTCAAATTTGCGTCCTGCCAAGCCCTGGTTTCAGAAACGATGAGAATAAATGTTTATGTTTATTTTACTCTGTTTATGGGGTACACACCATCTTCTGAAGTGCACCGCAGACTCTTTCGCATAGTGTATGAGGCTTTTCTCGAGATTTGTTCCTCTAAAATTACCAAGTTTCCGTGTCATGCATTATTCAAGACATATCCGCTTTCTATAATAATTCATCACTCTTTCCAATTACGAACGTATGTATTTAGTAGTACAACTTCACAAGATTTGTTCTCATATGCGAGTAAAAAAAATGAATAGGGGATCCTTAATGCTCACAGTAGTACATGGCCGGAATCTTACTAATGATACTGGCATGCCATGTGCCCTTGGCGAATACTTTGCCAGTGTCTTCTAGGATAATATTTGATTCAATGGCGATGGACCTGACTCGACTGGAAGTACATCCCTTTGCCCAGACTGTGACAGCCGCTATTCTCATCCCTATGATGTTTTTGATATCCTCAGAAGCCTGAGTCCTATTACTTCTGAACCATAGGATGGCATCCTTCAAACAGCGTTCAAATATTGCTCGGAATCACTTTGTAAACCATTGACACACATTTTTAACATATAGTTCCAAATAGGCGAGCTGCCTGAGCTCTGGAAAGAGGTCTTGGTGACTGCTGTTCGCAAACTCTGTGATGCCCAAGTATTACTTCTTCTCTAGCTAAGGTGATGACACCAAGAATAAGGAACAAAATGAGGTATGCCTTATAAACTCAGCGTATTCCCTTCCAAACCACATGGTTTCTTACCTGGTGCATCGCCTGTTACAAACCTCAACGTTATTTATGACTGGGTTACTGCACTTATTGAGATCAGATCTGTAGAAGGGGTTTATTTGGACCTTTTGAACGCTTTATTTAAATTCTGCCATTCTAAACCTAAGGAAATTGCGACAAGTCGGGATACGTGGCAAAATACTTGAGTGGTTGAGAATCCTAGTTGCAGAGCAGATATAGTCCTCGTCGAGAAGATAGACGGATTGCGTGTGCGGTTTCTTAGCGTTGCGGCTGCAGAATCGCGACGGAACCTACTCGACCCTCTGTTCTCTCCGCATCTCTCGTTCAGGTCTCGCCGCGATGGTGCAGTCACGCAATCCGTCTATCTTTTTTTGAGAAAGACTGTATATGACTGTTAGAGTACCAGAGGGATTTTCTCAGAGATACCATTACAGAAGCGGCGTGCCGCAGGAGGACGTTCCATCTCCTCTGTAATTTTCCATTTATACCAAATTGGGAAAACTGGGAATGTTCAGAAGGCCTTACGCTTTTAGAATTCATCGAATGGGTTATACACGAAAAATGCAGAGTATTTGGTCAGCTTACTCCCAAGAAGAATCATATCTGATTTAGTGTTTCCATTCCGAGTACTTCGGAAAGAAGTAAAGTTGACTGACAGCAATTATTGGATATTCGAGGTCTCAAGCAAACGAAAAGGTGTTGGTTGTGCCAACATTCATAAAAAAGAGCACTTGGTCACATATTTTTTCGATTATACTTTCGTGAATTTCCCATGCGGTAATGTGTAATCGCCGGAAGATTCTCGAAAGAACTGCTATTAGCGGAGGTGGGAATCTCTCATCAAATCCTGCACCTTAGAAGAGGGTGTGAGAGCTCTCGAGACGGAATCCACTAGTGCTTCAGGAACGGAGCGAATCCATTCGCAGGAAAAGCCATGAATTTGTTGCGCACTGAGTGAGTTCCTACGCACTTCCTCTTTAGTGCACAGGTTTCACACTTTGAACCGTGCAAGGTGAGTGGGGGAGGGTAACTCAACAGAAACACTCGAAATGGAACCCGACTGGTATAGAGGTTTTTTCACCAGAACGTTACAACATCTATGGCACCTACCTCCTCGAATCAGAAGTCTATCACTACGCAATGGAAGTTAACGCAACACGGAGCTAGCGACTTGGTGCCGCGCTGCTATTGTAGTGCGCTATTAAACTGGGGTTCAAGGGTATGGATCTCCAATGCTCTTCGATTTGCATTTTGCTTTCTTCTTCCTCTCTCCTGTGTTATCAAACTCTGAAGAAAATTAAATCAGGTGTCACAGTAGCTTCTTAGACAAGAACAGTTCGTTCAAAAGAGAAAAACGTCGTTTTCTAAAGCGCTGAACCAGCGAGTCTTCTCTCCTCTCCCAATCCAAAGGAGCAGTGACTGTCATCGATAAGAATCTACGGGTGTAAAGTCTGTTATTTTTGGAGTGGCCCACTTCCGCAACTATCTTCTTCCATCCATATCGCAATTTCATCCCATGCACCAATTCAATCCTTCATCTCCTTTGACTCCTTTGGCATCAATAATTCACTGACCGCGGAGGTTAGATTCATTAGCCAAGGTGAGATCGAACTATAGAGCATGAGCAAGTTGAGCAGTGCCCTGTTACCACTGCGCCATGGGTACCGCTATCACTAACCAGTGGCGGGCACAGAGGGCGGGGTGCGCAGGGAGCGCTCCCCCCCCCCCCCCCCC
>JARK01001376.1:508941-586376 GCA_000688135.1 Ancylostoma ceylanicum
CCCCCCCCCCGCCTGCGAATGGGTCGCTGAATTTTTGAAAATACTTCACAAAATGGATAAAAACGTTCTACTAGTATGTTTTGATTGTTTGCCTTTATTAACACTTTCAAACAATTTCTATTAAATATTCACATATTATTACTAAAATTTTTTTCTCTTTATTCTCCATCCCGGTCCCCAGAACGGCGAAAACCCCAATTTTTCTCCACATCCTCTCCCCTCCTGCCCACATTCTGCGTCCGCCACTGTCCTTTACATAAATTTTTTTTATATTTCACCTTTCATGTACTTATTATATGTAGCTGTCCAACTTTATGATATGCAGATGTCTTTTCATCAGAAGTGTGGCTCGACAGAACATTCTTCTGGTAGAAATCCTCTTTTTAAGCCACTTTTCTAGCAGAGAAAAGTTTTTTGACCCGCAATGGTACTAAATCTAAGAAATATGTACTTATCTAATTATAGAAACTACATTCGCACATATTGATTTTTTCAAGTAAACTTTGGCACAAAGTCAACGCATAACTGTTAGTGATTACGAAGTAGTATAAATATCAATGCAGATTGAGGGTTTTTATGTACTATGTACTACATAGGGAATGAGAGCAGATTCGTTGGGGAAAATTACTTTGTTTTGTAGGCTTTAGAAAAAGAAAGCTCGATCGTAATGGATTCCCATAGGAAGGTCGTTTTGTCTGCACAGTAGCGTCAGCAAACAGAAGGTGAAGAAATCTGTAGAAAAACTGAACCCTATGAAAGGGAGCTCAAGGAGGTATTCCAAAAATCCTATCACTAAGAAGTAATTTTGGAATTCACTAGGCGGCTTCCATTTTACGGAATGGTATGTAATGAAGAGGTGAAAATGAGCTCATACAAAATTTTCATCTGATTTTAATTTCTATAAACAAATTTTGAAAATACCCCGCTCTTTCCTCTTTTAACCACCACCTATCATACCTCTTTTTACTTCAGTAATAATATACCCTACGTATCATATGACTTTCGACTCTACATTAGTAATTCTTCGCTCTCCTGGTCTTTGCTTCGTTATATGGCTAATTTAGTACCTATCCACCTATGGCTCGTTTTCCAAAGCAGAAAAAGGACGAAATGAAGAAAATCGAAACGCTACATTGCATATGTGAAAAATGTGCACTTAACGCAGCAAATCATTCAAATTTCTGCGGTGATTTGATAGAAGGGCATTTCCTTCTCCGCTAAAAATATGGTCAATCAGCCGCAATAGTTATTTTCGTGGAGAATAGTGAGTCATGTTATGTTTTCCGTAAGGTCGCTACGTAGCTCTACCCTTTGTCACCAACTGCGCCTCACAAACCCTCTCACGGCAGAAGTCTCTGTGAGATTGTGTTAAAGTTAGTGCAAGGATCTACTGCATTATTTATTTTTATTTATTTATTTACGTATATATAGGGATTTATGGGACAAATGTGGCTCAGTGGCGAGAGGCGCCCTACGGCAAAAACTGTAGATGGTTCGGTCTTGTCCCAAGACAACAGTCTTCTATCCTATATATTAGGGTGTTAAGTTGGAAATGCGCGCTGAAGTTTCGACGTTTTTATGAATGTGTTGCCAAACGTTTTTCGCCAAACTTTTAATAGCTCCTGAAAGAGCAATTCATGTAGTATTTTTTCATATGCGGTTTGTTGAGTATTCCTTCATTCTTTGTTTTTTAAAGGAGTTTATAAGAAGACCGACCAAAATTTTGGAATTTCTGTTCCCTAATTTTATGTTGGTGTAAAACCGCAGCGGAGCACCACTACAGATAATATATAGAATTAAGAGAATTTTTGGTGTATTAATTGGCTAAATCCATGCGACAATAAATTAGTCGAAAATGGTCTCGAACTTGGGTAACTGAACCGAAATTCTGACTGAAAATCGTTTCCTCGACTGCCCTGTTCTTCACACCTGGAATTAGGAGTCGCACTTGGGACCGCCTAATAGCTCGGACTTTGCGCTATCAGTCGACCACTTGCTTGCTTAGTTTAAGCCTTAAATGAATGAGAAAAATTCCGAAACTGCGACGAAACCAAATTTTGGGTAAGCCGCTATTTTATGTCACTGCGTTGCTGTAACCCAGGGGAGAGCGCTCACTCTTTTTGTGGAAGATGTCGAAGGTTCAACAATACTAATTCAGCATTGAACTTGGACTGGGGTGTTGCAGCTTTGTTTTTGAAAAATAATTTGTTCAATGCAAAAACGCGCATTTCCAACTTAACACCCTAATAGGTAGGTAAATGGTGTGAGAGGAGTCTGAGGAGATGAAGCTCTGATTTGATACGCTGGATGACCCCTAGCAAGTCACTGTATAAGGCACATACGCTTTCAATGCCTCCACAATTCTCAGATGGCGTCGAATGCATCGCGCGTGGCGCGTGCCACAAAATCCTTTAGTCCTCATTTATTTACTCTGCATTGCACTTCATTGTTGAGCTTATAATAATCGAGCATGTGCTTAAAAATCGTGAAATCTAACGGAAAACTGGGAAAAAACAATTGTGTCGTTCAAATAACTATGCGAAAAAAGTAAAAAAAAAACAGAAAAAATTGGACTTATGTTGCAGTTCCTTTGAAAACTATGGAAGAAATTAGGGTGAAGTGAATAATCGCTCCAAAAGAACAGGACCCACGATTAAACCGGTTGTGATTACCTATCCACCAAAAACTTACTGTGACACGTCAGAGAAGGCAAGCACAGTGATGGTCAATGGTTACTGCACATGAAAAAGAGACCGTGCCGCACCCGTTACGCGGGGCGGCAGGCCAGCCGAGCGCTGTGGTTATCGAGCGTTGTCGGGATTCTTGCTTTCACCCACAACAATATTAATTTATATAACAGAGCCTAGACTAGTTGTAAATTAGCTATAGTAACTATAGGCATAGCGGCAATTTCGGCCACGCTCGACAGCCACAGCGCAATGCTGGTCTGCCGTGCCGCGTAGATGTTGCGCTCGTTCTCGCTCTCTGCACTGCAAGGACGATTGACCATTATTGCATTTCATTTTACATGTATTCTATAGTTATTATAATATCACATTATCAATACGGGATCTTGTGCCTATGTCAGTATAAAACAGAGAAGACAACTGGATTTCTAACAAAACCAGTAACTGCAACAACTGACAAGGAGAAAAATAGCAGAACATTGAAAAAATTAGTTTTCAAGAAATAATGCCCTCGAGCACTTTTTCAAATGCGCTGTAGCTGGCACATATAGATTGTTCTTGCGACGGTTGTAGAAAAAAGGGTCTTCAGCCTGGTCTATTTCACCTGAAGTTTCATAGCTTTCCCTTTCCCCCATTCGTTAGCGACGAGCAGTGAAAATATGTTTCAAGCTCGAAACCGTGTATTGCATTCCTTCAAGACTTCTAAGAGAACATTTGGCATAATTGTGATCAGGGCTACAGCTGTCAACGAGGGAACCTCAATCTTACCAGATATGATTACTATGTATGAACGCGTGGGCTTTCCATCCCGCACCCAAATCACAGGAATTCCATCGGTTTTTCACGGTCACGCGAAATTGAGAGGACTCATAGTACTTGCGCATATTTGAGTTGTTACGCGGTATCCAGGAGGAGCTCCCATGGAACCGGACGGCTATGGATCGCTAGCACCCAAGCGAACCATGTTCGCTGCCGCACTCGAATGAAAAACGAAATGAAAAAAAAAAGTTGTTAGCTAATTTCCGCTTCATTCTCTCAACTGCGCGGAAATTATGTATTGAATATGACCTTTATTAGAGCTCATCAGTAGTGTAGAAATGTTACATTGATAGAAAGAATAGTAAGAATACTGCGCTAATTTTAGGTCCGTCACCGTGCGCCTTGACGATGTCTTCAGGATTCTGTTTAATCATTCGTTTAATACAACAGATTGACAGCATGTTATGTAGCTTCGAGGACATTATGAAAAGGCGATTTAGGCATCAGTAGGCAGTTCATCATGACGAGTGTTAGTAAATCACCCAAGTTACATAGTTGCTGGGAAGTTGGGAAGAGAAGTGCCAGTAGTCGCTCGATGCCCCAATTTAGTCGTAAGCGCGTGTTATTGTGCGCCAGGACTCGAGTATAAACAACGAGCTCATGCCATGGTTAGGTTTATGTAGTTGAGTACAATCTCTTGTATACTGCTGTTGTCAGAATGAAGAGTTTGAAGGCTACTTAGTAGTACTTCACTTCCTCATTGGTTGGTTGCATGGACAAGTTTTACCAGCGTTGGAAATCAGAGCAACGTGATAAAATTTTACTTAACTTCCAGGCTTTAGGCCAGCATCCAATGTACTTTATCCAGTAGGATAAACGTGCTCTAGAGGATATTTTGGTGTGGTTTCAATATTCTGCTTTCCAATATATAGTTATTCACGGGTCCGATCCACTTTAGGACACATTTATCCAGTGGATAACCGGTTGATAAGGAATAATTATGTACTGCACCCTCAATCCATGTTGTCTACCCAATGCACCGAGAAGACGTAACTTGATGAGTCATGTTGAGAAAGTACTATAGAAGAGTGGATAAAGACCAGTGAAGGCGAATATATGTATAGCCGATGCATTTTACCATCCATGGACAAATACAGGGCGGCCGAAAATTACCCGTGCAGCAATACTTTGATGCTAAAAGAGTACAATAAATAATCACTAGTTCAAGAATGACAGCTTGTAGACCCTTCAGTGAGTCATTATTTTTGAAACATTTTCGGACAAATTTTCGGACAACAAACAACACATTTCATACATTTTTACACATTTTTGTTCATTATCGGCGGAGGTTCAGTTGCTCGGAAGCTAAAAGACGCGGCGCTACGCTATTCTCGCAGGCAAAACTGACATGACATATTGTGCCACAATGCACAACAATATCCAGCACAACAGATTCTTTCGAGTTCATATTTCTGATGTGAAATGAGTAGGTGCCGCATACCAAGAATAACCAGACTAAGAAGTTCGTTGTATTTGAATATCCTGTAAACTCTGGCGAATCTTAAAGCTTGGTGATGATTTTCGCTGAAACCGTGCTTTCCAGTAAGACGGTACGGGGGAATTCTAACTACAGCATGGATTTCGTTCACCAGAAATGATCCCTTATACAGGATTTTATACATTTCAAGAGGTACACGGGTAATTTTCGGCCACTCTGTATATTGATGCGAACATAAAGTGGAGAGCTCACTCGCGACTAGTTAGTTACATCTGGTGAATGTTTCTATAGACACAACACTTGACCTGAATGTGATTTGTCTCTTCTATTGTATGTTTTCTGCAGTGGAAGAAAGCTCTCGCTTCTCACAAAGACTGACCTTCCATGGCTGATAACGTCACAGGAGCTTTCGTCTCGCTAAGGTCCCAGTTAAGGCGGTGAAGGCTCGAGTTGTTTCGATATGCCAACTCAATTTTGAGCATAAATTGCGCAGAGAATCCGATTTGCAGCACCGCCGCTCAAGAAGCGACCCTCAGAAGCGGCGTCAATTGTCGTCCCGTGACGAACGCTAACAACGTTCCGTCAACTGCACTCGACGCGCACCTACCGTAACGGCAGAAGAAGCAGCGCAGTGCAGGACAGAAGCGTTCGTCTCGCTCATAGCCTGCATAACTGAATCACTCACTCCGTCGCCGATGTTGTCGCGCGCATCGCGTGCAGAGCACAATTCCTCCAGGAGATGACGTCGCCGTTTCGGGAAGTGTTGACGTCACTCGGTGTCATCCGGATCGGTTTCAGTGCCCGGCAGTGCGCGGCCCTCCTGATTGTCGCGGGTACGGGCCGCGCCGCCCACCCGCGCTCCGGTTTCTTGGCGCTGCTGACGCACGACGTCGAACCAAAGGTCGCGACCTATGGGAGCGGCGTTCGGTGAGTCTCGCGCACAAGCGAATCCGAGCTTTTCCTTGAACAAGAGCTGCCTGTGTCAGCGGAACGCGAGGCGGAAGGTCTTTCACGCGACCACGCATACACACCGGCTACATTTCAGTGGCCTTTCCCCGCCCCCGTCACTCAGTTGCGTGACGATGTAGTAGACTTGAATTGCCCTTATAATGTCCGTCTGCGGGAAATCAACTCAGATTCAGCTTCCTCCTTGGATGTCATGCCAATTCTGAGCATGTCTCAGCGCTGGAACAATAGCTTATTCAGGAACACAAAAGTTTTTAATCCTTCCCACTCCAATAACGATTTTTCCTTTTCTGGATACAGCCGAGGAACTGCTCGCAAATTTCAAATTCTTGGATACTCTTGGATCGTTTATGCAGCCTTTATTTCTACAATGTCATCAGCATTTCTTTGCACCAAGGTCTTTTCCCACATGTCCTTCCTAGCGTTCTCCTTATCCAACACGTTTGATCCAACTAGATAAGACGTGCTCAGTCGGGAGACTCGATATTGCGTGGATATTCTAATATCCAGCAAAACTCGTCCGTGGATATTTGTATCCATCTGTGCAATAGCCAGAAATAAATATGTAGCTTCATTTGACTGATATCCGCTTGATTTGCTGATTTGTGCTATCTCTACAAAATGTGCCACATTTGAGACAAAAAAAAAACAAACAAGTAGATGGATAAATTACGGTGGATAGGACTGCGATGTTTGCACACCCACGGCTAAAAATACCAAAAGGGAAAGAATTTGTCGACCTTGACGTTGCAATTTGTCCCTCAAAATACTAGGTAATCCTTCTGAAGTGGACTTTGGACGCATCAGATCTGCACAACAATTTCTGGAGCAGTTTCCCAATAATGATCTGTCTTCCAGAATTTCAGTTATGCATTTATGGATTTTTTAAGTCGCTGACTGAAGCAAAACATCGTCAATATTACATCAATGACCAAATGACTAAACATTATGTTGATACTCCTAAATATCATATCAAACAAATTCAGCAAATCAAAAAAGGCTGACGCTGTGAAAAACACCAGTATCATATTTATGGAACAGTGAGAAGAATGTGTCCTAATTACCCGTTTCCTTCCCTATCCATCTACGGGAAATGAGACAGAAAAGTGAGGTAATCAGTGGAACTCATTATTCCACCTCGAGATGATCCAGATGACACAAAAAAGAAAATTTCAGTTGGGAAGTACCATATGGGTTAATTCCGCATTGAGATGGTAATGACAAGACTGGAGTAGTGTTCAAAAATGGAAAAATCAAGGCAAAAGTCACACAAAGGCATGCAACCGTAACTCAATGGGCTATAACGAGATTTCTGGAAGCTTGCGAAGTAAATCCCGTGAACTGCTCTGTCAAAGCATTAATGAGCTTCTATTCACACCTACAAAAGAAATTTCTTTGTAAGCGTGACTTTTCCGAATAAAACCGCGTATTCCACGATGTGTGACCGATTCCCAAAGCTAATTTGGCTTAGTGATCATCTCAGCATGGAAATACGAGTTGTTATGCTCGTTTTCACACTAACTCTGACAATATTTCCCCGCACGATTCGGTCGAATTCCCTGCCGGCTCAGAACGCGAGCGCCGTATTTTCGCCATGCCTCCTATAATTGGAGTCGCTCTTGCTCCTCACGCGCGTCACACCTCCTCAAGCCCTCCTTAACACCGCGTATCTGATTTTCAGCCAGAATTGATTTCGAGCCGAGCCCTGCACTTGTTTCGAAAAGCTTCCGGAACTTCCTGGTTGCTTTGCTCTGATTAAGGAAAAAATGGCTCTCATCAACTCTTCCTCGAAGCCGTTTCCGGCAGATTTTCTGATTCGAATTGGATAAACCTCTTCGTTTGGAACCTGGGAGACGTAGCTACTACCATTCATTCCCTTCCCTTTTCATGATTCTTAGTATTGCAAAAAGGATCACTCTTTTTCATGAATCTCTTCAACAATGAGGCTCATTAATCACGTCTTCAAATGCGCAAAAATCCGAGGCGCAACCTCATAACCACATTGAAAGCCTTGAGCTTTTAAATTCCCTTTCATCTGTTACCATAGCACATTAAACAGTAAATGAGAAGCTCAAGCCTTTGCTTACTCGATTCCGACTTATTATGTGAATCTCCAAATAAAATATTGTTCGGATATCTTTTTCCAGTTGACCGCATTTGTAGTGACATTCCTTCCCTCCATGCTTGTAATTTCATTCTCGTACATTTATTTATTTATTTTTCATGTAAAAAAACGTGCCATAACTCGAACAACAAGTAAGTATGTGCATAACAGCGAAGGCGATAAATTAGTAATCCGAGAAGAAGAGACGCTTGGATTGTTGACATCCGCACGACTTCTGGCTTTTGGTGTTCTATCGGTCCAGTGCCCTCATGTCTGGTCGTCAGGCGAGGTTCTTAGGGTATTTGTTCCCGAATGGGAATGGAGGGAAATTCCTCGTCGATTGCATGCGTTGTGAGTGATGTTGCCATGGAGTACATTTAACTGAATTACTAAAAACCTGGGCACTGTTATCTTGTCCAGGACCACCCAGCTGTCCTAGAAATTTTTCGTGGGTGCGAGGTTGAAAGAGATTTCGCAAATTTTCGAATATTCTTCCTGAATTCTAGCATAAAGTTGCTGTCTTTGGGAGTACTAGAAGCATGGCCTTCTGGCAGTGGGTTACAGAGCTCAAAGTTCAGAAGGAAATCTGTTATCTGGGAATGAAGCTATTAGGCTGGTCCGAAAGGGCTGTGTGACAAGACGTACGCTGCTGGTCTGTGATTGGTCGATTCATGTGCGCGTCGCGGCTGCACATCCAAACGTACGAGCAGCGCTGGGGAGAAATAGACAAGTTTTCTGAGCTATGTAAGGTGCGACAGATGAATGCCATCGGAGCTGAAAAAGTGTAAGGAGGTGTCCACCGGTGTCATTCTTCGGAGGAAGAACCTTAATTTAAGGAGCGTACGCGTGCGATGCGGTCGCGTCGCGGCATACGTCTTGACCGCCTCCCGTCCAAAGGTCTTGCACTAACATTTATTTTTCAATCCAGAATTTCATGGTTTTGAATTGAAATTCTTTGGCAGTGGAACGTGGTAGAATTCTCTCCTACTTCTCAGTTATGAAAATTGGTTGACCACGTTTCACCCAATGTTATGATTACTTGGAGAAAAGAGTAATACTTTGTGCAAGACTTTTGGCAACCTAATTTTAGCAATGCTGACATCATCCACCACTACGGAGGAGAATTAACGAGCAACAAACTGACTACTGCCTTGCTAGCCTCAACAAATACAGAGTTCGGGGTATAAAACTTAGATCATTTCCATTTCGAAACATCCCGCTTCTTTTGTCGTGGAAATTCCCATTGACTGAAATTACAGCTGGCGCCGCTTCAATTTTCCTCCGAAGATCACCCTGACAACGGATGGAGGGTCGAGCGAGGCGTGGAATTTCAGTGCCTTCTCTCCTTACGGATAACGTCTATCATTTAGCCGGCTCTTTTAACGCTGCTGGCTTCTTCTAGGCGAGTTAGGCGCGATCGATGTTTTTTGTTTTCAGTTGAGTTATGGGCGTGGACTTCATTGGTGGCGTATGCTTCCTTGAAATCCACGTCATTCGGGGGCTAAGTTGCTGTGATCCTGCTTATGGGGGATAAACCATGAAACCATGCGTAAAGATTACATTGGTCTGGGTTGTCTCAGACTGTTTTTTTGATACGTGGGACTTTTTCGATTGTGGGCGGTGTGGGCTGATCTGGTGGGAAACACCTAACCATGGGCCTACGCACAAAGGTTGCCTCGGTTCTTCAGACGTAAATAATTCGTACTCTACGAAGTGATTGTATTGTGATGGATTGTTATTACTACATATTTGGGATTTTTTCACCAAAGTCCTTGTTCTGGGCTATCCCCAATTGCACTTGAAACATGCATATATTGACGAAGGGATTATTAAGTGTTTGTCATAAAGTGGAGAAATTGGGAGGGCCAAGCTCCTGTGATTGGGCCATTCCTCTCCAGTCAGAGAGAGGTTGGGCTTGTGGCCAAGGAATACACATATTTCGTGCAGTAGCAGATTTAAATACTCAATCCAAAGCCAACATTTCAACATGAAATCCAAGCAACTGTGCAAGTAACTCAAGAATAGGGTACCTACGCTATTTTTGGGAACAACTACACTAGAGCAGCGGCAATGACATCTTTCTCCCCCTACTTTCATTGCTAGACCCCACCGCTCTTCCACTAGAGAATAAAAATTGAAAGCTCCAGAGAAGTAAAAAACACGCTCGTTGGAAACTGCACGGTGTTTGAAAATGCAAGCGCAATGGACACAAGCTAGGCACAAATACTCGCCTATCATCTTTTTTGAAGCAGACCATTCCTCTTCCCTGAGATCAAAAAGCCATTTTCTAAATTAACTTCGCTAACAAAGGCTTGTATTGTGGCGTGCGCTTGAGTTCCATTGATTGAGAAACGTGACGCAAAATGAACTGCTGAACTCCCCGAACATCCGTCACAAAATAAACACCGTGTAGTTCTAGGCTGTTCGTTCGGTGGCCCTAAATGCTCTTCCCTGGTAGCTGTTGGCAAATTACCAGCGTTTTGTTATGCTGTGTAAGCTATGTTGGGCTATGTCTCGAATCTCCTTGTGTGTTTGTTTCCACATGTTCGCCCTTCTCTTTCCTCTCCTTTTTTTCTGACGGAGCATTGCCCCGCTCGTTTCTTTTTTTAAATTTCTTTCTTTCTCTCTCTCCCTCTTTCCAGAGCATTCGTACAGTGCTCACCATAAACGTAGACAATCCCCAAAGACGCAATAGCCTGCTTCCACATCCATCATTAAGATTACCCAGGGTAAACGTGTTATCACCACGTCACCGCATTCATCCAGAGTAATCTCAATAATGCATCCAGACCTACCCTTAATCCGAAATGAGCGTTTGAGAAGGGGTTTGTGGGTGGAACTTTTGCAAATCAGGCTAATCATGCTCGACGAGTTGGATTATGACCATACATAGTTCTCCTCAAAAGTTCCCTCGAAACCAGGACTACGTCACATAAGGTAATTTTCTGGTTCTTGTCAGCGCAGGCTGCAGAATAATGGCTAAAAATGATAGCAAAGACTGTGAGAGAAGAAAGAATAGGTTAATTTTTTGTTTCACACAGGGAAACAATGAGCTATGGCTCCTTTTGTACTCATTAATAAGGGAGGGAGTCGTACACCTATGTTAGAAGGAAACCTATCTGTGAGTCCTGTACATCACCCCTTGTAGAACCAGTTTAGTGAATTAGTAAGTAAGTAAATTAGTATTAATTATCTAGCAGGAATTTCACTGACATCGAGAATCCTACCAAAAAATCTCGCTCACTCTGAAACTTGGGTAATCAAACTTCAGAAAACGAAGCTCCTGGTTCCACTATCATTTATTATAGATCCTCATAATTACTCCTACTGCTCTCATACATTTATCATAAGGTTTTCGAGACGTTTCCCGTCAGCTTTCGTTTTTTCTTCATTGAAGTTTATTTTTCTTCTTTAATATAATCAACAATAAACGAATATAGTTTAGGAATAAACCATTATTATTGGCAACATATTGCCATTTATCAGGTGATTTGCGGATCCCGCTTCTATAGAAATCCTGAGGTTTTGATTTAAAAAAAAACTCATTGAGCCACTTTTTGAGTTGGTCCATATTGTCGATCTTCTTCCCTTACATTTACTTTGAGAGCGACATTATATAAATGCTGGATGGAAAATCCCGGAACAGTTCCAAGATTAGATACAAGATACTAAATTAAGAGGTGGGCTACTTTTCCGACAACCTATTACCTGTCATATAACAGCCTACGCCAGTTACTACTGGTGCACATCTACGCAAATAATACACAACTGAATAGATCCTGAAAGTCGGTCTATATCCACGATATGCGTTTCGTGAATATGTGGAACCCTTTGCCTGTTTAGATTTATCCCTCATTGCTGCGCGACAGGTCTTCCAACCCCAGAGCGCCCAAACCAACAGCTGTAAGCCCCCGCATTGTTGAAGGCGTTCAATGTATTGCCAACTTCTGCTTCGGGCGCAACTCAGCACAATGCCGCGGTGTCAACGGCTTTCCGCAAAAAATTACTGTGTACACAGATATTGTATTACACGGACCTTTCTCTCAGCTGTGAGAGCTAACGGCCAGCGACGAGGCGGGGGTTCTTTGCCGGGCCGAGCCTCATATATCAATCCATGCACAGCAATTAGTTGGTATTCACAAGCACACCCTACAAATATCCGTCATCTTCCACGAAACACTGGGCAACGCCACGGACCATGGGGTAGACGTTTTCAGAGGACCTGTGTGGGCATTTCGTTGGAGTCAACATTCTTCGTTTTAGTTTACTTTGAGCAGTCACTTGCATTATTTGTCTGGTTACTTATTTATTCCACGCTCTCAGAAATGCTTCATTGATGCTAAGTAAATGGACACGTAAAAAAGGCGAGAACAATGGTGAAAGTCGAGAAGAAGTTAGGAATTGCTCTCATAAAAAGCGCACGTATCCTATAAAATTAGAAACAAATGAAGCTATCCTTCGTGCATTTGTTTTTATTATTAAGAGGAGGCTTAGGTGAGCAAGGCGATCTCGCAGACGCTGCGCCGTTCGCAATGGCACTCTGATTACCTGCGCATCCTCGCATTTCATTCATGAAATCCTGTTCTTTCTCGTCTGTAGCTCCTACTTCCTGCCCTAACCTGTCAAAACAAGCGGTGAGAAGCGATCATGGTGGTCTCATCCAAAGGTGTCTTCTGTATATTCAAAATCAGTTTTTAATAGCTTTATTTTTTGAAATTCAGGCCGGCCAGCTCAGTGTTACAATACTAACCTATCTTTTTGCATCAGATACCACCCACTCCTTCCTCTACGGCAGTTTCCAGCTATTCTGGAACACTGGGCTAGGATTCATGAACGCATAACCAAGAGAAGCCAGGCTAGCTTACCAATTTTCACATCCTGCGCCTCCTAACATTAGATAGTCTATGGGTTAACCAACAACGCTAGCCATCGTTGGTTTGTGTGGGGACCGTTTTATGAATCCCAGCCCTGGGTAGATAAATAATCACCATTCGATAGGCATGTTTTAACCGCTTGTGCTGAAACTTACCAATTCCATTATGAACACGTAACTCAAGCACAGCGCCAACCGGCATGCGGAGGGTGAAAGTTTTGAAATTTCCTTCTCATTCAAAGATTTCTAGGGAAGTCGCTGCAAATTTATGTGCGCCTGGAAGTGGATTCTATGGTAATGCCAGCTATTCTGGGAAATCCTGTTCTTGTAAAAGTTGTTGTGCTTTTTGAAATTTCACGACTGCATATTTCTGTGATATTTGGCTCATGTACACTGGATCCAGGAGAGCAGCTCCGATAGCAACCTTCTTTTTAATTCTTCTATTCTTTTCAACTTTTTTAGCACGGAACTGGAATTTTGAGTACTTCTTAATCATCCGCCTACCGGCCGCAATAAATCAGCGTTCCACCCATATCCTTGTCACTGGTTTCAAATTTTGGTGCGTGGAGCTGTCGCGCTTATGGCTCAACCTCAACAGAATGGGTCGAAGTGAGTTGTTGCTGCTTGTCGTGCGGGCCCAGTGCTTCTTCTGGTGTCATCAACAAAGTCAGACAGCTCCCGCTCAGCCAATCCAGCGCTTCCTTCCTCGTTGGTTGTTTCGGACAAACAGTTTGCGTGCATGTCTGTTCGGATTACTCCATCCACGCTCGTCGTTCCCTCGCCACCAAATCGCGCTGCACTCGTGGGAGTCCGCCACCGTGTCAAGCCGCGGCTCCATCTCACGTTACAATCAGGCTCTCACCACGTCATCCACTCTTCCGCCGGAGGCTCTGATTCCTTGTATCTCTTTGGTCGACGGAATTCTGTAGACAAAATTGAATTCCTTCCTTTTACCTGAATACTATGGTTCTTCAGCTCATTTTGCATCTGCAGGATTCGCTCTCTCCAGATTTTGGTCCAATTGTATTAGAAATGCCGAAAGTTGAGTATTCGTGCATTATTCATGCATAAGTTGCAATCTCTGCGCTAAACGGTGAAAATCCGAGTTGTGCTATTTTGCCGTTCAAGCGATGCATGTTTTGTGCTTTTCTTTCCTGCTCTGACACCTCTTCAGTTCTCTTTCCAGGTGAAACATACCATAGTTGGCATCTTTCGCCTCCAGTGAAGACGCTTGCTCGTGCGTGGTTGAATTTGGCGCGTGGGCGTTCTGTTCCCTGAATGCGCCGCGTGGATCCGCCCTCCTGGAATATTCACTTCGAAGCGCAGCGCCAGGCTCATTCTTTACTCTGGAGCTCAAGAATCCTGCCCACCTCTCACACCTCCTCCGTCTTTGGTGCCAGCACACGGCGTTCTTTCTCACTCTGTCAATTTTCAGCCAAACATCTAAGCAATCTCAGCTTATCAGCTGAGATTGCTTATAGTAATGAACACTCGAACACAGAGCCGACAACAGCTACACTTTCCCAGACGGGGAAGCATGTGGGGGACAAGGCTCGCCGGTGGCGGTGATTAAAGTGGCACAGGCTGAAAATCGACTCTTGAAACTGGTACTCCATCCGCCTAATTGGGCAGTTTCGAGTTCTTCTAAGAAGTGGAGGAGCACTTCCAGAATTCCGGAGTGCCTCCCGACGCAGCTCAATTACTCTCATGCTAGTGGTCGCTCACTTTTTCGGCTCTAGTGAGCCACAAACACTATCAATGTTACAGGAACGTTCATTCATTCAACTTTTCTCCTTGTTGCTTTCTTTGGGAATTTCACTTTTTTTAACTCGGATGTGGGTGCTCTACTGTTTTCGCCGTTTGCATTCATGTACTTCCTCCTTCCTAATTGTATTGTTGAGAATTTTGTTGTTCTAGTGGTGTTTGTCAGCCTTTGATGGTCAGGAATTCTTAACTAAAAATTCCGATTTTTGCCGGGAAAGTCACTGCGATTCATTAGAGGCACAGCTGGAGGCTCTACCTTTTTTTTAAATCATCGTTCTTCTTTTTCAAGCACAGTTTTCTTGAATGACTGTGCGGAACTGAAAACATTCACATTCTATCGGAATTTTCCTAAGCAATTCATGAAACGGATTCGCTCCTGTTTATACAAGCCTGACCGATTTTACGGAATATAAGAAAAGTTCCGCAATTGCTGAAGTATTCACAGATTTTCGAAGCCTTTATTTTGTATGCTTAAACATTTCATATTCCATGTTAGGACTCTAGAAGTCAATTTCCATAGGAAGCAGCATCTCCGTCGAATAGACTGGTGTGTCAGCCTTGCAATGTTCCTGGGCAGATTTGTAAAATCTTTATAGACTTGACTCGACAGATAGCTTATTGTATGCTTTTTTTGGATGTTGTCAGTATGCCTATCTCAACTCAGTCGACCTGGAGGTTTTATACTTCATTTCAAGGTAAAACAAACAAAACGTTACAGTTTTGGGAGGAATTGCGTCCCATGTGAATGATTGTAGGTGGATCACAAAGAATGACGGCCTACCTATGGAGATATTCTGAACATACTCGCCCTTGCCTTGTTTGACCCCATCGTGTTAACGACGCGTCAGTTTACGCGGTCTCGCTGGTTTCTAGCCAGCACTTGTGGAATTCTCTGTCTGTGGTGGGATCCGTGGATGTCCAAGCGGGAGGGAAGCACTCGTTTGCACCCCTAATCGCTCTGAAAACAGCATCCAGACTTTCGTGTATTTTTCGCCTGTTTCGTGTTATTTCGAGAACACTTCCGTACGTGTTGCCTTCAACGCCCAATGCTGAGCTTCTGTGTCCATCGGTCTCGAGTGCTCTCAGAAAGAAACCACTAGCCTACATTCACAATTTTGTCCTTGCCTTTGTTCACATGTATTTTTCGGACAATCACACGTATAATCAAATAAATAAATAGAAATCATGTGATTCAAGCGATATTGTCACCATTGCAGTCGCTTCAATGATACCATGACGTGAGACGTCCTCTGAAACCTCTATCTGCATTGCTCTTCCCTTATTCCGATCATAACTCAGTCCAAAACTAATGAGTACCCCCTCAAAACTCTTTATGATTACTCCAACTTTTATAGCATGACGTTATTGTTGTCTTTCTGACGTCCAAGCAATGTCATTTCAGTCTGAAAGAGACACTACCTCTGAAACCTTGACTGACACCATGTGCACAGATCCATCTCTTGAGTAAAATTGATGTGAGGATGGTTTGACAGTGTCTTTTACTCTGTTGCCTTAAAATTTCACCAAGCCCTTGAATATTTTGGTGGAAAACAAGTCGCAACACAACACTTTTTTTCTCTTAAACGTTGGTCTCTTCTTGGCCTTCGGTGGAGAGAAAGTAAGGATCTTGAGCAATACGGAAACTGCTGATATCTTGCTATTGGATGTGACCCAATTATGAAGTGGGTAGAGGGGGAAGGTAGTGTAGTTGAAGCTGGGTCCTAATGCGTCATCGAGATCACTCATAGTAAAGATGCCAACCTATGCATTATTTCCCTTTACCCAACACTCACGGTAATCCATGCGTGACTTTGTCTGTCAGCTACTACCCATGGGTTACACACCCATTGGCACGAGATTACCCATCCTTCCAATGACGCATCCAAGCCCTGGGCTGGCATTCATCACCATCGAGTTTGTTTTCTCTCATTCGCGCGCGTAGCGTCAGGCCCTTTTGCCTTTTTTGAACTTTGGAAAAAAAGAGCAACTCAATTCTAAAGGTGCTCTTAGTCGTTCTAGGACCTTATTGATCCTTCTAGATCAAAACTGAATAATCCGTTCCTGAAAAAGTCCGAGAATAGCGGTTCTCCACACACTGTCCTACCAGAGCCTGACGCACGCGGGAGGTGTCCGATAATCACAGGTCCCATTTTTGTGCTGGGTGGCGACGGAGAGTAGAGATTTCCAGCCACTTATAGGAAGATATAGTAGTTTACCCGACGATTCACCAAGTGGCCATCGGGTGAAATTTTTAGTGAGTACCAATTTATGAGTAAACTATGTGAGTTGCTAAGTTTTGATAATGTACCTATAACGCTGAAACAACACGACACATTCTCATTTCTCAAAATAGAAAACCCAGTTATCGGTATCACCCACAGCGTTTCCTTTTCTGATAATATTCTTTCGGAGCGGTTGTGTTGATTGAGGCACTCACATGTAGGTGTACTCTATTCCGCACTCATCCAGTAAATGAAGCTATTTTGTTTGTTAGGTGAGTCACTGAGTTCTTTCAATGAACCTCAGTAGTGAATTTCAATAGGTGCTGTTGCTATCATGCAACAATTTTCTCTGATTATTTCTCTGCTGGCGAATATTTCAGCAAATGTTTTACCCAGTGTTGCTAAGGTGCAGTACGGCATTCGTACTCGACCATACGCGCTAAAAGAGCTTACAACGTTTCCACGATGGCTTCCGTCTTACTGTAAGGTGATGGTAAGTCACGGAAAAGAATTGCTGTATTTGATAAAGTGGAAACTGTAGCGGGAAACATGAGAATGCATAGTTGTGCGAGGTTCCAGAAAGTTCATGTAAACTAGTGGTGGACGCAGAAACTAGGCGAGATGGGTGGTGATGGGAGGGGTGGGGTAGAAAAAGTTGGTAGTTTCCGTCACTCTGGGGAACCGGATGGAAGAATTGAGTCGTAGAAAATTAGTCGTTATATTAAAGCACTAACACTAACAATATAGGTATTAGGTTGTTGCAAAATCGATGTCGGATTTTTGAACCGCGAACTTTGGAGTGATGTTTTGGAAAGAGAAATACTGCTTCCATCATACATTTTGTATTTGTTCTAAAGCCCATTTCTTTCTCTTTCTGCATATTCATTTTTGTTCAGATCTGCCCACTTTTGTTGTGGTTTTCGGGCTTGGATCAAAATGTACTCGTCCGCTAAAATTCGTCCCAAACTGTTTCGTGGACTCGAACTCCATAGCAAGAGAGTGGCTTGGACATGAAATGTTACCAACCTATGCAGAAGGGAATGCTCAACAAAGTGGTAGCCCAGTGTTGGCCCAAGTCACTTGGTATTGGAGACACGTGCTCAGAGTTATGGACTAAAATTCGATGTCGTCAACGCCGTTTTGAAAGCACTGTTGCAAGCTATCACCAGCAGACCTGTTCAGTATCTCGAAGGTAACCTTGAGGTTCATTATTCCATTATTTCTGGGGCCATCGGAGAAACGAGCATGAAGGAAAAACTGAAGAAGTGGATCCAGTTCGATTATCCTCCAGTATTTCACAGTGGCTCAAGACCACACTTTTCACTCCAGACGCTCTGGAAGTAGATGCAGCCGCAGATCGAGACTCCCCCTTATAAGCCTCACTCAGGGGACCGTTCCCCTACAGATGACCACAAACACAAGCGGTGGGACCTACCCCTGAGAGAAAGAATAAGCCGCAAAAATACGTTAGCTGAAAACGATCTCGCCGCTTTTCTTGGGTGCGAAGAGCTTGGCTTCAGGCCTAGTGGAACGAAAACTCAGCGGAGAAATGGAGAAGATGTGCTGATTCAAATGAGTACTGAAGCCACAGAAAAGGTTCAGCTTTTGCCAAGTTACGACAACTCAAAGTCCAACTGTCAAAATCCGACATCGATTTTGCAACAACCTAATACTTCAAAAAATATCAATAGACAAACAAAGTTGAACTTCCACAAAATTTTCAGCCTTTTTATGAGCTACTTTTCAGCCTTTTTCATAGAGTGATGTACTTCGAAAATGGGCCCCTCACCCTCGGGGAGGGAGTCTCCCCACCTTTTTTTAATTCCCCCCTAGCCTGCGTCTGCCACTGGTATCAACTCATCTATACATTTCTTCACAAATATGTACGAACTCCCTACACTTGTAACGATCCTGGACGCGTGAAGGTGGTGAGGGGTTGGCAAGGAGGGAGATGGGGGGGGGGGGAGCATGTACTGAAAGAGGCCCTGAGTTATTGTGCAGTTTATTGGCTTCTCTCTTCGTGCAGTCTGTTTCGAAGACGATGATAGTTGAATACTTGTGGACAAGGATCCCGGTTGGGAACTAGTTTGCTTGCCAAAGGAAGAGAGCCACATACGAAATCGTCATGAAGCTGAGAGCGTTCTGGTAGAGGGACTTGCATTCCTTCAGGATATGAGGAAACCAGCCTCAACCTCAATGGTTCGCGATTCGCTTGGCACATCTTTTAGCGGTCATATCCTAACAAATAAATAACAACCAAGTAGTAGGTTTGTTCTTCCTTCCAACCAGCAACCGACACCTCGCCCACAAAATCCGCAGAAAAAACTTTGTCGCGATATCATTCGCCAGGCGTTCATTTCATCCACGGCTTTTCAACAAAGGCTTCCTTTCCCAAGAGGGATCCGTTTCAAAATCTGCAGACGCTCCCGCGCATTTCTCCGTTGCCTTTCCCACCTACGTCACTGGGGATCGATTGGATGCATTTTTCCTCGTCCGCCCACGAATTCGTTCCTAAGAAGCGTGTAATGTTTCCTGAATTTCTGGAATGACGAGGCACAGGCGACAGCTGATTTGATTTCGCGCTCGGCCTCAGCCTCGACGTCTGCCCGCCGGCGATTAGGTCGAGGTATGACGCAGGCTGAAAGTTTATTCAGTTTCGCCAACGTTTGTCTCCCGAAGAAACATCTGCTCGGCTCCAGCTCCTCCTTGAGCTATTCAGATGCCTTAGCAGTGTGCTGATGCCCTTCATCAACTTATTGAGCTTATTACGTTCTACTAGGTCTCTGCTAGTTGAGCCACTGCCCCTCAAAACAACTCTTTTCTGCTGCTTAGGTGGCAGTATTCAGCTTCCGAACTATCTCCTCTGCTGCACGCGCAGTTTTTGTTTCGGTCGTTTTTTTCCAGAGGGTGTACCCTGTTGCCAATTGTCGCCTATGTCCACCCCGTCCTATATGAATGAGAGAGGAGCCACCGCTGTTGGAAGCAGAGCTTATAACAATATTCGAAATGGTTACGAGGGCCTGGGTGCGCAGTTCAGATTACCCAGAGTAAACGTTTTGACGCCCATGTTAACGATGGGTAAATTTATGTGGTGTAAACATGTTAACCCTGAATAATCTCATTGTCATGCGGCTCAAGGAGTTAATCATGACCCGAATGATGTAGCATCTACATCACGAAAGGTTTCAGGAAATCAACAGCTTACCTTAGTAGATAAGAAATCCCGTAAAGGTGATTTCATGATTTGTTGGTGTCTTCCTTCATCCACTAACCGGTTGGTTTCCTTTTCTCCATTTAAAAGTTACTAAGAGTGTACGTTGGTTGGAGTGGATAGCTTCATAGTGCTTGAATTAATTTAATGTCGGCTATTTACGGCGTTAACAAATTAACCCTAGGTAATCTCTGGGATGCATGCGGCACTATGAAGCTATGGGCTACACAGATATGGCTTCCACATCTGCTTTTAGATCCCTATCCTAGCAGTTAAAAACACTGTATTTTTGTATGGCAAGAGAAAATACGCAGGCTAAACTTACACGCAATCTGCCCATTGTCTAAGAGTGCTAGTAACGCAGCTCCGAGTATACTTGACGAAGAAGCGATACAAGTGCCGCGATTGCCACCACCATTAGCGGCCAAACCCTCGCGATTAGCCTGTTTCCGCATAGAGAAATTTATATGTACTAGATGCGTGCTTCATTCATAAGCATGCGCCCGCTTGCGTTGGCTGCGTCGGAGGTGTAGATACACCGCACGACAAACCGACGAGCGTAGAAAATCTGGTGGGAAAAGCTCTCATCTGAAGAATTTGCTTGATTAAAATGAATCAAAATGGGCCTGAGTGCTAGTGATTAGGGTACTGGAAAAGATGCACATCGCCATTATGCGTCACTTGGATTGCTCCCCATCCTAGGACAATTTTTGCTGCATGCGTACGTCCGACGCGCGTGCGTCTATATGACGACATACGTATATGTAGGCCTAGTCGCTGTCCTCAGACGCAGATGAGGCTCACGCGCTTCTGGTCTCGCACGTAGTCGAAGCGACCGTGCAGTATTCTCGTATATATGCTGCTTGACCGGTCTTCATGAACAATCCTCCGCAAATGGATGCTCACGTCTCACGTGCGATTGACGCACGCATCCAATTCAAATGGGCCTTCTGACGATCGCAGCTGAAGGAGCGATCGCCGGCAAAGTCTGTTGATGAATCTTAAACATGCCAGCATTGCTATAAGTGAATGTGGCGGAGTCTGAGAGCTTGCGGCTGGATGTTCAACCACAAGCGATCCAGAAAAATCGCGATGTATCTGTACTTGGAATAAACCGAAAGTTTCGAAATTTATCAGCAAAATAGCCCTGCTACAAATCGCCCGTGATTGTTAATAAACTAGAGACACATGTAGCCAGAACATATTGCAGCTCTAAGAGCGAAATCACCCTTATGTTAAAGAACAAGCCGAGAGAAGCGGACGCACGCAGCTCAGACGTCACCACTCAGCCGCGTAGGAGTGAAATCTGGTTGTCGTTCTGAACTGTTCTTTCTTCCTACACTCCTCGTTACATTCACCTCCACGAGAGCTTTCCTTGCGAACTCAAGCGCTGTGACGGATGGATGTAAGCAGTGTAAATTGTCTCAAACCCAGATGACTAGTTACTTTTTCTTCCTAGTATTAGACTTGTCGCCTCGCTCGTGCCTGCTACGCTGATTCTCTGTGACCGTTTGCTTCGACAACACGTATGAAGCACAGTTTTGAGCTCCGCTGAATCCATTTTTAAAAGCAGGTGTGCTCCAAAAAGATCTCCTAGCTGCTGCACATTTCCTTTTCGCGACTTATTTGATTTTTTGACTGTCGCATTATCTACGACTCCCATCCTCAACATGAATCCGTAATTGAATAAAAGATGAGGAAGAACTTCCCGGAAACTCTTCGAGCTCAACAACAGCTTCCGCGTTCTACTGTAGTGATCATTGAGCTGTTTTCATATGTAGCATTTTCGCATTTTCCTAGCATATCTCATACATGGCGCTCGCCAAGAATGGCTGATTCCAGACGCTCTAAGATCAATTGAGTCCGATTCCCTTGAAACCTTGTTTTCTCGTGTTGTTTGACTCTGATTCTCGACGCCTTGTCACTCGCTGTGAACGCTCACACAAAATGATTGTTTTTCTTTGCAGATGACGGCCGACAATGGAGTGAAGCTCGTGATCTTCGACAAGGACGGCACGCTTGTGGACTTCCATCGCATGTGGCTTCCCTGGGCTGCCAACACTGTGAAACTGTACGTTACTGTTCACTTCTATGAACACCATGGTAGTATTAAGAGTGAATCACATGTCTTCAAGGGATAAGCACAAGTTTTTGAACATTACCAAGGTCACATTGTACGATGAATGCACGCTCACAGTCAGCATCGACTGATTTTTGGGCCCAAAATAAGAATACCAGACTTCCACCATTCGGAAATGGAAGACCTATACCCATTATGTATACCTATCCGTGCTAGAAAAACACCTGGGTTAGCGTGAGCGTCGATAGAAGTGCGCTCTTCGCAGGCTCAGGAACCACGCAGCGCGTCCGTGCCGCTTGTGTTGGGATTGCCATCGTAACAGCAATTATAGAACTCTTTAATACTTTTCACCCAATTCGATGTTAACTCCTTATCAAGAAAACTAACTAACAGGAAAACCATATGGTTTGCCATCGGTCGACGATTGCAGTGCGGGCGGGGTGGTTGCGCCGCGTAGTTCCTGAGTCAGCGAAGAACGGCACTTCCATCGACGATCACTGCATGTGTTTGATTCCACGATTTTTCTTGGCTGAGGTATTAGCCGATTCTGCTTCTCCTCGACGCGCTGATCCCAGCGGTATACACCAATTCTCTAAAAACGGTCTTTAAACCCGCTTTCCAGGGCGGGGTCTGTAACAGTTTGCTGACCCGAATTGGTGTGTGAAGAGGTTGATCTTATCGGATGAACACGACAAGACTAGTTGGTTAAAGTTGCAGCCGCAGCTGGCAGCCACACAGCTTGGAGCGGTCCGCCTCTCAGCTCCAAGTCCTAGCCATTTCGACCCCTTCGAGAACGGGGCTTTCATCGCTTTTAGGCCGGTTGATGTAGTTACTGGGATTAACATGGCGAGAGTGTCCAGGACATGTTGCTATATCTAACATGCGAAACGAGCTGGTCCCCTGCCTTTAACCACTTGTCAAAAGATAGATGGCTCAACGAACATAACACGAAATGAATGTGACAGTACTGCATAGCACTAAGTACCACATCAACATCTCCGTCAAAACAATTTTGTGCATCTGGGTTAAATCCGTATGCCTGATACAAGCTATGAAAAATTGGAAGTGATGTTTTGATGCTCTACCTGAAGCGTCCTCTTTTACCATGGATCAGAATCTCTGTTTTTTTTTACTGCCAAATCATCGATATCTTTCAGCCTCGAGCAAGCAACCGGAAGACCTGTTGGACCAGCAGTCTATAAAACGCTTGGAGTCGATCCTATACAGGGAAAGGTGAGCTGTTTCCTCAACAATCAATGACGTAGTCGGGAATTTGATGCGTTCAAGATGATCTCCATGGGATGTAGAAACATCAAAGACCTTAATGAAAACACAATTTGTTGAGTGACAGTTGTTGTGAAAAAAGATATAATCCTTTCGTGATCTTCTTTCAAGCGGTGTTTTCCCTGGGACCAAAGATTGCTCGGCTCATGACCGACTCTTGCCTTGGTTTCGGAAACTGGAGCAAAATTACGCTAGGAAAGAAAACCTTTAGGCTTTCTGAAAGAATTCAATGCCGTTATTATCATCATTAAACAAAACCAACTAGTACTGCTTCTATAAAGCTGATCTTTAGAGTATTGTTAGGACCAAAAACGGAAAAATCATTTTCTTAACTTGTTCAGTGAATCAGGAACCGATTCAAACATTCATTTGGAACAAGAAAGCCCTGCCACCCTCCTTCATTTTCGTTCAAGAGTATATTGCTCTCCCCTTTCCCAACAAACTTATACGGAATTGAATATTCAAATTCAAATTTATCTACTAGAATATTGAGCCGTAGATGGACCATACGTATATGCATATATTATCGTCATATTATCGTGCGTGCACAGTTGGAAACAAGGGGAAATACCCGCATAGACATCTGCCTTGTCTACAGCGGGTAGGATTCACAATTTTCCGAAGCAAATTGTTGAGAGGGTCCCTGTGCAGTTCCACAAAGTTATGGAAAATTCTCTCGAGAATCTCTTAACCAAGCCCGAAAACAACAGACATAGGGGGGTCTTAACGCGACGGCACTCATAGACAATGATATTGTGAGGAAAAGGCGAAGCATTGTTTCCTATTGGACTATGTTTTCGGTGCTCGGAACTTCAGTAACTCGCAGCAGATATAATGCATTCCACATGGAATGACTGTCGATCAGTGGGGAAAAACAATAAATTCAGAAAATTAGCTGCAACCCGTCAACTTAGCGATCATTTATACACCGATTTATACAACGGTTGTCAACTGCGGCTCCAATTGAGCCGAATTATAACTAAGGCCATCGAAGTGTGCAAAATTTAGAGAAGTTGTAGAGCATCATTGGTCTAGCAGTTGTCTGTCTTCCCCACCGCCACTAGTTGCTGCCACTCGCACTCTTCTGTGTGGAGACGATTTTGAGATTGCATGCACTTGATGCCCAGTTCACCTCGTCGCCTGATGCCAAGCGGGTCCTCAGAGGGCTTCGCGAGTATCGTAGTCCACTTCGAATGACGTGATTTCGCTGCCTCGACAATCGGTCCCTCGGGGGATTTCGCAGAGCCATCGACTTCACCGCGATAGAGTGCTCCAACGTGACGTTATTTAAAACAAAGGGATAGACGGAATAATTATGGGAAGATTATAGCCCCGACTGAAGATTAACTCTGCTATTAATTGCGAATCGCTGACGTTAATCGTTCCACAATGTTCGCGTTCGCGTAATTTTGATGTGCTCAGCTGTATTCTTGCTTGTCGCCTAGAAGTCGTTGGCAATGCGGGAAGAGAGTGAACAGTTTCCCTGAGTGATCACAGACGGATTCTCAGTGGCAGAACTCATGGACTTTCCCTGGGAAGGATCTAAACTCATGTAAATTTATCATCACTACCTGGGATAAGTCGATCGACCAAACCATCCACATTTTGAAGGACAACTCGTCTACTTTGAAACGACAGAATGATCGCTACCTCCCCGAGAGCATGAATTTTACCACAAACCCCTCCACTACACTAAATACGTAGGCTGGAAAGTATATTACTGAAATATTGTTGTAATGGAATCAGAGATGACTGGCCATCATGAAATTTGTGATCCAAGAATGTAGTTTTATGAATTTTTCAGGTTTCTATGGGAGCACTTGCAGAAAAGACACTTACTGGTATCCGAGCAGATGTGTCAGCCACTCTCCAGGTGAGATTTCGCTCAAAATAAAGAAGTTCTGCTCAGTAGTTTCTTTTTTGAACTGCCCTCCCAGAAAGAAAAGAACAAAACCCAGTGATTTATGTAGGCCCAACTGAACTTTCAATAACAGAAAGAAAAAAGCTCAAAAAACCTTCCTCATCAAGTACGGTATATCCGAACAGTTCGATATCCTGAAATTAGATCCCACAGCAAGAGACTCCTATACCATATGCAACATGCACTACCAGAATTTATATAGGAGGATCTATAACCATAAAAATCCCTTGCATACTATCCCTTCTACAGATTTTTCTGCATGCTATCCCCGTTTTGTAGACTTTCGGGATAAGCGCGACCGACGCCGACAGAATCGTCGAACGAGGAGTACCAGAAGCCGCTAACGGCGTCACCGCACCCGTGTGTGACCTTCCAAAGCTGTTCCGTGAACTACGAGCTCTTGGCTGCAAGACAGCGCTCTGCACAGCTGACAGCAGGTACACATCTATACCCGCGAAGTATTGGGTGGAAGTGTTGAGTACGTGATAAGCTTTCAGGACCGCTACGGAAGAACAAATGCGTGTGCTGGGCATCTCCTCGATGCTCGACGAAGTGGTGTGTGGCAACGACGTGGGCATCATTCCAAAGCCGAGCCCTCACTGTGCGATTCAGATCTGCAAACGGGTTGGAGTACCATTGAATGTGCGTTTTTGCTCTTTTTGCTGCATTGCATATACCAAAACTGAGGCACCAGTCCTTGTCGAGGTCTCCTGAGTCAGCAATCCCTTTTCAGCAAGCAATCATGGTTGGCGACACTGTTGCCGACCTGAAAATGGGTCGTGTGGCTGGATTGCGAGCCAGCGTAGGCGTGCTCACCGGTGTAGGCACCAGGGAATCCCTCAAGGAATACACTGATTACTTCGTGAGTGACCTTTCCACTATTTGAGCAGAGTAAGAAGATGACATCATCTCCTGTTCCAGCTCGACAACGTCAGCGAGCTTCCATGGCTGATTGCGACGAAGATCAACGAGAACACAAAAAGAGGCTGAAACCCTTCAGTTTCCCCGTTCCGCTCCGTCGTCACTTTAACCGCCGTCCATACTGACTCTTGCCACTGGTCATGTAGATTACCATTGTGCCCAACACTGATATTTAACCCTCTTATTTATCGTGGCGGGGATGAGCGAAACACAAACAGATCTGTGGAGTTCATATATGAACTATTTTTATTGTATTTCCATAATGTTGTGGTGCTGCTTCTCCAACTCCCATCATAGCGAATTGTGTTTTTATGTTGGGTCTGTGTTGCTTCCTGAGTCTCAGGATGTTCTGTTATTGTTCGCACATCCCCGCCACAGTGATCTCAAAGACTCGTATAGTGACAGAATGGTCTCGGACCTCCATAGCACTGACCTACTAACCCGAACCAATTTATTTTAACGTTTCGTTCTAGTCCCCGGTGAATATCGTTTTTAACGTCCATCTCTTAGAGCCCAGGCTACTTCACTTCGAACAGGCTAGTAGAGAGTGTGAGTTACGACTTGTTCCATGTACGCGTTGTGCCAATGGCCGCATTACGGATCTCCACGATTCTTAGAGGCGTCCATTGTATAGCCAGAATTGTATGTTTCCAAAGTCCTAGTGTGTGAATGCGTCGTTCGCATATGTACATACTAATATAGTGTGCCATTACAAACTATATAAAGACTCCAGCTACCGAAACATGCACTTTTACCCAGTTCCAAATGGATAAAATAAGATTACATCCCATTCATTCGTGAAAGAGCTGTACAGTTCTTGAAGGGTAACTGGCGACTCGCTACCGAAGACGACCAATGTGTTGCTCTATTTATTCGTTTTTGATACAGATGCTAACTTTGACACAAACTAAACACAACATGTGGAAAAAGTCCGATAACCACATTCACAGCAAAATTAGCTAGTTGCCATTTCGCCGTCTTATACATATTAGGTGCGTGCAGAAGCTCCGGAGCAGTTGGCGCTAGTTCGACGTTTAACACATTCGCGACCTTACGCCCTTGGCATGGTGTGTCACGTGGGACACACGCGCTTTTGCACAAGTAGGACCCGTGCTCAACCGCTTGAGCACCTGGTCCCACGCGGTAGGAATTTTTCCTCTGCTGTATAGTACTTCGAAAATGCGCGAATTTGAGACAAACCAAATCGCAAATATGCACGAGCTTGAAACTAATTCAAGAAGTTCACCTGCATAAGAGGGAGTAAGTAAGCAAGTTAGTCTTCATATAAATTTTTCTTTTACTCGTGACTTTCAACCACGCATTAAAGAAGTACGAGAAGATGTCTGCTCTGCCCATCGCGTGTATAGATTGCTTGAACATTTGTTAGTATAAGACTGTATAGGAGTTTGCTCATTAAGATTGCTTCACAAAAATATAACTGTGAAAAGGGCGTGCTCACCCGGTTGAGCACGCTGTCCCACGCGTCGCACCGTGCGTGCTCAACCGGTTGAGCACATTGTCGCGAATGTGTTAACATTGCCTTGCTCCTTGAGGTAGCGATATCCTGCAACGGTTTTCATGTGTGCTAGTAGCCTGAAACATCTGCTATCCAAATCAATTGTGGTTCGGATCTAGTCACAGCGTCGCTGTGCTTTGGGTCTAAAACCAGTGGTAAGTCCAATAAGCATTTTCGCTAAATTTCGTTTTATGCGTTCAAAACCTGATGACCAGCAAGAGAAGCGGTCCCACCATAAAGATTGTGTTTGTGTAGGGTAACTTCTCCAAAATGGCAAGAATTCTCAGCGGAGATGATAGCTTGGAAAATGCTCCACATGCGGATCAGCAACTAGACCTCTACAAAGGCTTCCAGAAAGAGCGGGTTAAATCAGACTCAATGCAAAGTGCGCAGAGCATTGCGGGAAAATTAGCCAGCCATGCTACGTCACTTGAGGAAAATTGTAAGAAGGGTAGAATGAGTGGATGGATTTAGCGTGAGCCGAGGGAAGAACACCAGTTCTAGACATCTGAAAGTTTGCAGTTGTTTGATTTGCAGCCAATTTCGCAACCCGCTTCTCGAAGGGATTGTTAATAGAAAATGGGTCATGTACGACAATAATCAGAGGTCTCAGGATATACGCTTCGTTGACCTAACCAGAGTGTGAGGGAACCATCGCGACACCCTTGGAATTCTCTTTTATCTTTTATGGCCAGCAACTTGAGTCATCCGCAGCAAATCTTCCCCATTGGGATGCCTAATAGTTGCCGAGTAATATCTTCTTCTGTTTAAGGAAATCAAGTGAAAACATTAAAGTATAAGACCAACACAGACACACATACGTGGTCTGCGGCTGCTACAGAATAACACATGTCAGCATGTTGCAGCTTCAGCCATGTAAAAATCTGAGCTTGGTCTCCAAGGTTCTAACTTGCCATGTATAGTGGGCGCTGAGACTCTTGGACTTGAACCGTCCGAATGCGCGGTAAACGCGGTGGTTCAGTGGTAGAACGCTCGCCTGTCACGCGGGCGGCCCGGGTTCGATTCCCGGCCGATGCACCAAAACTGTGGCGACTATTTGGCGTATGGTGGCGCCTTAGACTCTTGGACTCGTATTGTCCGTATGCACGATACACGTGGTGGTTCAGTGGATGATAGCTTTATTGTACTGTACAAGAGAGTAAGCGAGGAGAGATGTATGAGAAGAGTGTGCCTTGTGCGGCTTACAACATCGTTCTGACTAGTGAGTATCATAGCAAGCATAAGACGGGTCAACATCATTGACGATTCGATGATCCATATTGTACTCAAACTCATAACTCGTAGTGGACCTCCTGTGGAGCGGGCAGGGTTGACCCGTCCTATGCTTGCTATGATACTTACTAGTCAGAACAATGTTGTAAGCCGCACAAGGCACACTCTTCTCATACATCTCTCCTCGCTTACTCTCTTATACAGTACAATAAATCTATCATCCACTGAACCACCACGTGTATATTGCATATGGACAATACGAGTCCAAGAGTCTGAGGCGCCACCATACGCCAAATAGTCGCCACACCATGTATACTAGAGTTTTGACCGAATCGATTAAAATTCGAATATTTACTCGAATGTTCGAATATTCGAAAATTCGATGGTCCTCTAATATTCGAAAATTGGATGGTGTCACAATATTCGAAAATTCGAATATTCGAATATTCGAGGGTTCTAGATTACTTGAAAATTCAAATATTCGAAGCTTCGAGAGCCGAAAATTCTAATACTTGTGTTTACGTAATTGTGTTTCGCTTCTATGTTGTTACTATATTTGAGTTCCATGTTGTCGCTGTAGAAGAGTTTCAATTGAAATACAAGTCTAATTTATCGTTCTAATCAAATTTTTCTTTAAAAATCTGTGAGTATTTTTGTCCCTATATGAAAGCCGCTGAGCATTGGGTCTTAAAACACCTTAAATCACTTCCGCTAATCATACGACGTACGCGACGACGATATTACCGGCAAAACAGAGGCGATTGGACACTTCAAAATCCAGGTGGTTTAGCTAAATTTCTTATTCAAATTCTTCTTGTGAGACTAACTGAACCGCAAATAACATACATATATTAACAGCTTTCGCACTGCATTATTTCTGACATTTAATCAACTTACAAACCGTTGTCGAAACTTTTTCTTAAGTAGTTATTCGGTAGTTATGGGAATTACGTTCTCCAAAATTTTAAGACCATCTCATTTTCTCTTTTGTATAAACATACCCGCAAGTTTTGATGTACAAGTTTTGCCCTAATATTGAGTTTAGCATATGAATGGAACATTAGCGTGTAGTTTAGACTGTGTAAGTAGAAGGGACAATCAGAAGCGAGGTAACAGGCAGTTTATTTTGTGCCGCTGACGCTTTGATTATGGCTCGAAGCTCATTCATAATATGGTAGCTGAATCGCAGTAACAGTATTTTTTTATGGCATCAGCATCTCAGCATTCTCTATCATGGCTCGCTTTGTTGTACTGCAACACAGAGGTTTTGAAGAGAAAGTTTCTTCATGGGAGCGGGCTTTCATCCACTTCGGGATCTTTGAGCCATAGTTTCAAGCCTCATAACAGATTCACGTTCTTAAACTAGCAGGAATTTCAATTATGTACTTGCAGTCCAAGAACCAATACATTATCAACTGCATAAATGTATTGCGGCACAAGTTCCCAATCATGAGGAACTCATGAGAGATTTTCAGAAACCGCAGATGAAACCTGCGACCCGGACAGTTCATGGACGTTGTCGTTGGGAAGCATATTTCATTGTTCGCCTACATGCACGTTTAGGAAATTTTCTCACGAAATGGATTGTTATTCGAATAAATATTCGAACCTTCGAATATTCAAAAGTTCGAATATTCGAAAATTCGATGGTTCGCTAAAATTCGAATATTCGAAAATTCAAGGGTTCCCGGAAATTCGAAAATTCGAATATTCGAAAATTCGAAAAATATTTTCGAATGTAAAACTCTAATGTATACCCCCTGGACCTGTCTCCAGAAAAATTCCCCTTTTCAAGCTTCTACGACTTCACATCAGCTGTAAAACGTTCAGTGAACGGATCCTACTCGAAAACGACCTGTGCCGCTCTTTTGGGTATAAACCTGACAAATTTTAGGCTTCTGAAAAAATCGTTTTAGTGCTGTGTTGGCAGCATCACATCAATGCCAATGCTTTTTGATTTGAATAAAATGGTTGCCATTAAGCCGAGTTATAACATTCTAAGAAATTAGGTACAACTGCCTGGAAACTTTTGCACGCACCGAATATTAGGTTGTCTAGAAGAACTTGAAGCACTCATCGCAATAATAAAATTGTAGTGGAATGTTTGTTAGTACGAGAAGCTTGAGCAGTTGGCCAAGATTGTTAGTTAACTTTATGGGGAAAGTCGAAGTCACATGCAATTAACCCTCTCAAACGCCTCATCCCACTACTATAATAGATACCAATCTAACAGGATGATAGAACCAAAAACAAGCGTAAGGAAGTAGACCAATATGATGCCCACCTTCGTAGCCGTAAGTCGCGATGACAGAGGACCACTCAGCGTTAGAGTTCAGCCGCTACTACTAACAAGTAGGTGTCCCCACATCTGACCCCGTAGATCAAAACCCGCAAAGGGCTTGATAGGGCGCCAGCTCGTTGGTCACGGCTATGCACTCTTCCTTGCGATCCATTTTTGGGTTTTTAGCGGAGATTCAAAACGCTCCCAAAGTTTTGAGAGCTAGGATTTCAGGTTCGTATGCTAAGATTGTGAAGGCTATTTTGATGGGGGCGTTGTGAAGACATTGGCTGCGATGAGCTCCTAGAGGAGCATAAGTTTTGGATTTTTGGAGGCCATCCAAGGGCTCTTTGATTCAAATGCATAAGGTCTCCCGGTTTCACCGATGTACTCATCCCCACATGATTGGCATGCGATTAGATAGATTACACCTGAGACCATGCAGTTTCCCTGCCTACCGAATGGACAAATAACGCAACCCGCAATGCCAATCATAGAGGCGATTTCGCACCAGCTGCTGTTTGAGATTTGCTGATGGTATATCCATGACTCTCATGGCGTCTTGGAGATCGGCTTGGCGCAGGCTTACCCTTACTGCATTACTAATTTTATCTGAAATGGATGGGAGACGGGAAGATATTTTTGAAACGCTATCCCTTTGACTTGGACTTCCCGCTTTCTCAAAGTGGACGACTTTCTCAACCAAAATTTGTCATTTATTGCCACCTTTGCTACCATCTGTAATCGCTGACTGAGACAAACCACTCCAGCATAGTATATCCATTCTCATCCTGAGAATTCGTCTGCTTTTGCGGAGCGGGTAAGTCCATCTTTCCCGGGTACTTTCATGAATACGGGCACTGGTGCGATAGAGTGGTACATCATAGCTCTACGAGATGATGACGAGTTGTAGAAGCCACGTGAGGCGGCTGTTGTCGTGAAGAGAGTATGGATTCTCAGACAAGGGCTAATAGCAGGTGTGTTTCATTAAAGACAGCACCCGCGGAAATCCTTGCCTTGGAGATTATCCCGAATTTAGAGGTTTTCGGGGACGGTAAACTCATAGACAGGGATAAAACTGCGCGAAAGAAGCGAGAAATGTAAGAAATGAAGGCGTTCTTTACCATGTTTCAAAGGCGCGGACGAGTGCTCTGCCGCGGGGTGTGCGTACGTTCCGCCACGAAACCCTGTGAATGGTACGCATTGCACGCATCCACTGCGCCAGACCACCGACGGCGGTAGCGTTAACTGGCGCGTCGCGCCGTTGAAAGGTCGGCGTGGCCGCGACAGCGATTCTTGTTTCTCTGCAGATAGGTAGTCATTCCTTGTGTTCTTCTCACATTTGTGATGTGCTCACTCTCTATTTCACCACCCGCTCCTAGTCGAGAATTTCGGCTAGTGCTGCCTTTAAATGGGTCGAAAAGAGATAATCAGGCTGACCCGCTACTTCTGCCGTCATGCTGGATAGTGACCGCGCATAGCCGACTGTGCATCAGTTATGGGCTCACAGCTGACCCCCCCCCCCCCTCTCCCGTGCTCCGCGGTCCTCCTCTGTATGGACCCGCCAGCATTTTCGTAGCGGACGCCAGTAATTTTTGCGGATGCTTACAAAGATAACCAGAATCGTTGACTATACACTACATATAACGAAGTCCATGTTCACATTATTGCAACTGCACAGGGGCATTGTGAGAGAAGTGTTAATCGTAATCCAAAAATGTGTCAAAATATTGTATTAGGCAATAAGTTCGTGCGATTTCCTCAATTCTCGCCACACCTCATTTTCTATCGCTTGGAGTGTGAAGCACCATTTCGACTAGGACGACAGCCAGATCCCAGGTCCGGTCGTCTTTGAACCTTGGCATTGTACATCAGTATGACTTATAAATTTGTTAGCCGAGCACAAGGCTGTTACTAATAGCCATTGGGCCAACGTTTCGGTGGCTTCAACTTCGTCAGGGCCTAAAAGGGTCAAATTGATCTACGAAAGTGGCCGCTTAAACGCCGCCCCAATCAAATATCCAGGAACCAGACCGTAAACCCCTACCGGAACCGTATCTCCGAAATCACAAATTCTAACGAGAATTGAAGTCGCACCTCAAAGTCCACTGTTGGAATGGCGTTGTTAGACGACCGAACGCGTCAAACTTGTCAGTAGTATGAGACGTTCTGGCACAAACCATATCTTGACTTAGATGTTGCACAGTCTAAGATACGGTCAGATTTCCATGAACAGAGGTGGATCTTTCTTGATGTAAAAAGTGGTCTTGTGATCTACAGAGTAGTGTCTCGATCTTTCTTTGTAAGACTGATTTAGCATTACCTTGACCACATTCACAAATCAACTTTGATCCACTCACTATCCTCCTCCAAAGGCTAGTCTAAAAATATTGGCCACATTTTTCTTCCTTCGTTGTTACGAACTCTTATCGTATCTTAGGCTGTGCAACATCTAATTGTGAGTCAACGTATGGTTTGTGGCAGAACGTCTCATTCTACTGACAATTTTGACGCGTGCGGTCGTCTAACAACGCCACTCCCACACGACGACAGCCTCCGATCACTCCTACTGTTTGACTTCTACCCTGGATGGAATGCAATTCAAAAGGCCACAGATATGAAAGACATGTAAAGAGAAATCATTACTGTTGAAAAGATGGCGCGAAAATGGATGCCCGCCTCAGAGAGGTTAATTTTAGCCCAGAGGGCTTAGTACGAGGTGACCCCTCACATTGAGAAGGCGCGTCACCTCCGGGCAAATTCCACTAGAACGGTATCCGACATTCTAGAATAAAAGCTAAATTCATTCATACACTCTCTACAAGCCTGAAGCAGTCTCTAATTGCTTATTTTGGTTATTTTCTTGGGCGATTTCTAGAGTTCCACTAAGAGGTTGCAGTTGAGAGCCACAAATTGGATCGTCCCAAACAATGTGTCTTTTCAAGGAAAGGAAACCGAAGAGCTGCTCCGTCTCTGATAACATTAATAGCGGAGGAAAGGGGCTACATCACTCACTTGTTGTCATTCATGTTGTTCGTGAAAACAAGTAATTCTAGAGCCCCTGAAAAACCGCACAAACTTACTGCACAACCTAATAGAATATCAGAACAATCAGGAAACAAAACGTAGGGCACGTGAAGAAACGAAATGCTTGGAACGCAATACAAAGAAAAGAACAGCAGAACTTCAGAACAATGAAAGAACAAAACGCAAGGCATGTAGAAAAACTAATCGTACGAGCCGTACTCCGTACTATGCAAATTAGGCGGATCGTATAAAAAGCTTTGCGATGAAGGAAAGTTGGTTGAAAAAGAACTTATTTCAACATAATCTAGTCGGAAAAGAATAGTGGGATGCAGTACACTCCATAAGGCTAGACTTCCTCCATATCGGCCACGTTCGGCCACATGCTTGGAAGCTCCATTGCAGAAATACGGCTGATTGTCCTCCAAAACGTCTTTTCTACTCCTTTGCTTCTGGAGTGTGGAAGGTTTTCAAGACCTCCACATCAATAGAAAGAGAAAAACGGATTACACTCCAGGAAAATCATCGATAATTGTTACCATCGACGACTTCAAATTTGCATGCGCAAAAATCTTCTGGTAGAAAATAGAGCTTATAGACAGTTACGCATCATACTCTAATCAATAAACACTTTGAAAGGTTTCTGGAGGTGCCTTTTCTTATTTGAAGCCTACCAGCTATCTTTTCCTTCTTTTCGGCTCTGGCTTCTTCTGTCGCACTAAGGAACTGATAAAACCTGAATATGATTAGATAGCTTCAACGCGTACACGTATACTTTGATCTGTCAAGATCCATGGCTGTCCCAATTCTCAACCTGGCCAAATCCGCAGAGATCCTCGGCGAACCTTGGTGTAGACTACCTCAACTAAATCTCCACATCTGTTGACGGAATAACCCATCGAGGAATTTCTCTTGAATTTGGCGAGAGAATTCCATCAGATGCTTAATCCCTCGTACAGACTCCGTTGATCCTAATGGAATATCTCTGGATGAGATTAGGCGGATCCGTGACCTCAAGTCATAAAATACCAAAATGAAATGTAGTGGGTGTGCGTAGATATCCAAATAACATGTATAGGAAGAGCGACTTGAGCTTCTGGTAGCCATCATCCTGTGCTTTTTCTTTCCAGTTATGAACTATATTATCGAGATCAAGCTGCGAGGGAGTGAAATGATAAGGGAAATTAATGCTCGTCAAGCAGTATCAGACAAACGGCCTTACGGAGCGAAGGATTTTCTCCCAATTTTCCAACCTTGATCAAATTCGCAGCAGTCAGTTCCCCGATTTTCACGTTGCGATTCGTAGCGTTTCATTGCGCCAAGACCGCCGAAGTAGACACAAAATTTGCTGAAAGAATGAATGAATTCCCTTGAAATAGTAGAACAAGACCATGAAAGGATTTTCAAAATTATTGGTCCTCCACTGCGCCAGAAAATGTTCTTTCGTACTGGGATCTCGCGATTCCAGAGGCTGCTTCAGAAAAAAAATTCCTAAGTCTTTGGGTACAAATTCATGCAGTGAAAAAATCAGAATTCAACTTACGTCAGAGATGCCTTCATTACAGGCAGTGTCTAGGCAAAATCATTGAGCTCAAGTGCTCATTAGATTATGAAAGCGGGTCGAGTCTATAGGCATTTGCCAAAGTTTCAGCGAAAAAGTCCCAGAAATGAGCGAGATATTCGCCTTAGACCCAGTACCCAACTTCACCCCCAGTGCCCAGCCCGCCCATTCGACGATTTCGTGAAGGCAGATCAAATCCTGTCTGAGATGGTCAAAACATGTCCCTTTGTCTGACAGTCTGGTCTCTCTCCCTCTCGTGTTCTTGAATTTAACACGTATTGCAATCGATAGCAGTCTAGAATTTCGACTACAATTGAGGAAAAAACGGGTGTGGAGCGTTATACCCGGAGAGGGCGGCGTGGCCAGGCTCTGTGATTGGTCATTTCACGCAAATGGTTAATTGCAGAGCTCGCTCGCGCCGCCCTTTCCAGGTATTACACACCACACCCGGAAAAAAACTGGTTACTAGTAAAACTATCAACGAAAAGAGTAAAATGATGTTGTGAATGTGCCTCAGGAAGCTTTAGAGTTTATGATCAACAGCAGTCAGCTGGGTTTTCCGAAATGCAGGAGCTCGAGAAGCCTCATTGCCACCTTTTCATTCTTGACCGGATAACTCGTCCACATTGTTACTTTCAACCTTCTAGAAACAACAAATTTCGAAGTGTTCGTGGGGAAAACCTGCACAATTGCAATTAGCTTGGTGAGTAGAGTAAGAAAATGAAAGATTTAAAGTATCGAGAATTTTGTCTGGACACTGCCTTTAAAATGCCCTTCGCCAGCTTATCGCCACTTGCTTCCCAGGCCTCCAACCTGTTGGTGCAACCATGCTACCGCTAAGATGGCAAGGCTGTGCCGGTAGCATAGGAGCATATTTGGACTGTTCGTACCTCATCTTGTTGGAGAAGCAGTACTCGAAACCGCGTCATTCGAAATCAGACATTTCATACTTGATGACCTAATATATAACGTTTTTCGCAGCACTTGAACACCGGCGAAAGATTTTTGGGTCACCCTGTATAATGTCGATTCTGGAGATTTTCCGCATTGCATGCAGTCCAAGTTCCCCAAGTTCAAGTATAAAGAGGCATAGCCTGCCGTGTTAGTGCAGGCTTGAGTCACCCTAATAATACGGCTACCTCCTGGCAAAACCCATGACTCTGCACTTACTCTCGGGGAAAAGTGGAGTGAGTGGAGTAACTTGGATCTTTTGGATGAGCGATATGCACAATACTGGGCACAGAATTCGTGAGCCTTTTGACTTCATTCTGCACTTTCAGTCATTGCCAATCTCTTTTGCGGCCCTGTTTCGAGATCAGTTTTGTCCTGCACAATACTTTAGCTCGGATAGAAATTGAGCAACTCTGTTGGGATTTAGGGGATTTGCTACCGTCTAAGGCATCCTAACCGGACATACAGTCACGGGTGCATAGATGTTTATCCGCAAGAAGAGTGTTGCCACTTCATGGCTACAAGGGTCGGAAGGTCAATCTGGATACCAGCTCCATTGCGAACCTTTCTATCTGAAAGTTTTAAAAGAATAGCTCCTGTTTGTGAGCTGTTTATACGAACATAGCTGCGAATCAAAAACATATTCTTTTTAATACGCATTTTTCAGAATTAGCGCTTTCGAGTGGTGTTATCCTTGGCCACCATAGGAGATCCGAAGGAAAATTTTCTTTTGTCACGTATCTGTCTTGTAACAGCAGACAATGGATTGATAAGGATTTAAAAATTCAAATGGGCTGCATCGGCAAGCGTAAAAAACCAATAAAGGACAAAAAGGATAAAGTGGTCGGCATTGATCAATCCCGTCATGTGGGATGCGCCACGCATTCGACTTCATCTGAACATCGTAGAGGCGTTGAATGCGTATGTGCCCTGTACAGTGACTTGCGGAGAGCATCCGAAGTCAGTGCTTCATCCTCTCAGACGCGCCCCAAAAAACCAATATTTTCAATAAATAAATATATACCCTTTCACATAATACATGTTTACATCTACATGGACTACATAGTGGAGTCCGTCCGATAAATAGCACAACATTCTCTTTTGGAAGGTTTTAACACGGAAAAACCTGCAGGAAGACGGGCGGTGCACCGAGAAGAGGAGTCCCGATTCTACTTCTTCCCAATTAGTCGCGGGCGCTGATCCATTACTCGTTTTTGCACAAGCCATTTTCATTTAAAAGTGAATAGTCTCCTTGCATTGTTTTTACCTCTTCACGCCCAACCTCCTTGGACCAAAACCAATTGCACGAGGTTTCTGATTTCGTATTCGTTTCATGTTTCTCTTACGGAAACTATTGCTGTTTTGCGTCCATTATTCTCACATTTTTTCGTTGTTTCATTTCACATTTCTTTGTTTTCGCACACACCGATGTGATTTAGATATTATACGTTTTGAAAAAAAATGATTCTCACATTCCCATTTTGTGCTCTACACGGGCCAATTATCCTTGAAGAGTTTCGATGTTAATTGTTACTTGTACTGTACTCGTAAGAATACTCGCATTGTTTCGATGTTAGCAGCTATGCAATCTTTAGTACTAAAGTTCTAATAAACCAAGTTTGAAGTGTTGTAGGCGAATGGTTTACGCCGTGTGTATCTTGACCAATTCTTTCTGATATTCATCCTCTGTGCTGCTGGTTGATGCAAGTCCATTTGAGCTTTCTGCTTAGTACGGCAGTCAATAAGAAGAAAGGAGCAGTATCTCAAAAGAAAGTAGATCCGTGAACTCGATTTGAAAGCAAGAAGCTTCTACTATTCATCCCTACTTTAACTTAATTCAAATTTTCTATGCATTGTTGTGTTGCCGGTTTTTTTTCTGTTTTTTCTTTTTAATTGTTTTCCTTTGTAGGTGGTTAATAATTTGGATCAGATAACCTGGTCTTGTATTCATGTTCAGCAGCATACCAAAATGATGAATCCGCATGGGACATCAACAGGCAGAATATGTTCGAGGCGTTCAATGTGGTAGGGAACGCAGTACCCGCCGGAAAGGCAAATATCGCAACAAAGGTGGGTACTGTAGAGCCTTTGAAAAAGAGTATCTCGCCGCTCATTCGAAATCCCAACTGCTTGTATTCAAAAGCAAAGATGTAAGAAAGGAATTTCCGATATTAACAGTAATAGGCCTCGCCGGTATTAGCATGTGTAGAACGAACGCACACGACGATTTTATGCCACTAAAATAGTTATTCTATTCAGTTTTGGTTAGTCCTTTCAATGTGCGTGGTTTTGTGAGCAAGCTTCATCAATTGCAGTTGTTCTTGATCCATTTTGAATCATACCAGAGCATAGCTAACTGAAGGAATCCTTTGCTCAAAAATTTTTCCTTACTACAACAATCGAAATCTCTTCTCAGCGGGCAACATATGCACTATCGAATGGAATTCTCAACCCAACTGTTTGATCTTCGTCTTTGTATACCGACATTTTTGATCCTGGAAAAGTACGATGGAAAGTTGATTAAGTTGCTCTGCAATTTTACTCAAGGCATGAGCAGGTAATTATCTTGGGCGAATACAACTTGCAGATTGAGCATTCACCTGTAATGATTAAACAAGGATCTCTAGCACAGCTGATCTGTATCGATACACGCGGGAACACATTCTATATATAACCGCCACAGACGCATGCTAGAAGCTTAGTTTCTTCGCTGTCGTTCGTCGTTTTATCAACAAAAACACTCACATTACAGCTCACGTCCCAACTGACTGGATCGATACTTCAACTTTCTTCGTAGACGTACGACAGTATACTAATAAAATCTATTGATATGTCGGTGTACTTTGTGCTTTAAGAAAGGAATTTCAACACTACATATTTGATCTTACATGTGAAGTCCACTTCCCAAATCTGGCTTAGAGGCCGATACGGACTAAAAGTAATAGGATCACAAAAAAGACCACCGATCCATTGTCACTGAGCCTTTGTACCTGCTGTGATCGACATCGTCTGCGGACGTCATGTTTTGGTGAGCTGCACCAGTAGCCTTGGGATTTCGTAACGCGTGAGTAAGCAATGCAAGCTTGCAGCGGCAGTGATTTGCTAGTGACATGGCAGACCGAGTTTTGCCATGGTTGTTCCGAACATTGGCCCGATAGAGGAGGAACTTATCGCCGATTATGGATTGACGGTCTGCTCAATCGGGAGCAGACACCCTAGGTTAGCACTGTAGGAAGTTGTGATAAGTGCAAGACGACCAAGGAAAAGGAAGACACAGGTGAGTCATGTGTTGCAGGTGTGCCTAAACCATGTTATTGGATGCGGATATTAACTCAGTCAAAAGCAGTGCAGGAGTGAAAGACACTAGGGATACTCCGATGGAAGTGCCAACATGCATGTTGCGGAAAAAAAAGATGTGTGGTCTAACTAATCCGTTGTAGTTGCAGGGGTATCATTTCCTATATTTGAGAATATTTGGCGAAATCGCTTGTCAAGTACAAGACAGGAGCTTTCACGCTCATTCGGGTAGTATACGGAATTGCGCTACAGGCAGTCATCGAGTGTGCATACCTCCTTGGAAGGCAGAATAGTTATGTCTGCAAGATTGTGATGAATTGAAATTTGAAAATTGAGCCACCTATTGGTAACAGTGATCATGCAACTGTATTTTTCGAGCTTGAACTTCTACAAGAAACTCCACCTTTTGTTTTAAGACGGAACTACAAGAGCGCTAACTACGATAAGATTCAAAGTTACTTGTACTCAGTGGACTGGTATGGTTCCTTTAACACCGTGGACACTGTAAATGAAAAATATGAAATGTTTCTCAGCATTCTCAAACACTCCATCGAACTATTCGTCCCCGTGGAAAGGGTCCTCTTGAATCAACCAAATCTACCCTCGTATCTCAACTCTCTGTATCGAATCCGTTCAAGAGCCTGGGAGCATGCCAACAAAGACAACACACCTGAACTTTGGGAAAAATTTCATCTCTTTGATCGCAAATTCCATCGTAAGTTATACAAATACAACTGCTCCATTGAGAAGAAAATCATTGAATCCAAAAATAAGCCCCTTTTCTACAAACTCCTTCGTTCCAGACTAACTCGCAAAGAACCGATTGCTGCTCTAAAGGGCAATGATGGAAATCTCATCAGAACTAATACTGAGAAAGTTGAGCTTCTTGCCGATTCATTTGAAAAAGTTTATGATAACACCAACTGTAGAAAAATTCCGTCTCTAAGTTTTGAGCCGAAACCACCTATGCAAGATTCGCTCTGGTTCCACCGTGATAAACTTTACACTCTCCTGTCTAAATGGCCGTCATCTTATTCAAGAACACCTGATGACATTCCTTTCTTTTTTATCCGTTCGGTCCGTGGAGCAATAGTAGGTCCTCTCGAATTTATCTTTAACTTGAGTTTTATGAGGGATGAAATACCCGCAAAATGGAAGCATGCACTCGTCACTCCAATACCAAAGAAGCCTCCTTTGGATCTTGCAGACAATTATAGACCCATTAGTATAACATCCATTTTCTCGAGATTATTTGAAAAAGTTTTGAGAGAAAGAATAGTAAACCATCTTGAGGCACATAAAATTATTTCCCCTTCTCAACACGGATTCCAGAAAGGCAGATCCACTGATACAGCTATGCTATCTGCTCTCAACCATTGGACTTCTACTCTTGATGATAAAAAACCATCAGATGTTGTTTATTTCGACTTCGCCAAAGCATTTGACAAAGTGTCGCATGAACTTCTCCTATTGAAACTAGCCAAAATAGGCATACATGAGCAGATTATATCTTGGCTAAAATGCTTCCTAACGGAAAGGACGTTTCAAGTTTGCATTAATGATACTCTTTCTTCTATAAGACGGATTTCTAGCGGAGTACCTCAAGGTGGAGTGTTATCCCCAATTTTGTTCAATATATATACCTGCGAACTCCCAGATATCATCGCAGAAGAAGGTGTAGGATGTATCGCATATGCTGATGATTTGAAGATATACAACCCTATAGTCACCCCAAGCGACAACATGTGCCTACAAAAAGCTATAGATGCTGTTGCAACTTGGGCCAGTGAATGGAAACTTCCACTGTCGAAACAAAAAACCAAGGTGCTACATGTAGGCCGGAATAATCCGAAACTTAAATATAACCTTTGTTCAGAGTCTGTCTCTGAAACATCAGAAATAGTTGACCTCGGATACATCATAGATGAAAACCTTTCCTTTGACAAATACTGTAAAGAAATCACGGCGAAAGCAACAAGACAGATTTACTGTCTTTTCAAAGCCCTTCGAACCAAAAATGTAGCAATAATGATTAAAGCTTACAAAACCTATGTTAGACCAATAATGGAGTATGGGACCACCATATTCAATCCTCACAAGAAATCTCTGATTAATATGATTGAAAAAGTCCAGAACAATTTCACAAGAAAGCTCATGATTAGAACAGTGGGTTTCTCAAACTTATCATACCAGAAGATGCCATCTTCAAACATTAGGAACAAATTATATCGTTTACAGCCTCTGCATAAAAGAAGGAGACGAAATGATCTCCTCATGATGTATAAAATCCTGCATAGTCTCTGTGAATTGAAGTCTTCTGATTTTTACGTTATGCGTAACTCGATCACAAGAGGTGGAACGATAAAGCCGCATATATCTACAGCGAAAACAGCAATACGACAGAATTTCTTTACTCACAGGGCTGTCTCTGATTACTTGAAGTTTAGCAAAAACAAAAGAGTGCCAGTGAAACTTTCCCTTTACAAAAGGGCAATTGGCGAGTACCTGGACAACTAACCCAAACTCGTGAGGTTTTCCGCCCACCAATCCTTAGTATTTGATATTGACATACTTGTACTGTGGTATCAATTGATTATTTGTATCTGTACTGTGTAATGTATTCACATGGTTAACCCATGTAATAAATAATAATAATAATAATAATAATAATGAGGCGAAAACTTTCATGTTGCATGTGAAGACTATACCATCTAGAATATGCTCGTCTCAGTGATGAACAACATAGTTTGACCAATAGCGGGAACTCTGGGTTGAGAATTAAGATTGGCATCGACGAAGAGCTGGAAAGAGTGCAACGCAGTCTACCGTTAAGGTTTTTCGAGATTTCGAGGAAATAGAGTGTTTGCAAATACAGTGTCGATTAGTGATGGTGATTTCAGGTCGTGAAGGGAATTCGACGTAAAGTATGATATGCTAGGTTCCGGTGCAAAGCACAGCCATTTCTGGTGATGCCAATCACCAATCTACATATTGCTCGTATATTCGTTCATCTAATAAATTTTGTTCTATCTCTGTGTAATTCAGTCAGTCAGTCTCGACCTATCGTGCGTTGCGCGCGGTCGGGTGCGGCCCTTCTCTCAATAGCCGTATTGTATTCGCTAGTTATTTTCATTCTTTCGACCTATTCCTGGTGATTCTTCACATCTTCACATCGGTTGCCGGTTAACCCCTATTCCCTAGACCCAGTGAGCTACTAGTGTTAGCTACTAGCTCCTAGTGTTTCTGTTCTATCTACGGATTTATTCTCCTCGCTGCCGGGTCGGTTTACGTGTATTGATATATCGACCTCAGTCCCTGATCTACTCCCAATGGCCTTCTCGTCACTACGATCCTCTTCAGTCCCAGTCAAACGGGGACGTTTCGATGGATATTCACCCTCTTACTCTGATTCCATTGAACGTCTACGTACTATCTCGGATGCTGAACCTATTCCCAACTACGTGAAGCTTATCATGGAGGTGCTGATGGAGACGAAGAAGGAGGTCACGGTTATGAACGAGCGTGTCGCCGAGCTGATCAAGGAAAACACACAACTGAGAGAGGAAGATCTTTCTCTTAAGCGCACAGTCGATTCTCTCATTTCTTCTGGTAGTCCTTCTTTTCCCATCGATGGCGTTAACAAGCCACCATCTGTACCTGAGTCTGATACCGAAATTAAACGCTCCTTAGTCATCTCTGGTGTACCAGAATCTAATGCTGATAGCTCAATTCAGAGAGTCAACCACGATTACAATTGTACTATTTCCTTGCTTGATTACTTAGGTGTGGAATGTTTGCCTTGCACGGTTTATCGTATGGGGCGGGGTCACCCTCAAAGGCCTAGGCTTTTGAAGGTAGTCCTACCCGCCAGCAAGTTTCAGCAGGAGATGGTTAGACGCGCTTCTCGCCTCAGGTTTTTCCCTCACAAGGGGGTCTATATTAGGCCCTCCCTTCCTAGGGAGGAGCGCATTCGTAGGAGAGAAGAGCGTCTAGCCAAGTTAGGGAGAGGTGATCCTAGTGCGCACACATCCGATGACCCACCGGGTAATTCATTTGTTCAGGACTGTAATAATCAATCTGTCATCTCCATGTCTGTTCAGCCGGAAAACGTCTGAGTTTTCCTCGGCATTCGTATGTTCGCTTTCAATGTCTCCTACCAAACATACGTTCCTTGGTCAGAAATTGCGATCATCTTGTTTCACACCTTTGTTCTAAGCAAACTGACATAGTATTCCTCGCAGAATCTTGGCTTAACTCTAAAAATGAAATAGCCGCACTGCTCGGGCTCGCTTCTTCATACTACAAGGCATACAGATGCGACAGATTGCTGAAAAAAGGCGGGGGTATAGTTCTCCTAGTGAGAAAAAGTTTGGAATCCACTATACTTTTTCAAGAATCTGTGAAAGATTCCTATGAAATTCTGGTAAGCGACATACATGCTATAAACCAAACTATTCGTTTCATAGTGGTATACAGAGTGCCTAACTGCGCCGCTGACAAATTTTCGAAACTATGTAAAGCAATTAGTGATTTCTGCGTTCATCGAGGTCCCACGGCTCTCCTGGGAGATTTCAATCTGCCCGACATCGACTGGTTTGCTCTTCCTTCGGTTAGTAGTAGCGCCGCTAAGATTTTCCTCGACACGTGTCTTTCTCATGAATTCCGTCAACTTGTTGAAACGCCTACTAGAGGTAGTTTCATACTCGATTTGGTATTCTGCAATGAACCCACATTGGTCACCAATGTAGGTACCTCTGCACCTATTGGGAACAGCGATCATGTAACTGTAAGCTTTAGCCTTAACGAATGGCTGAAAGTAATCAAGGCTTCTTGATCAGGGACTTTAAAGCTGCCGATTATCAGGTTATACGTAATTACCTGTCTAACGTCGATTGGATTGGAAATTTTAATTAGTTGTACATACATTAATTGTATAATTTTATATTCTCTTGATGATCTTTGATGTGCTCTGGTGATCTCTGATTTACGACGCGATCGCGTCGCCCTACTTTTTCTGCAATGCGCCAGAGCCATATCCCCAGGATAGGGGCATGACCACTGGATATGCACCTGGTCCTGAGCAATAGCCACGCCCGGGTGTGGAGCGTTATACCTGGAGAGGGCGGCATGGCCAAGTTCCGCGATTGGTCAATTCACGCTGACGTCCAATCGCAGAGCTTGGCCCCACCGCCCACTCCAGGTATAACGCGCCACACCCGCCACGCCCACCTTGGATGTTCCCTATATAAATGTAATGAATCTTGTTGAATGACTCCTAATTTTTGTGAGCAGCCACGCCAGGTTGCCTCTTCTACTCTCTCATTTTCTGATCCAGTAATTTCTTGTGCTTTCCAAAATAAACCTTTACTATCTACCTTTCGCTTGCTAGTCATCTTACAGTTGTGGAACCACAACTAACGAGAAAGAAAAGAAAAGAAACCGACTTGGGGGCCGAGCTGGTGACTAGCAAACGAAGTTCAGATTTCATAATTCAGAATATGTCGATCGTTTCGGATTCTGACGCCACAGTGAGAGGTAGCGGATCCGCTGACCAGCCTATGATCTTGGACGAAAACACTCGCCCTGAGCCCTTGGAGGACTGGGATCTAATTGGAGCAAGTGACCAACATAATCTGGCACTCTCTTTCACTCATATTATGAATAGGCTAGGGGATTCTCTCGATGAGCAGATTAGGCAGCTTTCTCGGCAGAAAAGAGAAAATATTCTGATTTCAGTGCGCGCAATCGTACGTTCGACATATAAGAAAGTCTTACAGATTTTGTCTTCGCGTGACGAAGAAAATAGCGCAACACAGTTATTCTTTGATGAAATTCAGATGAATGTTAGTGACTTGCGTGAGCTTTTACCCACTGTTAGCGGGCATAGCAGTACGCTATGCGGCGTAGCCTCAAGTTTGGGATGCGAACCTGAGCTAGTAATGACAGTAGTTAAAAATAAGTGTGACACTATTCTAAAACTTGAGGATAGAGTAGCAAACCTGCATATGCAACTCGATGCAGAAATTAGAGAGGGGAATAGGAGAGTGGAGGCACTCCAAATCCAAAATGAATATTTTCAGGAGCAAGTTCAAAAGTTGAGCCAACAGCCAATTGCGCTACCGAGTGGCAGTCAACTAGAAAGGGCTGGATCCAGCCAAAGTGCAGCAACACAAGGTGAGGATAGTCAGTGTTTTGACGAATGGCGTGCGGTGCGCAACCAACTTACAACGTTAAGGAAAAAGCATGTCCATCATCATATTCAGGATTCTCGCGGGTCGCACGTCGAGAGAGATGGTCCACCACGAGGCCGGAGTCAAATGTCACGCGGATCATCGCGTCAGTCCTCACCGGAGTCTCTCCACGACTCGATGATCGGTGAGTCGATATCAGTCATTAGTGGTAGTGCAAGCCGTACTGGAGGGAATAATTCTGGGAACCCAGTAGATGACATGTTTAGTATTTTTAAAGAGGTTTTCAAGGCTCAAACCGTAGCGAACGTTCCAAAATATAATGGGAAGAACTCCTTCACAGATTTTTTGCGTGCATTGGATGTAAAATTTCCCAGCGCAGTGTGGAAAGATTCAGATAGGAGGGATATCCTCGTAAATCACATGGAGGGAACCGCAAAGGCAGTCTTCAATAGTCTACCACACCACATCCAGAATGGAACTTTCTATGGTGTACTGCATGCTCTTAAAACTGCGCGTAGGAACCCGTGTGAACGACTGAAAAATATTCGGGAGTGGGATCAACTCTCGAAGCGTACTGGGGAATCGGTGGTGGAATTTTGCTGCCGCATGGAGGAAATATCTAGGAGAATTCACCCTAGTAGCGAATGGGATTTCATTCGTGGATCAAAGCTGTATTCATGTCTGGAACACTGGCAAAATTCATATCATTCATACCATCTAAGGCAGCCAGCAGGCTGCCTTAGATGCCCCAGAGGGAGAAGTTTACGAAGCAGTTAAGAGGGTGGCTAGAAGACTCGAAAAACTGCATGAAGATGTACCACGGCGTGCAGCCGCCTATACCCGTGGTAAACCAGAGAAACCGTATAATAGGATGATAAGTCCCGAGATTGAGGGAAATTCCTCAACTTAGGGTAACCACGTAAGGGGTCCGCTGTGGAATAAAGCGCCCTTTAGATGTTTCAACTGTGGCGAAGCAGGCCATGCAGCTCCTCAGTGCCCTAAGAAAGACGGCAATAGGCCTACACATCGCTTCCAAAATAAGCCGCGCTGGAATGGAAGGAATTCGAACGCTAACCCGGTACCTAGTAACGCTGTAGGTGGGATCACACTTGCGGATGAAATAGATGGTTGGTGTAGAGCTGCACAGGAAGGCGAAAATCACAGGGATTTACTACCAAGAGCTGTCGGCCAACCATGTGTTTGCAATGTGAAAATTTTTGGTGTAACCACAAAAGCACTGATTGATACGGGATCCGTAATTTCGATAGTGCCGGTGGGTCTTTTGAAAATGGCACGCCAACAGGGCGTAAATTTTGATGCAGAAGCGGCGAAGGTAGGAAGTGGAAACGAGCGCACATTAATTGACGCATCGGGCAATCCTATGGGCTTCCTGGCTGAGTTAGTCGCCAACGTGAGAGTACAAGAAGCTGGAAAGGCGCCTGTACACTTGCACGTGCAGAGAACACAAGACACCACGCTCTTATTAGGTACGAACGCATTGAGTGAATTGGGGATAACCATAATTTTTTCCACCTCGGCTAGTGACGCGGATGGATTGGGAGCCAGTCCAGTCAGTGATAATATTGTCAAGGCTGCTAATGGGATAATAGTACCCCCAGGATGTGTAGCAGCGGTAAAGGTTGAGGGGCCGGGTCACGGCTCCTGCCTATTCCGGTCTCAAACGGAGCGGATAGATTCAGGTGTGTGCCTGGTCAAGCAAAACCAAGCTGACATACCAATAGTTAATCGCGGTAGCGAGCCATGGGTTATCCAAAAAGGTGAGCAATTAGGTGAGTGGTCAACTGAAAGTTGGGTTGATCCCAAGGTAGCAGACATTCCAGGGGATATGCTAAGTCTGAGCCAACCCATTATGGCGAACGCAGACAGGGTTGCATCGCTGATCACCATTCTTGATCTTAGTAGAAAAGCAGGCCCAATGCCGGACGAAATCCGTCGCGTGGTGGGAGAATACCATGACGTCTTTGCCATATCCGATCTAGAGCTGACCCAAACAAATTTGGTCGATCATGATATTGATGTTGGAGGCCATCCACCAATCAAACAAAAGACGCGACCGGTACCGTACGGGATCCGTGCGGAGGTCGAGTCAATGCAAATTGATTTGAAAGATAGAAAAGTAGTCGAGGATAGCCAGTCCCCTTGGGCTTCACCGATAGTTCTTGTGGCAAAGAAGGATGGAACCATCCGACTCTGCGTGGACTATCGGGAAGTGAACAAAGTTACGAAAAAGGATAGTTATCCACTCCCACCTATTGATATAACGCTCCAAAATCTCCAAGGAAAACGATGGTTCACGTCGTTAGATCTAGCCAGTGGGTATTGGCAGGTGCCGTTGACAGCGCGGGCCAAGGAAATCAGCGCGTTCACAACGACGTCTGGCCAATTCCAGTTCAGGGTGTTACCCTTCGGGCTTACCACAGCACCTACTAAATTTCAACGCCTAATGGAACACGTCCTGGGAGATTTGAAGGGTCCGGAGGTCTCCGTATACATCGATGATATTCTTATCGCCACTGATAGTGCGGAAAGGCATGTCCAAGTTCTGAAAAGAGTCCTTGAGGCTTTTTGAAAGGGGCAATTGAAAGTGAAACCACAAAAATGTCGGTTATTGGAGCCTAGTATTGAGTTCCTTGGTCATTTAGTGGATAAGGATGGAATTAAAACGGACCCGGAAAAGGTCGTTCGCATTCAAAATTATTCCCGCCCCGCAAATTTGGCGCAACTGAGGACTTTTCTCGGAATGGCGGGGTATTACCGCAAGTTTGTGTTAAGATTTGCGCAGATTTCAAAGCCGCTGTATGAGCTGACTAGTCCTAAAAATAGGTTCTTGTGGTCTACAGAACACGAACAAGCTTTCGAAACACTCAAGAAAGTCTTGTGCGAGGCGCCAGTTCTGGCACAGCCAAACATTGAAAAAGCAAGGGACGGGTCTCGCCCTTTTGTGATCTACACAGATGCTAGTAGAATTGGTCTTGGGGCAGTCCTAGCGCAGGAGGGTGAGGATAGGTTAATGCACCCAGTGTTTTTCGCGTCCAAATCCTTGACACAAGCTGAAAGGAACTACCATGTCACTGATCAAGAAGCGTTGGCGATTGTCTACGCCTTGAAAAAGTTTCACTACTTCATTTATGGCGTTCACACCATAGTGATGACGGATCATTCAGCGCTGACATCGCTGTTTAAGCGAACAAACGTTTCTCCACGCGTTTTAAGGTGGGCTTTGGAGGTCCAGCGTTATAATCTAACCATAGAACATGTGAAAGGAGCAGCGAATTGCGTCGCTGATGCACTTTCGAGGGGCCTCCCACAGAGTATATCTGCCGCACATGGCTATGCTGAGGATGAGAAAGTGGTTTGTGCAGTACAGGAGGATGATTGGCTCGCGGAGCTGCGGCAGGACCCAAATTTTTCGAATTTGATTTCAGCCATTGATAATGAACGTGATGAGGAGGTGAAATTTCCGAGGCATGACAAAACTCTCAGTTCGGCTGATTTCATCATCGAGGGTGGTAAACTGGAACTTTTACGGGAAGATGGATCACCAGTTCCGGTTGTTCCACAATCACATCGTCGGGATTTGTTCGATGAATCTCATTCCGGAGTGCTAGGTGGGCATTTCCACGCCAGAAAAATGTTTCGGACACTAAAAAAGGTAGTATTTTGGCCTGGGATGTACCAGGATCTAGTCAGCTGGTGCAAATCGTGCCAGCAGTGTTTCTTAACTGATCGAAATACGGAGAATATTCCACCGTTGCGACCAATCGAAGTTTGCAGACCGTTTCAAATAGTAGGAGTAGACTTACTAGAAATGGGTTTAACCACCAGCGGGAATCGCTATATAGTTACCGTCATTGATCACTTCACGAAGTATCTTGGAGCGTACCCGCTTGCAAATAAAAGGGCTGAAACTGTGGCAGAAGCTATTTCCAGTAACTGGATTTGTGGCGCTGGTAGATGGCCAGAAATTCTCTTGTCAGATCGCGGGAGTGAATTTGAGAATGAGATAATGGCGGTGCTATGCCAATTTATGGGGATAGACCAAAAATTTACGAAGGGTTACTGTCCAAGAGAAAATGGATTGACAGAAAGAGTCAATGGAACCATTGTCAGAATGCTAAAAAAGAAAACGGTGGTGCCAGCTGAATGGGACAAAATCTTGCCGACCGTCGTTTATGCTTACAATGCCTCGGAACACCGAGCGACAGGGGAAAGCCCTCATTTTTTGGTATACGGCCGGGATCCCAAATATCCTTCTGGCGTAATTCCAACAGAGCAACTATCTCCGTATATTGTGGATTACGATAACTATAAGACAGAACTACTTTGTGGACTTAACCTGGCACAGGAACTCATCAGCGAAAGCTCCAAGGAATATCGCGATAAAATGAAGGAAAATTACGGTCGCAAATGGAAAACAAACCGGTCCACTATTTTCAAGACCGGGGACCGCGTCTACCTGAAATTGCCAGCCGAAAAAGCAAAGCGCGACATCCAAAGTTGGTTACGGAGTGGTCCGGCCCATTTCGAGTTCTAGAAGCAAGCAATAACTCAGCTTTAGTAACGCTAATAGGTGAAAATGAGGAGCCTCACAGAGTGCAATTTGACCATATGGTTAAAGTCCCGTCCGAAATTGACAACACCCCGTTGTTGGGAGCTACAACCCGTGGGAAACGCGGTAGACGAAAGGTTTTGGCGATCTGCCAAGGAAGGAATATTGGGGGGGGGGGGCGTAAATAAGATCATTTTGGCTAATTTCTTCAATTTCAGTGCACCTCTCTCAACCATCGGAAACGTGCGCCACGTGGACTGGAGATGCCCCGGTCAACTCATGCACAATGGGCAGTTGGTGCAATGTTCCCTCGAAACGACTGTGAAGGACGTCATCCAGAATGCTCCGCTGAGCTTCTTCTCTTTTTCGTCACCTTATGAGCTCGCTAGGAATATCGCTGTTATAACCCAATCTCACGTACCCGATAACTGGAGAATTGCCCGGATGTTGGACTCGTCTTATGATATTGTAACCCCATCTTCACTGGGGAGAGCCATTGCCTATTACCGTAGCCACTGTATCCATTCTACTCTCGCTTCCGTTATCGATGCTGGAAACTCCGTTAATTGCCCTCCTCGTTCATGCCAAGATCCTTATCATTTGCCTCAACTATTCCCCCAAGCCATTGCATTCGCCAACCGGAATCCGTGGACGGCAGCCAGCTGGAACCAGTTGAAGCCGAGAAAAACCCTGGTGCTGTTGCCCGAAGGGTTCGACGAGACTCTGAAGTGCTTCGAGTCTGAGATGATGACAGCAAAAGTGATGCGGACCCCGAAGATGTCGATCCGGAATGGTTCGAAAAGGAGTTGTCCGCTGTGGTGGTGTTTTCACCCTTTTCGTGCGCAGATGCGTTGCGCTGGAGGAGTGCATGGGTATTGTTCATGCAGGCCGTAGCTCAGGGCGCTGAGCTGATCGCTCTTCCTGGGCCTCAGGATGACGACGGATGGGGCAAGACCATCGATATGATGCGGGATCTGATGGAAGAGACGGTAGCCCAGCGACCATCATTGGCACCACGCTTGAGATGTCTCTTACCGCTAAAATCGGAGAACAATGTGATTGGCGCAGGGTTCAAAGTGCTGGCAGACAAGATGAACCTAGTGACGGGCCGTCACTTTACGCAGAGCGCTGCACGCAGATTTTGGATTGCCACGATGACGCAATACAGCGCTTTCCTGCAACTTCCGGAATGTAAAAGGATACGACATGGGAGCGAAAACAGCACTCCCACGGCACGGAATTTAGTACGAGGCCGACTAGACTTCATCCAGCACGCCCAGTACTATAATAGAGGGCGTGGAGCACGCCACGAAGGGTTCGGACAGAGACCCAGATCTTTCTCTCAATCACGCCAGTATCCGCACATTGAAAGAGGCGATGCTTGCGATGGCCCCGCAAGTGAGCGCAGTGGAAGCGCTTTTTCGAAGGGGACCCCCATGTTGTACATACATTAATTGTATAATTTTATATTCTCTTGATGATCTTTGATGTGCTCTGGTGATCTCTGACTTACGACGCGATCGCGTCGCCCTACTTTTTCTGCAATGCGCCAGAGCCATATCCCCAGGATAGGGGCATGACCACTGGATATGCACCTGGTCCTGAGGAATAGCCACGCCCACCTTGGATGTTCCCTATATAAATGTAATGAATCCTGTTGAATGTCTCCTAATTTTTGTGAGCAGCCACGCCAGGTTGCCTCTTCTACCCTCTCATTTTCTGGTCCAGTAATTTCTTGTGCTTTCCAAATTAAACCTTTACTATCTACCTTTCGCTTGCTAGTCATCTTACAGTTGTGGAACCACAACTAACGAAAACGAAAAGAAAAGAAACCCACTAATTGCTTGAGGTCAGTGGATGAGATATATGAGACTTTTTTAGCCGTTTTGCATCATGCTGTTCAGCTTTTTGTCCCTACTTGATTATCGAAGGAAAAACGACCTAGACTTCCCAGTTACTTGGTGAAAATGTGTACACATCGGGAATTTCTGTGGACCAAAGCGGTTTCTAGACAGAATACTGATGATTGGTCGAATTACAAAAAGCATAACGCCAAAACTGAAAAATATCTAGGTAAATACTTCTGCTGTATAGAGAGGAAACTAGCGGATTCGAGAAACAAGACTGGTCTTTTTCGCTATATTAGTTCTCGCCTCAAAGATAAGCACTACATTTCATCCCTTACCACAGACAACGGCAGAGTTGTGATTAATGATAGAGAGAAAGCCAATCTCATTGCTAGAGAGTTCCATAAAGTTTTTACTTCTGAGAGGAGCTCTTGTGATCTACCGTCTATTAGATTTCCTGAAATGAATGATTCACTTTGGTTCTACAGTGACAAAATCGTTGAGATCCTTTCTAGGTGGCCCTCCTCTTTCTCCGTTACCTCCGACTTTTTGCCCCTTTTTCATTAAAAATATTATATTTGAGATTGCACAACCGTTAGAGTGTATCTTTAATCTATCTTATATGAGAGGCGAAGTTCCTTCTAGGTGGAGGCACTCACTAGTCTCGCCATTACCGAAAAAGCCTCCTTTCAACGACTGCAAAAATTATCGGCCTGTGAGTATTACATCCGTCTTCGCCAGGGTTTTTGAGAAGATTATGAAAGAGCAAATTGTAGCACACTTAGATGTGCATGGTGTCATTCCCAAATGTCAGCATGGGTTTTGGAAAGGCAGATCCGTGGAAACTGCTTTTTTGACACCGATGAACGATTGGTCAAAAGCCATGGATAGCAATTGTGAAATTGACGCTTTTTTCTCCTCTGAATTTCTTTGACTTTTCTAAAGCGTTTGATAGGGTGCCCGAAAAACACCTTATAAAGTTAGAAGCAGTTGGTATTTTGCCTCGCATTTTGCATTCGATCGAAAATTTCCTCACAAATCGCAGTTATCAAGTGCGCGTCAACAATGCCTACTCCGATGTCTTTACTAGTGCGAGCGGTGTACCGCAAGGTGGGGTTCTTTCCCCCACACTATTTCTCATCTACACCTGTGATCTACCATCTGTTTTGTCTGCATATGGTGTATCATGCATGATGTACGCAGATGATATGAAGATATATAAAATCATTCAGAGCGTTGATGATATGGACAACTTACAGGCAGCAATTGATAAGGTAAAAGAGTGGTCGATATCGTGGGATCTCCCTCTTGCGCCAGAGAAATCTAAGTTTATGTCTTTTGGACCCAGAAAAATCGAGACAGCTTACAATCTAGGTGATTTCCCATTGTTAAAGGTTTCGGAAATCAAAGATTTGGGTTTTATTTTCTCTGATAAGCTTCAGTTCAGTACGCACTATCGAGCACTTGTGACTAAGGCAATGTTTCGCACATACAGCTTATTCAAGGCCTTACGAACCAGCAACCCTGCTGTCCTTATAAGGGCTTATAAGATGTACGTGCGCCCAATCATCGAATATAGTACTACTATATCTCCCCACAAAAAGAAAGACATTATAGCCATGGAGAGCGTCCAAAATAACTTCACTCGCAAACTCTTCCTTAGAGTTACAGGTCTCCCTTATGCACAAATTCCCTCAGGGGATCAACGGCGTAAGCAAATCTCACTACCAAGTCTGGCCAGTCGGAGGAAGAAGTTTGATCTCATCATGGCCTATAAAATTTTGACAGGTCGATTAAGTATCGAATTCGAAAACTTCTTCCAGCTTGGCCCCTCAGTAACCAGAGGAGCACCTATGAAATTGCGAGTTCATGTGGCTAAAACTCAATTGAGATCCAAATTTTTCTCTCAAAGAACTGCTGCTGCGTTTAACGTTTTACTTAAGAGCAATACTCTGCAGATGACAATTAATCAGTTCAAAAGATTGATTGCTCGCAATTCCGGCCTTGGAACAATCTAGAACGTTTTTCTTTTTCCTGATGTTTTATTCTTGTTTCATTTTTCTGTCAGTTATTGTTTACTCTAGCAATATCTCTTCTTTTTTAGTTCTAAATATTAACTATTAGCACGTCACTTGTTTTGACGCAAATTGGTTCGCCATTGTCGAGGTTTTATTTTCTTTGAATTGTTGTTTCACGTGCATATGTTGCGCGTCTCAACAAAGATAAAGATAAAGATAATTTGTGCCCGTTAAAGGGTCCGTTGGCCCAGTGTTCCTTTTTCGTAGTTCCTCGTACGAACGGTCGAAAACCTTGCCTTTCCACACTTGCCAAACTCAGCAAAAATATAGAATTAAAACCAGTTTGAAGTGACAAAATACTCTTACGAAACTGATCGGAAGACATAATTACGAAAAAGGAAACTTTGTGAACGTTTACTACCGCTATGTATAGGAGACAACTATAAATGAAGCTCAAATTTCAAGTTTTTACTAAGACCCGAAGAACGAATGTTTTCGCCACTCATCACAAGAAGTATGCCCAAGCACGCGATCGAGTCGCGGCGACTGGATCGCTCGTGCAAAAGTCAGTCGCAGCGACCAAATCGCGTCGTACGAAGTATGCGCTGGTGATTCACGAAATGAAGTATGCCTAGGGCACGATTGACTAGCAATTTGGTCGCCACGCGATTCATCCTGAGATCTGGTCAAAATCGGCCACACGACCTCGTATTGCTGCTGAAAATGAATGCGCATAGAATACATGCGACAGTCCTTATGATGTTTGCAAGTAGAATCGCGTGGCGAACAAATCGCCTTCGCTGCAAGCATGCCCATGACTATAAAAAGAACTCGTATTTCTCGTTAGAACATGAAAAGCCTTCAAGAAGTGACCGCCAGTCTAGCAAAGAAAGATGCCGACAAACGCCATTGTTGTTCGCTTTATTGTAAGCCCTGCGTAATCTGCAGATTGGTGGGTTTACAGAGGCCATGATAGTGTATGACAAAGAACAATGACCACTCGATCCAACTGATGAGTTAACATTTATGTTCTTCACTGAATCTCTGTATTTACTAAGCACCAAATCTAGAATATGTCCACCACGAGTTGGAGTGCAAACATATTGATGGAACTTGTGCGATTGACACATTTTGTTTTGAGATGGTGGTAGTACTTGTAGGGACTTCTTTTGACCAATCTATATCTAGTAGGTTCAAATCAGCACTCACAACATACTGTCCTTCCAAGGATGATAGATTGCATATTATGCTGGTGAGCTTGATGGTATTACTCAAGTTGCAGCATGGAGTTCTATGGACACCAGTAATACGACGAGCTGACCGAATTATCTTCAGATCACAGCATACAATTCCATATGTATTTCGCACAACCTCAACCCACTTAGTTTCAAATGTACTGTGACGTTTTATGAGTATAACTTCGCCAGCACCCTTTTTTGGACTCTACTAGTGAACCTGCGGGCCACTCAACGTTGAATATTCCTCGCGTGGCTGCATGCCGGGGAGCGACAGCTACAAATTTTCCACAAAATTTGGTGTGGTAGCGAAAACGACGGTGGAAAAATAGGAATAAGTGTCGTGTCAGCGGGTGTAATCCAGCAACGCGGGTCTCCTCCGACAAACACGGGTCCCCTTCGCCTTTCTCAACTCACGGGGCTCCCTCCCGCTCAAAGTAATCCAGGAACGCGGGTTCCCTCCGACAATCTCGGCTCAGAGTACCCCATCCTAGGAAACTCGAACAACACGGGTCCCTTTCGCGTTTCTCAATTCACAGGAGCCTTCCCTCGAACTTATGGAACAATACGAGTTTTGTTCGACCTTACGAACTCATAAGAACCCCCTCCCTGTAATTCAACAGCGCGGGTTCCCTCCGACAATCTCGTAGTACCCCATCTCAGAGTACCCGACCAATACAGGTCCCCTTCGCCTTTCTCAACTCACGGGGCTCCCTCCCGCTCAAAGTAATCCAGCAACGCGGGTTCCCTCCGACAAACACGGGTCCCCTTCGCCTTTCTCAACTCACACTGCTCCCTCCCGCTCAAGGTAATCCAGCAACGCGAGTTCTCTCCAATAATCTCGACTCACAAGACCCTCCTCTCTGGGTTATCCAACTTGCGGATTCCGTCCGACGTTGTGAACTTAATAGAACCCCTCCCAGTAACCCAGCAACGCGGGTTCCTTTCGCCTTTGTCATCAATGGGGAACTCCTCCCCTCCCCCAACTTCAAGGAAATTGAACAAGGCTGGTTCCTTTCGCCTTTCTCGACTCAAAAGCCCCCTCCTCTCAAAGAAATCCAGCAACACGTGTTCTCCCTTCATAAACTCTTCCAGCAACGCAAAGTCCTTTCGACCTTCTGGAGCTCCTCCCTAAACTCTTCGTGCAACGCGTGTTCTATTCGAACTTTTCAAGTCTGACTCCCCTTCGAAGGCTCTCTGCAAGGCGATTTCCCTTCGACCCTTCGACCTTCTCATGTCCGAGATGCCCTTCCGTGAGGTCTCCCTGTAATAGCCCCCCCCCCGTGTGGTCTCTCTACAGTGGGTTCCATCTGAACTCTTGGCAGGGAGACTTCGAAGAAGAAGATCCCTCCTTGAGAAGAACCCGCATGGTAGGGACACTTCGACGAGGGAGGGGGTCATTGGACTTGAGAAAGTTGAAGGGACCCCGAGACTTTGAAAAGGGAATCCTCGGATTTGACAAGATCAAAGTGAACTCGCGTTGCAGGGAGACTTCGGAGAGGGGTTCGCGTTGCAGACAGACATCAAGAATGGGGTTTTGGGTCTAGAGAAGGTAGAAGAAGATCCGCATTGCGGGCGAAATTTGCCCCTTCTTCGAAGTCTCCCTGCAGAGCGGACTCCCTTCTACTTTCTCAGGATTGATGACTCCCTCCCTGATGTCTCCCTGCAACGCGGGTCCCCTTTGATGACACCAAAGATCTGGATCATCTTCATTCATCCAGTAGCATGCTATAATGATACGAAGATCACCCCCATTCATCTCTGGAATAGAGCAAAACAAAAAAGCAGAATTGTAAGAGACAACATCCCAATCTCGTACAAGTTGAATCTATCATACCATAAAGTGCTTTGGATACCGTGATACGATTCGAAGATTACTATCACGCTCGGCTTGTAACGTGACTACTCTTCAACCTTGGATGGGAATTTCCTTCTACAACAAGTAGTCCCGACTAACAGTGCTGGGCGATCATCAACGAATACCGTTTATCTGCTTAAACACTTTAACTTTGGAACTCGCCTCCATTTCAGTGGAATGGGCTATTATTTATGGCAGTGCCGTGTAGAAATGTTGTGCTTACTATGCTGGAGAATTTGGTTGAAACTAAGACCGCGATGCGAAGGATGTGATGTGTTTTCATACTCAGTCTCCTTCGAATGGAATGACGCAACGTTGCTCACTCATCACTTTGTGGTTATTTCTGTTTAATTGAATTGGGTCGTTTTTTTTTCAGGCTGGTTGGAACTCTCACCGAAGTTCTGCAAAGGCTCGAGAGACCTCAATTTCACCCAGTCGTAGATGGTTTTCTGCGGTGATTCCAATTCCGATCGCAGCATCCGTGCATAGTGCACAGAAACTGTTATGCCTTACAATCCTATAGTGGCAGTTAACCATTCCTGCACGACAATACCGCTCGTGTGCACTGCTGCACCGCATCGTCGATGTGGCGATCAAATGGTGGAAGGGGCCGGGTCACTTTGTAGGTGTCGTTGTTTTGTTTACATTTTCCCTGTTCTCGGAATAGAAATAAACACACAAGGGAGAATGGGGAAAACACAAGCACAAGAATACTTACAACTACCGCGCCCAGCTGCTCTGCAGCGCCGGTGTTGTGGTGCGGCAGAGCGGATGAGCGATATCCTGAGATGCAAGAATAATTGAACGTTACTGTAGATCGTTTGGCATACCAGTTCCTGTGCATTATGCACGGATGTTGCGACCGGAATTGAAATAACCAAAGAAAAAGGACTGCGAGTGGGTGAAGGCAAAACCTCCAGAGCCCTTGCTGGATTTCGGTGATAGCACCTACCAGCCTGAAGAAAAGCAATTGAACTGAACAAGTGAAATGAGCACAAAAGTTGCATTTATAGTGCGTCGAAGTCCGATCCGGTCGGATGAAAAATGCGTGTCGATCCTTGTCGATCGGATTCCAGCAAGGATCGACACGTATTTTTTGATACCCCATCGGATCGGACTTCGATACACTATAAATACAGCTGATGTGATGAGTACGCGACGTTGCGTCATTTCGATAGAAGGAAATTGAGTTTGGAAACACACATCATTTTTCGCACCATTGCCTTCACTTCAACCAAATTTTCCAACAACGTAAACCTTCTGCAGTGATAGAGAAGATTAGCTCATTCCACTAAAACGAGAGCAACTTCTCAAGTGCAAAACCTGGACTGTTTGAAGGCAAGTTATCAAACCTCTGTTGAATTGAAAAGAAGTATAAGTACGAAGAATGAAATGAAGAAAAAGGCGATGGGGCCTGCATTCTCAAAATGAATTGCGCGTTCCCACGCAAATGGGAGCATTCTCAAGAAGGATAGCGCGTTCCCAAGCGAGTGGGTCCCGGCGCGATATGGTGCGGATTTTTGAATGTACGCAGTTCCGATTCCTTATATTATAGAATGAATAGAATGAATTTGAGAGGAGAAATGTTTTTCTGAAGCGAACGCACATTGCACGAAAAACACTTCAGACAGGAGACAAGTGTCCGCGAAGTGCTTATTAATTTATCGATGTTATTTTCGAGTCAGTAATCCTAGTAAGATGTATGTCAGTTAGGTGATCACTGACGTCAGTAGACTTTCGTTTTGTACGCCTAGCTTCTCGAATACGGTTCCTCTTCTCTTTGGGTAATGGTGGACGTATAAAGACACCGTTGTATGGAGTGGAAGGTAATTGAGAAGCTCTTTTCAAGGTTAGCTTTTGGAAGAAGCTAGATGGGAACATGACTTCAGTAATCCTAGTATTATGTATCTTTAATGAGACGACATTTGGTTGAATTCGGTTTTCATAGACTATAAACCGCTTGAGGGATACATTCAATGTCTAAATGACTGGAGGGATCAATGATGACATTATAAGAAATTATTTGCTCTGTCAGTGGACTTTAAAGCGGTTAATTCAGGGAAACTATGAATTACAACAGATCTGAGCCGTTCCTTCTCATCACATCAACATCACTTGTGCTCTACACGTCCTTCAAGATAAACTCCGTAGTAAAGCGAATCGCGACTGTCTGTATACGAACCAAGGACTAGTTGAATCGCGTCTTACGATACCTTTTCCGAGTGCGTTCTTTAAACAGCAAACTGCCAATCCGAGTGTCGACGTGGGCTTCCGACTATTCGCAGACGAAGTTTATAAAGTTCTTGCACGGCAGCGTCAGAGGAAAACTCGCTCCAATCTGTCGTTTGCACAGAAACGAGGTGTAAAAGAAATCCGAGAGCTGGTTGAATCTGCGCAGATAAGACTGTCAACAAGTGATAAGGGCGGCGAGTTTGTGGTCATTCCTCACAACCTGGATATTGCGATAACAGAGAGACATCTCCAAGATACCTCTCTATATCGTCCATCTTCAGCTAGTGAGTTTCTCACACAATACCGCAAACTGAACAGAGAATGGGTAAGAGAAGCAAAAACAGTTGGATTGCATCCGACTGTTATTGCTCGCCTCAAAATTACACTACCCGTTTGTCCCGTGCTCTATCTCCTTGTCAAAACACATAAGCTCCAATCAAACAGTGACCTGAATTCCAATGACCCCTCCACTTTCAAAGTCAGACCCATCATCAGTTGCGTTGGAGGGCCAACGGATAGAATAGGGTGGTTCCTCAACACAATAATTGCACAATTGTTGAACTACATTCCTGCCCATCTTGCAAACACTCGCATGTTCCTGGATCGCCTACGTACCACGAATATTACCGAGGACTGTATTATGGAGTCATTCGACGTCAATGCGCTCTACACCAACGTTTCAAATGATTCCGCTATGCAGGCAATTTCTGAGATGCTCAATGAACATGCAGGCAACATCAATCTATACGGTTTCTCGGTACATCAACTCATGACCCTACTGAAAGCATGCCTTAACTGTAACATATTCAGTTGGTCCGGTAAACATTTTGCGCAGATCAGGGGCTTGGCGATGGGTCAAAGGTTGGCTCCTACCCTAGCAATTGCTTTCATGTCAAGGATTGAAGCCCCAGTCTTACAATGCCGTCCTCTGCTCTACTGTAGGTATATTGATGATTGTTTTGTCATCTGCGCTACTCAAGCTGAGATGGACAAATGCTTTGAATTGATGAATGAACAATCCGAACACATAAAGCTCACTAGAGACACACCCCGGAACGACTGGCTCCCTTTTCTGAACGCTCAGATTAACATTGCCCATGGTATCTGCAGGACTAAGTGATACCGCAAACCAAGCAACAAGAATATCTTAGTACACTTTCTCTCTGCCCATCTCGCCCATGCAAAGAAAGCTATTGTTATCAACATGTTTCGTACAGCAACAAGAGTTTGTAGCGGAGTGGAGGAGAAGGAGGAATCGCTAGCTCTTGCTCAGCGAGTTGCTGCAATGAATGGATACACCAACCAGATACCTAGGTCCAAAAGGCACAAAGGTGTAGTAAGACAAAGTCGGGAGTCCACGCACGCAGATAAAATACCCTTCTGTCTGCCGTTTATCTCCGATGAGGTAAGCACTGCCATTCGACAGTGTCTGAGGAGAGCTGCTCTAGATGAATATGTTTCGGTTGTAGAAATACCACCGAATAACCTCAAGCGCCAACTAATCAGGAACCGAATGTACGACCGCATATGCTCCACGGCCAAATGCGTTGTTTGCCCTGAAGGGAGGACAGGCGACTGCATGAGTTCGGGAGTAATCTACCTGATCGCTTGCAAAAGTTGTGGTGAGGAGTATGTCGGCGAGACGGCACGCCCATTGTGTGCGCGCATAAAGGAGCACCTAGATGGCAAAGAAAAATCACGTCCGACCACGCCATTGGGTGCTCACAGAAAGCTGCGACATGACGGAGTGAATTTTGAAGTTAGTGTAAAAATATCAGCGCGAGAACCTCAAACATCAGCTCGCAAAACGTTGGAGGCATTGTGGATTCATGCGAAAAGTCCAAAAATTAATCGCAAGGAAGAATGCCTCTCAATCACACGGGAACTTGCGCCATATCTGGGACTGCTCTTCTGATCCAATAGAGTACGCCTAAGTCATCCGCTCTAGTGGACAGTTAGCGGTCGTTCCAGTCATCACGTCACTCCAGTGACATCGAAGTGGTGAGCGTTTGGTGGTCCAGCAGCTAGCTTCGTGATTGAAAACCAGGCTTAGCGTTTCGTTTGTGTGGTATTGTAGAGATTTGACCGGATAGTTAGCTTATCGAATCGCCCATTTCAGGCTCTGAAGACGGCGATTTGCCGAAACGTAAGCCAAAATAAACTAGTTGCCAACCTCGCCTGAAGCTCACAAAAGCAATCGAATCATTGTTAAAGAGCTGTTGCTATTTCATCCGATGTGAGGTCAGCTGAGATTTTTGATTTATTCATTCATTTATTATCTTGCAAACAAGATGCAAAGGAAGAAAGCCTAATAAGATCTCCACTCGTAGATTCTTTCCTTCGCGGTGGTATTCCCGTAGTTATCCTGCAATGTCGAGACAGAACGGGAAGCCATCCTACAAACAAACTGAGACTACCTGTTGAGGTGGCTTTTGATGCCGATGCAGGAAGTCACGAATCCCGCCACGAGGTTTCTCATCTAGTAACACAGGAAGAGAAGCGGTGAACGTCGGTAGTGTTCCTTACGTCGACGGAGCACTGCTTGAGACGACCGCACGGTATGGCCGGCCGGGCAAGACTCAAATTTCAAAGTAAAGCCTAAGTGGGTTTTGCGGTGCGTTTGTGTGCGCATGTCATGGGCGAACAGTCCCGACGCGGTAATAACTTTATTACTTAAAGTATTGACTTCGATGGCAGCACGATAAGACAACAGTAGAGGAGATGGTTGACCGGTCCGGTGGAAGTGGTCGGTTGAGGAGTAGGAGCACCGGCGGAGACGTCGAGATAGCAGCGGAAGAAGAGGTAGAATGAATGCCTCTGACCGTTTGGCTCTGCCTTTTATACCCTTTCTGATAAGCTAAAGGTATAGAGGTACAGTTAGATCAGGATTCCACACGCTAGCGGCAGAGGGATGCGATTATGGATCAGACAAAAACATATCAACACGTTCAAACAGTACAAACAAGAACGTCTACTACACACGCCCCTTCTTCAACAGCCAGGCTCTAACGGCTACATGGTACTTCGCTTTGTAGTGCTTCCCTTTCTGCTTGATCAGGTGCGGTTGCTTGTCTCGTTCGGTCTTTGCGTCGTGCAAGCACATGACGTCCGGTCGGCTCATCCTCGTCTTCTCTTTCGGCGGCTTCTCTCCATCGTCCTTGTCGTCTCCTTGTTCCTCGTCTCGCTTGTCTCTTTTTTCACAAAGAAGTGGGGCAATGAAGTGTGCTCATGACGAACTTCCTCACGTGGGTATACTGCTAATTGCCATGGGTGGTGTTTGGAATCGCCTCGTCTGGGGCTTGTGCCCAAGCTCGTCGCAGGGTGTCCTAGTGTTACGGTGCCCCCAGTGGTTCCGTAGGCGTCAACCACACGGGTGTCGAATCCGCGTGACGGCCCGGTGAGGACTTCAACAACTTCGGCGCACAGTTTCTTTATATTATGCCAAGTTTCTCGACGGACTTCTTCATAGGGCAGTGGGTACATGTCCAGAGGGCCGTCACACTGGAGGTGGCGTTCCAACGCGTGCATTATCTTATTGAGATGAACTGTGGATGGCATGGTATCAGGCCATACCAGAACGATAGCGGCAGAGATGGGGCGTTCATTCGGCCGTGCCGCGAGGCTGTCAAACGTGGTATACACCATAACCTTGGCCTTCTCATTTTCCTCGAGCTCCGTTTCTCCACGGAAGGGACAGAGGGAGAGCGATAATGGTGAGGTTGGCTGGAGAGTCATCATAGTTCTGCGGCATCTGATCCAAACGCTCTATGGCTTGTGCGTGGTAGGCCTCAATCTGATATCCTGGGTACTCTGGGAAGAGAGGTTAGTGCACGATACGTTTGCCGTGAGCAGCTTGCAGGGCGATTCCGAACGCGTAACAACTTGATCTGTGTGCGGCGATGGCATGTGTGAGACCAAGGACTGTGAGTTAGTTTGAATCTTTGTTCAGCACTCCAACTCCTTGCGGCGGACTTCCCAGAATGGATCCAGGACAATTGAGGCGACATTAGCCAATTGAAACATGTCGTTCACAGGCTTCGATCGTGCAAGATTCGAGCGTAGGATAGGCAGTGCGGTTTGTACCTTGGCGTGAAAGATTCTGCACGTGCATGGATGAAACAAGTGCAGCGGATCTTGTTGCGGAGGTCCGACGTCGACTCTACAACAAGTGTTTTTACTTTGAGAACCATCACTCTTTTTGGGCCTTCCCCTTTTTCTACGTTTTCTACGGAGAAATGGCAGTCACTGATAGCCCTGGGCATTCTAGCAGCCATAGGTGGAATAGTGGTGAGCATGGGTCTTCGAAAGTGAAGGTCGAACGTGAAAATCAGAGGTTTGAAAGTGAAGGTGGCTTACCAAATCGTGAGCGNTAAGCTTTAATCATTATTGCTACATTTTTGGTTCGAAGGGCTTTGAAAAGACAGTAAATCTGTCTTGTTGCTTTCGCCGTGATTTCTTTACAGTATTTGTCAAAGGAAAGGTTTTCATCTATGATGTATCCGAGGTCAACGATTTCTGATGTTTCAGAGACAGACTCTGAACAAAGGTTATATTTTAGTTTCGGATTATTCCGGCCTATATGTAGTACCTTGGTTTTTTTATTTCGACAGTTCAGATTTTCAGAAAAAAAAAACACAGAATTGGTTCCATACGAAGAAAAGAAAGAAAAAAATAAAGTGTGCAATTTCACATTTTTTTCCATTTCTTGAGACCTATTTTCAGGAAAAGTAGGACGCGTTGTGCAGGTTGCCGAAATGCGCTGATTGGTGACAACAAACTTAGGAAATGTCTAGAGGTTTGGAGGAAGTGCACTACGAAGCTCAATGTTGGCGTCGGAAAATGCGATGGATGGAGGGGTACGGTACGCACCGCGGCCTGTGGCGCGGGCGTTGTTGATCTTTTCTCGAATGCGACGTGGAATTCCTATAGAGGAAGGTTTTCTCTATCGAACCGTATACAGCACGCCTATATTCGATCGCTCCTTCTTCCCGCCATTTTTTCCAAACATCCTGGATTTTGGACTTTTAATCGATCTTTTCAGGCTTGGTTAAAATCGTTTTTCAGATGCGACGTGGTCTACGTAATCAGCTCACTCTGCTGCGTCTACTGGTACCGGACTTGGAGCTGGAAATTGCGTGGGAAGCTCTGCCGGCCGTTAGGTGAGCACGTCATAACGGGCGTGCTCACTTAGCCCTGCGAAATAGTGCGCTGGGGGAGGAGACGCAGAGACTTTAGGTTAGAACGCCCGTTATGACGTGCTCACCTAACGGCCGGCAGAGCTTCCCACGCAATTTCCAGCTCCAAGTCCGGTACCAGTAGACGCAGCAGAGAGAGCTGATTACGTAGACCACGTCGCATCTGAAAAACGATTTTAACCAAGCCTGAAAAGATCGATTAAAAGTCCAAAATCCAGGATGTTTGGGAAAAATGGCGGGATGAAGGAGCGATCGAATATAGGCGTGCTGTATACGGTTCGATAGAGAAAACTTTCCTCTATTGGAAACCCACGTCGCATTTGGAAAAAGTTCAATACAGCGCGCGCTGGAGGCCGCGACGCGGACCCGACCTTGCCATGCACCTATTTTTCCGGATTTTCCACGGCCAACGGCGAGACCCGTGAGGGGCCAGTCCAAATTCGCTACACATTTTCCAACTCATCTGTCATTGGTGATTACCATGCATATTGCATATCCATGGAGCGCGTCCTCGTTTTCCTGAAATTCCGTCCCAAACATTGAAAAAAATGTGAAATTTCAAACTCTCTTTTCTCAGCTTCTTTTCCTCTCCGGTATCAATCCTGAATATTTTCGTGTAGTACTCTGCCACTTCTTACCTATACTGGGCGAACATCGGCTCAACTCTTGTGGATCCCTAAAATCCCTGAGGCCAAAAATATCGATCGAAAGTCGAAAATTCCGGATGTTTGGGAAAAATGGCGGGATGAAGGAGCGGTCGAATATAGGCATGCTGTATACGGTTCGATAGAGAAAACCATCTTCTATTAGAAACCCATGTCGCATTTGAGAAAAGTTCAATACCGCGCGCGCCACAGGCCGCCGCCTCCCCCGAAAGTGAAGGTCCCCCCCTTGGCTCGGTTAAAAGTGAAGGTGGGGTGAGTACGATACTCAGGGTATTCCACCTATGCTAGCAGCGACGGCGATTTGGTCGCCACGCGATTCTATGTACTTGCAATTATCACAAGAACTGCCTCGTTCATTCTGCGCACATTCATGTTCAACAGCAATAGGTAGTCTTGCTGCCGATTTTGACCACATCTCAGGAGGAATCACGTGGCGACCAAATCGCTAGTCAGTCGCGCCCTGGGCATACTTCATTTTGTGAATCGTCAGCGATTTTCCTTATTTCTCACGCCTGAACGTAGCGACGCGACGTAATCGCTCACTTTCTTGGTTATTTTTGCTGGAAGTTCCCAGAATTTTCGTTTATTCGTACAGATTTCTGACTCTAACAGGCTCCGAGCTCTGTTCCTGTTTGGAATATGTGCAAGTTTTTGCCTTTTAAGTAGTATCCTCCTAATTTGTTTGCAAACTCCAATATTTTGGAAGATTTTCCTATTTTCCTTCATGACCACTCTCGCATCCTTCCGTGTTATGAGTATCTTACAAAAATACCAACAAATTAGAAAATAAACTTTTCTAGCAAAAACGAGCTTGAAATGACAAAATACACGTCCAGTCTAATCAGAAGGCCTAATTACAACAAAGGAATTTTTCTATGAAGGCTTACTAACGCTAAATATAGAAAACAAATGTGCCCAAGGCTATACTCAAAAAGGTGAGTATTTGCAAACGGATTTTGTAAAGTGTTCTCTACTGATAATTATAATTAAATAAGTTAATCACTGCGTATAGGGCAATTTATACTGGATGCGTGCCATTGATGCGCGTGCGACTATATGATGAAGAATAGGGGCCAGTCGCATCGCAGTCGCAGCTCAGTCGCACGCGTTTACGGCTTCGCGACGGCCGCGCTTTCTTTTCATTGAGAATTTCATGCCTCACATCAGACATTCGCTCGGGAGTCCCGCACTACAAAATGATGACTCCCGCTCGAGGTTGAGCGGGAGTCATCAAAAACTTTGAATTTTTGTCCCGCAACATCCCGATTTTGTCCCGCAAGCTCCGGCGGGACACCGGATTTCGTCCCGAAACTGAAAAACGAAAGGAAACAAAAATGCACGATGAAATCCGCAACGCGTTTGCGGTCCGTGGTACTAGCGGATTTGGCATCCGCGTCATCTCAGACAATTCCGGGGGCAAATCCAGTTCTATCAGCGGGCCAATCCCCGACGAAAGGTTTGAACGAGGGAATATTGCGGGCAAATTGTGGGCGGAACCGCGCATGATGCGGCCCAAACGGGCAATCGGGCCAATAGCGGGCCGAATGCAGCATCATTCGGGCTGATGCACGATCATCGGGGTTCGGCCCGCAATAAGAAGAGTGTAGGGTATCGGCCCGCTTTTCACGGCCACCGACCGCTGAATGAAATCTGCAAATAGCGGCCTAAACGTCGACATATTTTGGCTTAGCAAGGGTGCGGTGGGCAAAGAACGAGAAAACCAAGACAATCTTGCGCTCAATCCTAGGCTTTCAACTACAGTAATAAATGACAACTACTTTGGTACACCCCTCTCCCAATCTCACACCTGCCCGCTCCCTTTGCCACTGTTGTGCAGATAAGTGGTCCCTTTCGTGACTCTTGCTAAACTAGGTACCGTCTATCCGAAACGATGGATCCAGATGTGGCGCGGCTGTGACGTGAGCGACTTGACAGCACACAACATACGTCACAGCCGCGCCGCCATCGTATCCCCGACCGCGTCTTCGGCCTCGTCGTTTCGGGCAAGCGGTAGATCCCACGCGTTCCACACACGGCATTGTACTATTTCATCTATGCTTGCCCGTACCGAATCTTTTCTCACTCATATAATGTACTATCTCACAAAAAAGGAGGTTGGAATAGACCGATATCATGACAACGATCTTGGTCCTTAACGCAGAGATTACCTGGTTTGGGCGGATAGGGCTCAAACCTCCATGAGTTGTGGCCTCATTGCGGCCTAAACGCGGATGCTTTTCGGGCTGATAGGGATGGAAGCTCCAATGTTTGCGGCTCTATAGCGGTTTGAACCCCGATAATTATCGGGCGGAAGGGACCGAACGCTCGTTCCGACCCTCGCCCCCCGCTCGTTCCGAACGGTGTTTGCTGGGGTTTCGCCCCCGAATTGTCTGAGATCGCTGAGCGCGACCGCCACCCACGCATCTCGCCTGGTCTTCACACTGGGCCACGGTCTTAACCGGGCCTCAGCAGGCCAGACGAGTCCCGTAGGACTCCTCTCTCCGCCGAGGCGGAGAGTAGACTGAAGCCTACCCGCAGAGTGAGGCCCTTATATGTATACCTCTCATTTGATAAGGGTTACTGTAAAGCTCGGGAGGTTCGCGAGTTCTGAGTTTCGGAATTTTACTTTCATCGAGAGAAATTGTCCCCATTTCCGAGCTTTAACCGAGTGAAGAGTTTGAGAGGAAAGAGCACAGGTTAAGATGAAGCGTTTATTCAAAGCAATAGCAGCACGACATAAGCGGAGGCAATATGCTAATAGCAGCTCAAGGGACATCGCACTCATGAGGGGAAATATTTAAACGAATACATGGAAAATAAAGACAAAACAAAATAGAATAGATCGAGTCATGATGCGGATCCCGGTCCAACCGGGTCCGAGCCGGAACGGACGAACTGAGTTTTTCTCCTGTTATCGGCCCTCCTTTTATGCTCTGGCTGGACCATAAATTTCAAAGTGCGCGCGAATAAATCTCGCGCCGCGCGCGAGAGCTGATCCTTAAAAGTCCTACAAAGTGCAACTGGCTGTTTGCGTCTAAAAGCCAAGAGTTAAATACGTAATCGAAGCGGCTCGTTACATTACCACGTGGCAATAACAAAGCCGCACCATTCTCGGGTTAATCCCGCAACAAAACCAAAATGATGTCTCCCGCCGGAGCTCCTGATTTTGTCCCGAAAGTGATAAGAAAGCTTTTTGTCAGGCGGGACTCCCGAGCGAATGTCTGAGGCTGCGTTGACCGGTCTTAATAGAAAATCTTCCGCAAAAGGATGCGTGCGCCTGAAAGTCGCACGCAAGTCGCATCTAGCATAAATTGCCCTTATGTCTTCACCGTAAGGCTAAACCTGTGAATTCAGTGAAATCTGTGAAGGCAAAATTTTCGTGGGTGCTGCCTTTGAATGTTATGCACACATTTCTTCCTGCAATGTGAGCTGGACGTGCAGCATCTGTACGCTTTCCACGCTCCATTTCTCATTTGAGCTCGCGCGCAATGGTTGGAGCGCGACAACTCGCGACTTTGTTGTGCAAACAAAAAGTACTGCTGACTAATTGTCAAGTACAGCTCGACAAGAACATATAGTCTTTCCAAAAAATACTTGCCTCCCGCTAAACTGCGCGTCGACTGAGCCACGTCGCAGCACGTATGATAATACATAGGAGGCGCGGCGCGGCTTAACAGACGGGCGGTGGATGCCGGAGGCAAGTATTTTTTGGAACGACTGTACGTGTGTCACCTCTTATGCACACATGTGGATATATTCATTAGCTTTGTAAACTTCGTTTCCTCTCTAGCACCAGTAGCTGCTGTTTCTTCCTCTAATTCTGCTGTGGTCATATCATCCGTTCCAAATACGAGTATGGTCCCTACACATCTGATGTCACCGCTTCAGTCTTTTTTGCGGTTTTGTCACGCTTCATCGCGTGGAGCCAGTTTCGCAACTGGACCTGCGCTTTGCCGGCAATTCTCTATTGATCTGTCCGCGATTGTATCTTCTGTCATCATCGCAATCGCTGTCACCTAGTTGTGCGTCCACTTCACCTTCCAAATGACGTCGCTTCTGCAGATGGGCATCTTTGGTGACTCGAGCTCACCGTTCGACGAATGCATTGAAAAAGTTACCGCAGAACATCTGACCACTGAGAATTGGGCAATGATTCTCGACGTGTGCGACAAGGTGAACAGCGATCCTCGAGCACCGAAGAACGCAATCCTGTCCATCAGAAAGAGGTGTGTATTCGCATTTTCCTCCGATCTTACTTGCTTTTTTTGATTTAATACTATTTTCTGTTTAAGGTTAAACCATCGGGATCCCCATGTTGTTTTACTCGCTCTCTCGGTGCTGGATTCCTGCTGGAGCAACTGTGGACCAGCGTTCCGGAAAGAGGTCTCGTCGGCCAGTTTTATTAGCGAATTGCAATCAAAGGCTGTTCATGTGGGTATTTACCGTTGTGCGCTTGTGTTTATCTTGGTTTTGTTATTTATTTATTCATTTGCTTATTTATTTTTTCAATACATGTGCACTAAGTTGCTAGGGGCATCTTACACTTCAGACGAAGCTTTTCAAACGTAAAAGTAAACAAAACAAATCCTCGAGAATGTGGAGTCTTACTATAATACTAACATGAGAATCTGAGGCATCAAATAATGTTTGATTCGAGCGAATCCTGCATTACGAAACTATCTAGAAGAAAGAAAACAAAAAAAAATCTGAAGAAGGATGACGAGGATGGATAGTAAGAATGCGCTAAATTTCTTGAGCAAGCGTTGGGGAAGGACGTTTCGACAGTTTCGCAATTAAGCGTTGTGACTTGCTGGGCCGGAATTGTGAGATGTAGAATGCAAAAGTTGGTTTCGCTAAGTTATACGCTCATGAATCCTAGCCCAGCATGTATAGCACGTATACTTTGTTCACGAACACTGGGGAGATCAAATTTTCCCTCCCTTTCCTTACTAGATGCTCGATCCTTCTCTAATTTTCTTCATGCAAATTCACTTCTTCATTGTCTCCTTTTCTTGCTTTTCAGTCACTGCCTAGAACCTCATACGATATTTGGTTGATTCCAGAGTACACGTCTAATCGCCGAGAAAACAAGGATGATGATCCAAAAGTGGGTTGAAAATGAGTGCAAGTCAGATGCATCTCTATCACTGGTGGTTACTCTCTACAAAAACTTGGTCGCCGATGGGCACTCATTTACTTCTAGTGAGCCGAAGAAATCCAGTATCAGTCGTGACATCGAAGCAGTGAGCATATTCGCTATTCAGTTTTTTTTTCGAAAGTATTCGCTGTTATTTTTTTAAAAGGGAAATTCTAATGTTAGTTCCATCGTTAAATAGAGATTTGTGACATGTGGCTCTGAACTGCTGTAGTCTTTACAGGAAGAAGAAGATGCCCTAGCAAGAGCCATTGCTCTCTCCTTGCAAGAATCTGATAAGAATACAAAGACGAGCAAGATTTACCAGTCATTGAATTCTACCGCCTATACATCTGCTAATGGCACCAGCAACAAGTAAGCTATATCTCGATCTTGTTTGGTCGTTGTTCTACTGTCTGTAAATTTGCGAAATCATTAGAAATTTTATAAACTCACCTCTGGTCCAGAAAGTGGCCTTCAGGGTGTTCCAAGAATAGGGAGCGTTTGAGTCTATCTTTTCTCTTTTCTGTGCTCTAGTATGCGCGACATTCGTTCACTTTTTGTACGCGACCATTAGAACCACTAATTTCTGCCGTTATTATTTCAACTCTTCTTGGACCATTCCCACCGAATTCCTCCACGTTCACTTCAGAACTGACAAAACAGAGTTATTTGCATTTTGATTTTGTATACCTCACCATGCAAGCTTGTCGATGTCTCTTATTGATGCTAATTTAAGAACAAGTGAACGCACTGTCCGGGCGCTGTACGACTTCGAGGCTGCTGAGGATAATGAATTGTCTTTTGTTAGTGGAGACCTAATCACGGTGACGGATGACAGGTCTTGTTTCGATATATCTTTGGTCGTTGTTCAAATCACGGTTCAACTTCTGACTTTTAAGTAACCCGAATTGGTGGTGTGGGCGTATCGGCGTCCAGCAGGGGCTATTCCCTTCATCTTTTGTGACTTCTGATTTGTCCGAAGTGAAGGTTAGTTTCTCAGTTTTTTTTTTTTTAAATTCATCAAAGACTGGTCTTTATAAGCACTAAGGACAGTTGCGTTTCACTCGCCAATCATTCTTGGGTTAATCGACTTAGGGTAAACGTATCCTTTTTGGTGCAGGAACGGCAGAATTAGGTACTAGTTTAAATTAAATTAAAGAGTCTTTGAATCTGAGGATTGGAATGGAAATTTGCGGAGGTGACACCTAGTAGAAAGTAGTAGTGCTCACTGGGCCTTGTTTGAACGCAGAACACCACCTTTGTAGCTCCATTCTTCTTCTGTCGCTATATTTCTCCTGTGGTTCTCTTTTTTTTTCCTTTTTTCCTTCTTTCAAAATAAACTACGCTTCAGTAATCGTTTGCACTATGGTGTGCTATGTGGGATTGGTGTGCACATGTAGGCTGAAACGTTTTATGGGTTTCATGTAAAATGGCTTATGTTCATTAAACTCCATAAGGTGTGCAATTTTCGATCGATCGTTGTGCTTATTATACATGGTGCCGCTGATCGGCTTAGGAATGCGGTGTTCTTTGTGCAGTGGTTGATGGACTTAACCCGGTATACTAGGAAATATGGTGCTTCTCACTGTTTGAGAATCGTTTCAGTGAGTATGCTCACACGTTAGTAATCCCGAAGAGGGTAGACTTTCAAAAATTCAGAATTGCGCTTTCTTCGTTGGTGAACGCCTCCTTTCTCGACTAATTCCTAGTTGATTTTTAAGCCGGAGACCATGTCCACTGCCGCTGCTGCTCCAGCTCCTGCAGTAACGACAATCGATGAATCTGTCTTGTTGCGGTGTATTCAAATGTTAGAAGACTGTGATCCTACCGGTGACACTCCTGATCCTCCTGAATTGGCGAAGGTAGTTCTTTTTTTTCTGTCTCAACTATTGAGCATATGCGTTAACTTCATTGGCATCATCACGTTGTTCTTCTACACATTTCTTCATTCGACTTATTTATCAGGGAAAGTTCATTCGTCTTCAGGTTGAGCAGGCTTCTCGAGCCCAGGGTCCCCTTATAAATGCTCGTCTAGCGGCCATAGACTCACAAGTTAACGCACTCTCTCAGGTATGTGCTATTCTCTGCATTATCTACGCACTTTTTTCAAAATTCTGCTGGCATTTCGAAGGTTTTGTTATATTCTACTGGGAATTTGTCCTGGAGGTTTCTATGTATGACACTCGCTTTCACTTTTCTTTTCTTTTACAGAATCCTGGGATGGGTATTAAGTTTTTTGAATCCAGTTGTTTCGGTTCTCGGAACATGATCAGCGTAAGGTTCCATCTCATCACAGAGTTTTGGATCTTACCTAATTACGAATCTTTTCTAAGAACTGATTCTAAAAATACACATGAAACCTTGTAGAAAGGCCGGATTGACTACGATTTGACCGGTTTTCGATTTTTTTTGCGGAGTTATAATTTTCTGTTTTGCGCACTAATGCCATTTTTCTAAAAAAAATTCATGTCATTCCTCATTAGAGAACAATAACGGGTTATTTCAGGTTGATATGGCAATACGAGACGTTTTAGCTTTATATGATCAGGCAGTTCAGCAAGCACATTATCAGGTACTTTCTTCTCTTGTACGAAAATCCTTAGTGGGCGTTCAGGGTTTTCTCAGTTGCAAAATATTAGTTCCTTTTGGATTTTTTTTTGTAGTTCCTTCCATTTTCGGTATAGTAACATGTGTTTAGTTACATCCTTAGACGAATATCACATGGGTCTATTTTCAGGCATCCGTATACCAAGCGCAAGCTCCTGTTGTTAATCCTGCGGTAGCGATGCCTGCACAGACTGCTGGCATTTCTTCGAATGTAAGTTTGTAGTTCCGAACAATTCACGAGTTTAACGGTCTCCTTGTTGCTCGAGAGACACCATTCGACCCTAACAAATTGATGATGAAAGTTAGAGGATCTGTGTTACGAAAATAAGTATGTCTACTGAAAGCGTGCAGCGCGTGGTGTCAATACATGATGTTATTACCAATGGAATTCCTTCGCGCATAGACAATATTTTGAGCAAAATTTTTCCACGATTATCTTACTCTCATAACTCTGCCGCGATATCTTGTTATCTCTTCATCCCTGAATGTCGTTTTCTATATACTAGCCTACAAATGCTCATGTAAGCCTATTGTAGAGTGCGGTACTCCGGTGATCCGACATTTGAACGCACCATAATGAGGCTTGGGGTTGTTCTAAGCAATTTCATTAGAATGCTTGTGGCTTCTGTTTGAGAAGGCACTTCTGAAATTTCTCTAACTACTCGAATGATCAATTATGATCTCGTTATGATTTATGTGTGGTGACTCATTTAGGATAGTAATTTCTATAGCAAAATGCTGTTTGAGAATTAACTTTTTTCTGCGTAAAGAGCATGCTTGATTTTTTCTTGAAATTCCAAAAAATTTACTCTGCCTTGTTTTCAAGGCAAAATGAGAAACAGGTAGGGTGTCTCAGGGAATCTACTTTTTAGTTTACAATCTATGCATTGGGTTAACATAACTCTATTCCTTGTATTTGCTCTCACTTATCTAAACAAACATTGATTGTCATCGCTTCGACGTTTTTCCTCGCTTAGCGTGGCACACCCACATCCAAATAGATCTGTTTGTTCAAAATTTCAAAGCACGCAATACATGGCTGTAGCTTTTGACAAAGAAATCTGCTTGAGCGTCCAATCCTCCAAAAGAAGTCGGACTGTCGATGCTTTTCGGAACTCGATTTATCTGTTTTCTCCCCTGTTTGGGTGGCTTTCATGGTCCTCGTACTGTTGATAATTTGATTTTATTAGAGTACCAGGAACTTACAGTTCATTCAACCGGCAGGCGGTGTTGCTGGATGGACTAATACGCGGCCATTTTAGTGCACAACCGCACTACTTACCTCCAGTCCGTGAATGCACCAACACCGACTCCTTTCTGAATTCCCTAAACATTGCCGAGCAAAGTGTGTATTCCAAGGGGTACAAACAAATTAGTTTCAGACAGCTTACCAAACCTCATATGCGAATGTTCCTGCTCAAACTCTTCCTGTTTCGAATGTCCCAGTCCGACAAGATGGTCAGGCTCCATATGCACCTGTTGCTCAGTATGCACCAGTTCCACAGCCTGCTTACCAACAGCCACAAATACAGCCCGAGTGGAACCAACAGGCTGTGCAACATCCGGCCCCTGTTCAACATCCTGCGCAAAACTACTGATCTGCGCTCTCACCAAAATTCATGTGTTTTGCAATCTTTGCTGTTCATTGTGTTGAAACTAAATAATTGAGAAGGCTGGAATACGGTTTTCCGTTACATCTGTGACCGCTCGAACTAGTGATTGTTACTATTCCGTGTCTAAGGGGAGAATGAGCTTTCCTTGACGTTTAATTACTTGGTGATCTGTGTAAATATGCACTGTTCAATTAATACCGATGTAAATCATATTCAATTGTATAAATTATTCATAAAGTTTTATTAATGTCTCTTGATTGGTTTCACCAACAAAATGAGTGGTTCTCTTCGTTGTGTCGTTGTTTCACAACCCGCTTCGAGGGTCACCGTATGCGTATTGCACACCTTCACCTTAGGAATAAAGCAACAGCAGCGATGTTCCACTTGTGCACGTCATTGCAGGGCATCTGCACAGTTGCCACGTGCTCGGTACGAGATGCATCAGTGTAGAGAGGCACCGTTATGCTTTCTTGTTCTTTGTATATAGTCGGAGATCCCTAAAATTCTAAGTACGGTACGTAACGATAATACTACCCTGAAAAAATATGTTCTAAGAGGATTAAGTGATGAGTCTGCTGAAATGGCGCTGTATGGCAACGGGTACGATTTTGTTGGTCAACAGTTACTCTCTTGCCTGGACAAGATTTAGGCTAGTAAAGTATTTCAGAGACTTTGGAACGAAGAAAGCGGGATTCTGTCAGAAGGGCGAGTAAGAAGCGCAGCGGTTTTTGTGGTGGAGTATCGCATATTTACGCATTTTTCCATTTTGTGGATCTTGAATAACATACTGTTCATTCTTTAGACTGTGGTTGTAGCTTACTAGCGAAGAAAACATCATTTCAAGTTGCAAGTTGTTCTCTCTCTCTCTCTCTCTCTCTCTCTCTCTCTCTCTCTCTCTCTCTCTCTCTCTCTCGCTCTCGCTCGCTCGCTCTCGCTCGCTCGCTCTCGCTCGCTCGCTCTCTCTGACTCTCCCTCCCCCTCTCTCGAAAACTGCAAAAAATGTACGTATTAAATATGAAAGTAGAAATCAGCGTTTCACTCTTCCAGACAAATTCGGTACCAATTTATCGATACCAACAAGTTGTATGGGTACTCACAATTTGTGTCCATCCAAGTGTAAGCTGTGGGGCGCTGGTGACCGGTGGACTACTGACAAGTGTACTTCTTAGTTGTCCATCAAACAGTGCTCCTTGCAGAAGAATGCCCTGCAATAAACGAGGATTGAGAAACTTGCTTGTTTAGCCATAAAACCTCGGTTTGTACTGAAATGACCAGTAAATACTGCGTTCGGAACAGTTATTGCATTCGTGTGTGCTTCCCCTTCTTCATACCTTCCTTCCTCCTTCGTGCTGCACTACTACTTTTAGTACTAACGAGAACAGGCCGTAGCGTAATGGTATATTCTCTTCCTTATATTTAGGTTATATCCCAACGTCCAAGGACATTGAGGCGCTGATTCATTTCAAAAAAAATATTCAGAGATAGCAGGGTGTCCAAAATGTTTTCATACCCACAACTGGTGATGTAATCTTTGCTCCGCTATTTATACCAATTTCTTAGAAGAACGTAAGGCTATAACACTGTTTCACGCAAATATGAATTTGTAGTCATGTTAGACCACTTTGCCATTCCTTCCACATTCGTCCCATTATTGCCAGACATCAATGTATTATGTGTGAAGAAAGGGCAAATGCTCTTTTCATGTATAATAACAAATCTAATGTATGTCAAAAGTGTTTTGGCTCACAGTTGGCTTTAATTTATCGATGGCGCTCTTAAACTTATAGCATTTGTGTTTTTGTGACTCAGCACCTGCAAAGACAAAGCCGTAGAGAATTAGCTAACGTTATGCTCGGTTGAACACTACAATTCCCCTGTACTCTGTTTCATGCAAGGCGGAAGTTGAGTATTTGTGCAATTTGCCTGCGGCGAGACGCACGATATGCATATATAGGTGCAAGAGCACTGTCCCACCCGAGCTTATGTTTAAAAGGTTTGACAGGATTTGAATAGTCAAAAGATACTGACCTGAGCAGTACACATCATATCTCGGGATCCACCAGCACCAATACCTAGGGTAAACGTGTCAACATCCCACCCCCCCCCCCCCCCCCCCC
>JARK01001376.1:590815-640196 GCA_000688135.1 Ancylostoma ceylanicum
CCAGACGGAAAATAAAATTAATAAAAATATTAAATACATATAATAATAAATACATGATGAGAATTTTTTAAAAATAATAATAAAAATAAACGAATAAAAATAAACTAACTCATACAAGATTTTTATTTGCATTGAAAAGTAATTTCAAAAATTTGGCGACCCATTCTCGGGGGGGGGGGGGGGCCCCCCCCTGCGTTAGCCACTGATAACACCCTATAACACCGAAAAAAGCTGACCTGGGCTAGTTTCGTCCAGAAAATCTCAAGAAGAAAATTTTATGCCAATTTAGGTAAACATGGTATTATATGACACGATCATCACGGAAATTAGACTAATCTTGCAACCGCTTCTTTTTCACCTTACAATAATTGTAGATTAGACGCAGAATCTGATTTCCTTCTTCCTAAGGCGGCACGCATCATCTACATTACCCAGGGTAAACATGTTAAAACCCTTCAAGTTTACCCACCGCTAACAAGGGCGTCGACATGTTTACGCTAGGTAGTGCCAGTGATGCATCCAGGCCCGCCACGACGCGAGCTGACGATCGACCTGGTTCTCTGCTGAAGCGCTGCCAGCAGTATGCCACGCGTCATGACATGCGGTGCGTTCGCAGGCCACCCCGGAATATACACACTGTACGTCTTTTCGCATGGTTACGGTCAACTACAGTATTTCGCACCGTCGCTTTCTTGCTACACTTTTTTTCAATTTCTTGGAATGCTCCTGCCGTAAACCTATAGCGAAGGCGTAACATTACAAAACGGTGAAATATTAGTACTCAGCCTATGGAGTATGTAACCCTCTTACTTTCTCTCCCTCTGCTAAGTTCTAGAAGATTCTGTGAGACACCGTTTTTAGCGCTTAACGATCATAACCTAGAAAAATTACGTTTCATAAAGGAGCACGATTTTCATGCTTAGCGCTTTGAATAATTCGAATAACCCGAGGTACAGAGCAAGGTTTGGGGTAGACTGTTTCGTGTTTTTGAGGCAAAGTTACTGAAAAAAACTCACCTGGCTAGGATCTGCTCCACCAGCAAGGATAAGCAAAATAGGTTCCAGATTGGAAGATTCAGCGAGAATGTCTGCGAGGTCGAATGGTGGAGGGTTTATGGATGGCAAAGCTTAATAGAACGCTTTGGCATCAGTATCTCAGGAAACATCGCTAGATCATGAATTTCATGCAACAGTTTGCAAAAAAAAAAGAATCTTATCAGAAGGAGAAAACTAATCCGCCTAAAAGTCGACAAAACTCAGAGGCTCACATAGCGTCTTCAAAACGAAGTTCTGCATGGCTGCGTAAAGACGATCGGGACGAACGGCTTGGATGAGCAACACCTTGAATAAAACAGTTCACTGCCGCGCATAAAATCTCTGCACGCTGACCACCAAACCTTCTGAAAGGGCGTGATTTTCATCTCAATAGCGGAAGGAATAGTGTTCTCGCAGTCAACCGCTCGACTGAATTCATTCCATGTGCCCTGATCGGAGAGTTGCAGGTTGTTGTACAGTGTTGGTAGATGGGCCTGCAGAGTAAACGGTTCCTAGGTGCCCTTTGTGGAGCTTTCTCTTGAGTACCTGGAGTTTTGCCACAGCAGAATGTCTGCTTTCATCTATCCACGAGATGGCCACGGATGACGCCTGTTGCTCGTCGAGTATGAATCCAGTGAACAGCTCCCATTCCTAAAGGTAAGGAACACTAGGAAAATAAAGGACGTTTCATGAAAGCCTCATTAACCGACATTCTCCATCCGTTCGGGAAACTTCTCGAACATGCATGGAGTTCTCTGTTTTATTTCTTGAACTTCTATTGCTCGACTTTTGCGACAAATCTGTTTTCGTAGCTCAAAAGAGGAGCGAACCTTTGGCAGGAACATTTTCGGCAATGTCCCGTGAACAAAGGACAAGGCGAACATTAGCCTATCGGCTTTGAATAAGGCGCGAGAGATGTAGTAGAATACAGCTAGTTGCAATGATCGCATTTGAGTATCAATTCGAGACGATGTGTTGTCCTGAAAAAGACGATAGTATATTTCAGCATAGCATTCAATCCTGAAGTCAATTCTGAAAGATCTTCAGGATTCATTGAACTGAGATCAGGTCAATCGTATCGGATCGACTCCTAAATATTTATGTGCTTCTACCCACTTTGATCTAACAGATGTTGAAGCAGTATAGTTTACCACTCCCTAATTATTACTTGTTTATTTGCTTCATGTTCAATACAAATTTGTTTATCTGTTCAACATGTGTCGTGTATATACGTACGTATTTGAGCATTACTTGAGGTGGTTATTTACGGAGGATTGACCTAACGGGAAAAGGGAAAGATTAAACTGGTGTAACAATAGATTTGAGAACACGATTTGGCTGCATTCGTTAGAGCGTTTGAGAAAAGCATCAAGAACAAAACCCAAATCTATGCAAAAATAAATCCTAGAAAATTAAGATAAAGATTTCCTGGCACTTTTTTGGATACGATCACCATTGCCCACCTTGCAGCTCGAGATCACTCTGTTAAAGATGCTGATGATGGTGTTGACGTTGAAGTTGTACATGTGGTTGTGTGAGTGAAGATCAGAGAAAACGAAGTACAACGAACTGGCAAACTCCGCCAGTGAAAGGTACGCGTTGCGTTGCTGAAAAATTTCGAGGAATGATAAAGAAGAGGGGATTCTGGGGAAAAGTTTAGATTATTCCATGGGATGGTAAAATTCAACATTGTTATATGGGAAGGTACAAAAAAAGAAAGATAAATTAGCAACTCAAAACTGTGCTCAGAAGTTCAACGGAAACGAAAGAAGAAACTGTGGTTGATGCAAAGCTATTCTCGCCTCACATGCACCATGCAAATCTCGTAGGAACTTCATGCAAACTGGACTAACGCTAAGATTTCATGTGCGTTTGTAACAAAAATTTCAAAGGAACCAACATCGTTGAGCTCCCTACGCAGCTTCTCGCTCTCTTCAATTCCCCGACTGATCGTCTCCGCGTTTTCCTTGGATTTGTTCAACGAGTCCAACAGAACTGTGTTACCCAGCAGATTTTCTTCTGACGACGCTAGTTGCTAAACGCTAGGCTTTTTGTTCATTTATTGCCGAATTTCCAGTTTCTACCTAGAAAGTAGCAAACCTGTAGAAGTAGCTGCTCTAGTTTCTCCAATTCCATTTTCTTGCCTTCCGCGTCCCTGGCCAAAGCGCTCGACCTCTCCTCTAGTTCTGGCTTTTCTATTTGGATGGCGAGCCCGAGAAGCTAAAAAGTGGTCAGTTCTCAACACCTCTGAAATTTTTCGTTACATCATTTGGTCCATACGATGTGGAACAGGGAGAGAGGTGAACTTATTTTTTTTGTTCCGTTTTTTTTTCCAAAAATGATTACAAGAGAGCAGACGGTGAAACTTGCGCACCTGTGATGTGAGACCGCTCCTCGTCGTTGTGAAGTTCACTTCAGAAAGCACGTTGCGGATGCTACTGGGAATGACGATGTGCTGATTTTTCGTGCAGAGGAACAGTTTGAAATCGGGGTGGAAGTCGATTTGCTTGTCCATGAATGAAATAACCTGAACAGGTCTTCCACATTGAACGCACCAATCTAGGAAAGTAGAGTTTGGAAAAAAAGACAATGTTACTTCGATAGTTTTGTGGCGACTATGACAGCACTTCCCACATTCTTCTCTCATTTTTATGTAGGGTATTTTCCGCATTTTTAGCTAGACCAGATCGTGGAAAACTTCCTATAGTCATTGCTTTGATAAGATGATGGTGGACTGGGTAGTCTACGCAGTCCAGATGTTGTGCACAGAGACCTGCCGCGCCTGCCTCTTAGGAGTTCAGCACCTCCAGTCCGGCCACTCCTTTCATTTTCTACCACTAAGACAACATCATCTTTGGTACCAGGGTAACTGGATTTAGAGTCGGATTACGATGGTCTCTTCGGTGAGCCGCAGTTGTTTGTTGCATGAGCCCTCGAGATACGCCCTGCTCTCATCCGGTATTAAATTGGTTCCAAGAAAATTGCTATTCCTGGCACGGCATAGATTGCTTAATGGTGGCTTGCCACACAGTTCCGTGACTTCAGTTGGCAGTCCGCCAAATTTTGTAATCATTGTTCTATATAAGTCACATTTTCTGTGTTCTGAGTCTAGATGCCTTAATATGCGAGTTGTAGAATTACGTATTGTAGAAATACGTAGAGTGACTAAAGTACTATTTTCTTCCATCACAATTCCACAGATACTCCTTCTTGAAAGCAGTGAAGTCGCGCGAGTAAAGCGAGAACTGGAAGAAGTTAGAACGGCTGTCGTCAGCCGGACTGTCAGGCTTGTAAATAAAAATTGAAGCTTTTCAGACAATTCATATACGCGATGAAATGCTCTTCAAAATGCAAATAATTTGGCACATGTCTCCAATATCACATTGATACACGTGAAAAAGGCCGCTTCCATACTTTTACACCCTAATAAAAGCCTAATCGTACGTTTTTCGGCCAATTGCTTCAGAGTTTTCATCTTTAAAAAAGTTTAGAGGTGCTTGTTACATGACTATACTTTACGCAGCTGAACATAGTAGAATAGTAGCGAGGAACCCGCTGATACAGGGGAACTACCAAGGTGACTGCTTAGGATTCGGATTTTCAATCTCATTTTATGTGTCAATTCTGCCGAGTTTGTACCACCAGCAAATGTGCACGCACCTGTCGCGGGCCTTGAGATGACAACTCTTTCCTGAATATCGGCACCAATACCGCATCAACCTCCGTCACATCATCCACGATGATAGTTTTGCCGAAACGAATTCCGAATTCGATCTGCGAAAAAACATTTTAACTCCAGTACCTTTTCTCAGTTCGCGTATGAAACCCGTGATTGTTCAAAGAGAAGAAAACATCCCATGCGTACCTGAGTGAAAAGGTCGTTCTGAGTCGCTCTCAGAAGCTCGGATTTCGGGTGAAATGAGTGCAGGAAAGCGGCGACCCGGCCGGTTGGGTCGATCACCAGCGGTGTTTGTATGCTGTTCAACATTATCACAGTGTTCTCGATTGAAAGCGAATCCGCAGGGAGACCGTGGTTTTTCCAGTTGAGCTAAAACGGTGATTTGCAATTAATATTAACACCGTGAGAGCAGACGCCGCTCATAGCTGCAGTCAAGCCGTGCCAAAGTGTTAATGCTAGACATGGCAGCAAATTTCCCAGTCAGTAGTGAGACTCACCTGCTCTGTCTCAGTAGCACAAAATGTCACTGGACTGAAATCCTGTAGATTGAAGTTTTGCCGGAACGATTTTAGCACTTCTGTCCGCGTATGCTCGGAACATCCACCGAGGTACGTCACAAAAGCTGCTGTGACCAGCGCGCACCTCTCGACCTTAATCATGAACTTGTTTTTGTGACAAGACAATCATATAGATCAGAAGTTCTTCCCGAAACTGCTCCAGAATTCTCACGTTATCCATCTCCTTAGAAAGAGACTCCATCTGCGCTTGCCACCGCGTAAACTCTCCACCCAGTCGGTCAATCAAGGTGCCGGCTACTTTGATTGTATCCTGAAAACAAGGAAAAGTCTTAAGAAGGCACGTTTTGGATAAGTGGAAGTGGAAGCACCTGCTCCTTTTCCAGGTCGATCTTGATTTGCGTGGCCTCCTTCATCAGCATTTCAAATTTCTCCTTGAGGGCAGCCACTTTCTCGTCAACAGTAAGCAAACCTTTGGACAGTTTCTGGATCTGCTTCTCGGCTTTTGACAAGTTACTGAAAAAACACGTAGACGAGGTTTCCCTTGAGAACAACTGAACAGCCATTCTCTCTGACTTTTACCTGACAAGTTCATTTTTCTCCTGTTCCAACGGAGAAATTTTCTCCAAGATTTCAGAGTACTGGAGGTTGGCGGTCACCCATGCAGCCAGCGGGGCTGCTGCTACGGAAGCTCGTTTCGCATTCTGCAAATATCTCCTAAGCGGCTTTTACCATGCGCCAATGTTTCATGAGCCAAACCTTCGGATCGAACGACGCCTCCTTGCTCTTTACCAATGCGGACACTTTTTTGTGGACGTCCCTCGTTATGCGATGAGCGTCGAAATTGATGATTTCATCTTTTACGCTACTTTTAGAGAGAAATCTGAAAATCTGAACCTCATTGAAGTCCTGCTGAGTCGTAATGAAGGGATGCGGTATGCATCATTGGGATTACCCAGGATAAACACTTTACACACCTCAAACCTACCCATTGTTAATATGGGCGTATACAGGGTGCGGCAAAAGTCTTTGGACAAGCATAAGCGCTAGTTTAAAAAATAGGAAGCGGAACTCAGGAAAAATAGTGGTCATTTTCTCTTTATGACCTTGTTGTGAGCATAAAAATTATTTTTGATTCTGGGGTCTCCTCCTGTCGTGTGAGCACAGACTTCGGAAAGTTCAGGTGAGATATGAGCTCTGTCCAAAGCAGCGGGAAATCACGACGTGTCGGTTTTCCTCCATATCTCTGCCTAGCAGGCCCGCTGCCTCAGTGTTGCAGACAACCAGAGTGCTCGCGCCGCGGTTCCGCCCCTTGTCTACGACCGTTAAGGGTTCACTGTATGTGGTGCGTAGTGTGTAAAATTGTGAGATTTACACGGAACGCTCGGAACTTGCCATGAAATAGTTACGTAATATTCCAAAATCACTGCTCACTTCCTCATTGCTTCCCATGAGGTGTCCAAAATTCCCATGAAAAGAAGTACTGCCTGTAGAATGTCTCTGATCGCTTCTGGAGGAGCGCGAAGACTGCGAATCTCTGAGAGAGACTCCGATTTGATTGATCCTACGGCAGATCGTGCTTCCTAAACGATTCAATCAATCATGCGAAGCCTATGGTGGACACAATGACCGTATTCTACAACTGTGAATACCAACTTTCAAGAGTGGTTCGACGTCTTTGAGCTGCTCTTCTATTTTCTTCTTCTTTTCTGCAATTTTTGCGTTCTCCTCTTCTGTAGCCGTTCGCAGCTTCTCCATGGACGTCTTCTGGTCCTCCGCCCCCTGAAAAATGTGTTGAAAAATTCTTGAAAAATATTCTCCTACAGTCTCTTTAAATTATGAAGAACACAGGTTGTCAGTAATGCTCCGATCTGATCCAATGGTCAGGTGCCCATCGCTTGAAACTATCAAGACCACATTTCTCCCAGAATTACTGTGATTTTGTCTATTATTATTCTCCGCTTATACTAAAAATTGGTCATTTAACATATGTGCAGTCGATTCGTTTCGACGGTGCGTTTAGCGTGGCAGCGGCTCTGCCACCAGCGCGGTTGGCCAAACAGCTGACCCACGATCAATCTGACGTCTCCGGTAAGTTTTATCGCTTGTTTCCTCTTATAATTGTTCTTTATTAGTTCTTACAACAGCTACAGAAGGAAACAAGCAAGAAGACTCAGCGGAGACGCCGCGTGCCAACAGATTAGAAAATAAATGCGTTCGGAAATTTGGTAATACTGTCATGTCAGGCACTTGAAGACAGTTTCTTAGATCCACGAGTATGCTAGATAATGTCAGCTAAAACCTTACCGTCATGCTTTTGCTGATGTCCTTCAGCGCCTCGTCGGCGTCCGCCTGCTTTTCAGCAAGCAGCTTGCTCTTCTTCGCTGCCTTCTTCTGCATCTCCGCCACTTGCTGTCGCGCCTCGGTTAGCTTTGACACACCGGCCTTAAAGGTGATTTGCTAGTTGCCAAAGGGAAGATCTGGAATGCGACAGTCAGTGGCACCTTCAGGCGGTCCAGACGTTCGGAGATCGCAGATTTCTTCTTTTCATAGATTGAGGCGTAATTTTCGATGCAACGCTGGTATTTGTAGGGGGAGAGAACTGCAGGAGGGAGCATCGTTTCGAGGTGGCTGAAAAGATGCTGGTGTGAGGAAAATTGGCGAAAATGAGTAATTATTGTTGCTGAAGAGGGACCTGAACATCTGGCTGGTGTCATCGGGAACGTTCATGCCTTTCTTTTGCAGAATGAGCGTGGGCATCTGGAAAAATTATGTCTAACGCAGAATTTTTTCTTTCTACAGAGAGTTCAAGGTCGGCATGCATAATTGAGTTTACTCAGAATGAGCGTGTTCATGTCAGTGTAGATGATGGGTAGATATAGTACTACTAACACGTTTACCCTGGGTAATCTCAATTGTGCATGCGGGCACAAAGGACTACTCGAGTACTTCTGCCCGGGAACTTCAGAAAAATTCTTTTCGATGACCCACTTTAGAGACTTTATTCGTATTTATTATTATTCGTATTTATTTATTTATTACTTTATTTTTATTTTATCCGCTAATCACGTGAGGTACACGGCAAATAAGATATCTCACAAAATTCTTTGAGCTTCACACAAAAGAGTAATTTCATCCGTTAAAAACAATTGTGTATTTGCCTTGAATGCCGTTTCTCAAGCGTTTCATTGGGATTTCTGGGCAAAATTTTGTGGAGACGCCGATACTAGCAAGAAAGTGACGAAAGGTAATCGCGAAATAATCAATCGCGAAATAATGTTGATAATCTTGATACCAGATGAAATAACCCTTCTTTGCAAACCTTCAGAAGATTCTGCAAAGTACGGGGCGGAAAAATTCTCAGCAATACTTTACAGGATAGATAAATCTGAGATGGTTTTACAAATCGCCCTTTACAAACGGAGACTGTGTAACCCACCTGTGCAAGAGTGTTCCTACTCCAGCTGTCCTGCCAAATTACATTTGACAGCTTGAAAAGAGCTGGGTTAGCTGCAATCTTCAGGTCGAACTCAGAGCTGTCAGTGTCCAAAACGAGGCCGACGTGCAGCAAGGCTCTCACTCCTGAACAAAGCGATATCTTATATGTTGATCAGTATGTAATAGTGCGCGTCGTTGTTAATATTTTTATTCAGTTTTCAGTCCGAGGGTGAGAGAAAAAGGGTAGAGGTCGGTGAATTTAGTGAAAAGGCGATAATCTTCATCCCTTCTCTTACGTCCTTTCCTTCTGAAAGAATTCACCCGAGACCTAGAGACCATGCATAGCAAACTGTTTTCTTACTCTGAGCGAAATATTGCTGCATGTGTCCCTGGAATCCGTCCTGACTTGCTTGGTCGCGAAGGGCAGTGGACAGCGAATCTAACTCCTGGAACTTCCAATTTGTTCAGAAAAATTGTATACTAAGCGGAATCTCAAGGATACATGGAAAATCCGTGGAAAGGGGATTATGATGGGAACAATGATAACATTTTGCTAGTCAACATGGTGTTCTTCCACTTGAAAATAGATAATGAAGTCATCGAAATGAGGACCAAACTGGTAAGTATTTAATGTACTGTCTACAGTGCATCACATGTATCAAAACTATGAGTCTCTACAAGTTGCACAAAATTTAGAAATTATTAAGTTATAAATTATTAAGTTATCCAAAAGTGGTTGTAAACGATATCATTTTTATCTGCTTCTAGTCTACGTACCTGAGGAGCCAGCAGTCCTGGGACCTCTCCGCTGGATATGAGGCAACTGATCGCTTCCAGGAAACTGGATCGAAGGATTTCGTAGTCTTCGACGAGGAGAACCACATGCTCGCTGTTAGAGATAGCTGTTTGGATTACCTGCAACGAGTCTATTGTTTTCGCTGTTTTGCTGGGAGTACGAGGTACCAAATCGTACCAAAATGGTAATTCTATACATGAGGGAGTTGACCAGGGATTGCTCCCATTCCAATAATTAGAGCCGCGTGTCATTTCGAGTCCAATTCCCAGGGAAATACGAGGTCATGAGGCTGTTCTAGTCCTATTCCTGTCCGGTTGCTATTCGATCGCTATTCGATGGCTATTTGCTTCCCCTATGGGGATCGAATAGCGACCAAAAAGCGACCAAATACCAACCCAACCGCAACCGAACAATATTCAAGTACCATGCGACCCCACCCATTTTAAGAAGCATCCGGTGGTAGGATTCATGACCGGTTTTGTGAAAGTCCGACTTATAAAGAGTTGGCGGGCCAAAATAAATGGATTCCTATACTTCGATCACTTCTTGCTGATGTGAAGCGAGTGATCAGGATAAGATGTATCCATTTCTATGTAGAAAACTCGTCCACTTAAATGGGATGGGCGAGAGAGCACTACCAGCAAATCCATGTATTCCACTCTCGGATATTTAGAATCATTCTTCCCTCCGAACCTCTGCTTATCTATGTATCCAGCTGATGCATAGCTATCGAGTATGTGCTTCTCTTATTGAATTTTCACAAAAAGACGAGCAAGGTAAAAGTATTCATGCTTGTTGTTAAAATGTGTCCTAAAAGTCATTCATTGCGAACTTAACGGTGATATGCAATAGTCACTCCAACAAGTCCACGAAAGCCCGCTGATAAAAGCTCTCACATTTTTAAGTTCTTGGTCGAACTGCTTTTGTCCGTAGTTTGCTGTTATCCTGGGAGTGAACAAGCTCATTTGGTGCATGTTCGCAACGAGACGAATCGCATCCGCTCTGCCCAATCCAGAACGTCCAGCCAGAAGCAGAGATCCTCCTGAGGTGTATACATTGAGTATGCGAGACTCTACCGAGGACAACAACGACACTGTGGTTAACCTGGCGCTGTCAGGGCGCGATCGACCTTCGCACACAACTCGCACATCTCGTCGGTGAGCGCATTGGAGAAATTTGCCACTTCAAACTCTGGAAAGAAATCGTGAAGGAGACGGTTCATTACGGCCTGTACGACTGATACGCAGTGAATGGATGAAAATGCAAACCATAGCGATTGACAGCTTTCTGCAGCATACTCTGGTAGTCTCGTTTCCCGTACGGAACAAGTGGTAATCCAGTGACATTGTGGGAGGGAACGACCGTGCCGTTGGAGACAAAAACGGTGTCTAAAATGTCCTCTTGCTTTTGAATAAAAGAGAACACACTGAGTTCAAAGAATATCACGTTGGATACAGCAAGAGAGGAGTTGAATACCTCTGTGCTGATGATTTCAAAGATTACCTGCTTCTCTCCTAGCAGTCGGCATCACATAGGCGAGCAGCTCCTCGAACTTTAGCACATGATCCTCGTGGGCGAGCCTCAAATATGAGAATTTCATGAGAGCCAGCACCAAGGATATTTACTAAGAGCAGGGTATTAATTATTGCGACCATCTCGCCAATTGTTAGTGCTGGTAAGACTCACCACGATAGAACGCGATGGGCTCTTGATATTTTAACATTGTTAACGCCTACTTTTCTCATCATAGGTACTAACAGGAGCACTATGCTCCTATTATGATTTTGGCATGCGGGAATGGCGTGAAACGAAACATAACGTTGGAGACTCCAGTTCCAGAGAATTCAGTTTTTTTTTCCATTCTCGGCTGATCCGGCGGTGCAGATACCGCTAGGGTCGTCTCATTATTTTTTCCACTTTTTCCATTTGTTTTGACCTATTTTATCTTTAGCCCTGATGTACTCATACCTCTCCATGAAAATATTGCTTGTTTCGAGTAAAGCGATAATACAAAAAATGAGTTTCGGAAAGGAGGAATTTCATAGTTTTTGCAGTTTTTGCAGAATCTGAGGACAAACACTAAATTAGCAGTGATTAGTGAAGCGCATGAAACTTACCAACTGCAACCAATCGCTCTGGTGAAAACGCAGCTTTTAGAGGGTTATCAGCGAATCGTGTCCCCATATTGCTTAGACTTAGTAGAAAAATGAATACCTGTCCTTGAAAATCCGCTTCGACTCGAAGGCAACGGCTTCGACAACCTTCAATTCATCTGAGAGCGCATGCCTCATGATACCCAGTGTCCATTTGGTGAGGTCGCGTGGTGTGAATATATAGTGACCTAAATACAACAATTTAATTGATTGACTGGTTGATTAACTTGATACATAGACCGAAAAGGTGCACCGAACATAAGATATTAAGACATGGTGGTGTAGGAACTATTCACAATATCAATATTCAGCGAAAGTCGAATTTGGAAGTCACTAAAAAGCTTATTTAGGAGTGTTTGTATAAAACTTTTCACTAACTGCCGGAGGTACACCGTTAACTTACAAAAAAAAAACTCCTTGGTAAAATAACCCTTTCCACTCGAATCATAGCTTAGTTTTTAGTCTTTTTTTTTTTTGATTTTCGGCAATTCTTGCTCAGACGTTATTTGCCTGTGGTTTTTTTTCTTTTTCTTTCTTGTGTTTACTTATAGCGAAAGTTAAGGTGCGTTTCCGACGTAGTAAATAGATAATAATGAATAAATAACCCTTGTCAGTAGGGCGGAAGTTCGAGCGGATTTCTTCGTAGAGCCGAACCATAGCAGAAGCCATTGCTTCCACTCGGGCTGAGGAGCCAAGGGGAGGCTAAAATAAGGAGCTGACTGGTAAAGGGAAGGACCATTGCCCAATTGCTTCTTCTGTACCTCCAGGATTGGCATAAGGTAAGCAGAGTAGATGGCATTCAGGTTCTGTTCAGATGGATAGCCGATCGTGAGCATCCTCATCTGTGAAACGAGGCGAGGTGGAATCGATGAATGCGTGGTGGATGGTGCCATGGATGCAGTTATCTACAATACTGCTTAATTGTTTCAAAATAGACAAGTATAATACTTTTGCTGAGAAGTAAGTGAGACAGTAAGGCACCTGGATGTTCTCCAGGCCAATCCAGTCCAGGTGTTCGTCGTAGTAACCTTGATAGGTGAGCAGTTGGTGTAGGAATGCTAACATTTCGTTCGTGCCATACTAAAGAAGAAATTCAAGAATCTAGCAAGAAATGCCATTGTCATCCTGCAGATGCACATGAATTACTTTAGACTTTTAGCGTTCCTTTTTCAGCAATTTCATCGCACTTACAATTTTTAGTGTTGTTTCTTCTTACATCGGTTTGGGACGCCTATTATATGTGAATAAATTTTTAAAAAATGGGACATTTCAGAGACGGCAATTGCGTCAAGATTATAAAAAAGGCGAATATGGAGTTAATTCCAAAAATATTTACTTTGTTTATAAATTTCCAACTTATCCCATCGCTTCATCTCTTCATTTCCAGTACATAGGAAATGATGATCTTTGTCCCCTTCCTATCCCTCCTATACCTCCCCTCAACGCATTTTTTTATGTCCTACCTTGTCAGGTGCCGGCAAGTTCAGACTTTTCAAGTACAGGATCAGCTGTGCCCTATCCTTCGGCCGCAGAACTCTTCCAGAGGCGCTGCTGGTCTGCACGCAGTGCTGTGAGAGACATTGCAGGATCGCAGAGGCCCTGAAATGTGTTGTGCGTGCCGACGTCGTCTGCTAGTGGAGACGTACCGGCTTTGCGCAGTGCAGTGCACAATGGCAAGCTGGCTGTGGCTATCTCCAGTGAAGCAATGTTTCAGCAGTTCCTCTTTCCCGCATCCATCTGGACCAACAACTATAAACGGCTGGCGATTCGAGTTGGAAAGCCATGACAGCACCTGCAACGGAAAAACACATGGTTCTTTGCAACAAAAAAGGATTGCTTCAGTCAAAACTCGAGGAATTCACTGTGGCAAACCCAAATCTTTGCGTCATTTATCGATCGCTCTGAAGAACCAAATTTCTGCAGAAGAACTAGAAATGTGGCGAAAAACAATGTGCCAAAAATTAGTGAAATTTGTGAAAACAAGCCCAAGAATTTAGCTGCCATACTTATGTAAACACATATACTGAAATGCAGGATGAATATAGGCTACAGAAAGAAAATATTTAGAGAGCGAAATATTGAGGCCAAATTACTTCTTTGATTTATCTTCATGTGGAGTTTTTTTTTCCAAGACCTCGCTAACATCTCAGGCCGACATTTCAAAGGCCATGCTTTTTCCTTAGTCTACTTAGGGCTAGTTTAGCTTCCACACAACCGTTTGCAACTTCCTTACAGAATTTTTCGTAAAAGAACTGGTACACGTCTCGGATATTCACGATTTTCAACAATGAAACACATTCAGCTATGAGCAGAACTTAGACGGAAGGGATATTTCATTGCTGCGATACTTCAAGGGAAGGGGCGCTCCAGGGCATGAAATCATGAACGCAAAACCAAGCGAAACCGGGTTAGTACACCAACTTTTGTATCCTGCGTCTCTCAACATCACACAGTCATAACCAATCATGCTAACCATCGTTGGTTTGCATGGTTAGCGGTTCATGAATCCCAGCCCAGATGGCCTATCGATTTTGGGCAGGGCATGGTTGTTTCACGTGCCACCAACAAGATGTGGTAAGAACGACGGCGACGGAAAGTGCTACAGTCCATTAAAAAATCGGCGGACACCCATTCGGCGCGAAGGGTGAACGCGTCGCGGTCGCTGCCCGATCGACAGTCTGGAATACTATGGGAAACGGGTGATCTCCGATATCGACAGACGCTAGCGAACCGGCGCCTCGCCCAATGGGGGTCCGTCGATTTTTTTTACAGGCTATATATGCAGTGGACACATTTTCGGAAGTGCAGCACTGGAGAGCTGAAAGAATCGGCAGGTGATATGTGGTACTTCCCACATTCTACTGCGGTCCTGCTGCACCCGGAAGCAAAAGATTCGGAAAGACTGCTGCGGAATGGTTTCTGACGGAAGTCAGTTCTCTGACATGAGTTAGGAAACATTCTGCTGTGGTCATTCCGAATGCTTTTACCTCCGCGTCTCTCTTTCTAACCAAGAGATCAAGATCGTTCCGGTCCGGTCCTCCCGACAGTTTGTCTAGTAGTATAGTATGTATGTAGAGTGCAGTGTGACATGAGCGTGGTGCACACGAGTCTATTGTCTCCCTCACGTGACCATGAGCCTTTGAAAACCCAGAATCGAGAATTCTCCGTGGTTAGGTGCACGGCCAATTCCTGCGATCATTAGACCAAAACCTGGGAATTGTGACAATGAAATCATGTGGCAAACCGGACACGCATAAAATTACCGTGTCTCTATTCGATTGTGCAGATGCAGTTAAAATGAACGGCTTCGTGTCTCTCTTCAGATCGTCAAGATTCACGCCCATTCCGATGTCGTCTTGATACCTTCAATCAAGAGATGAAAATGAATTACTGAACTCACAACAAGTTACTGTTTACTGACCTCATCAGAGAATCCGATCTGCTGTCGTAATAGACCAGTTCAGGACTTTCCATATCAGGCAGTGGAGTTCCTGCAGCAAAATATGAATAATTTCACCCAGGCTGTGATGTGCTTGTGAATTTTCGAAAAGCTCACTTTGGAATACAGTAGCAGCGAAGTCTCTTTTCTTCTCCGAATCTATAACCGAGGAGAGGCCTCGGAAGAGGTTGACCAGGAACTGCTGCGGGCACTTGGAACCTCTGCAAGATTCTGAGTTCGAAAATATGCCTTGGCTATGAATTTTACGCAACCTCAAATGGCTGAGTCCATTGTGGAGAGCAGCGACTTTTCCGACGCCGTTAGCGAGGCCGGTAGCCAAGCACCAGTCATAACATCTAAAACCACCATCTTGTAAGGTGCACAGATGAAAAATCCGAAAAAAAAGAATCACATATGTTTACAACGGGAAGATGGCGCGCAGTTATGTTTTGCCCTATCAGTGTTGAAAACCTTTCCTTTGGAGAAACATTGTAGTTGAAAAACTAAATGGTGATTTTGAAAAAAGCTTGAGTTTCGATATCAAGAAGAAAAAGGACACCGCTTTCCAATGCACGTCCTACATTTCATGAGAAAATTGGTATATTTCTGCACTTTTTCTGATTTCCTAAACGCGAACGTTCACGCAAAAAAATTCATTCTGAGTTTTTTTTTTCTCGTCTCTTCAGTCAGAGAGTGAGCGCAGGCGTTCCGAAATGGCAGGTTGGAAAGAAAAATTCGGAAATTGACCAAAAATCAGTGTTAACAGCCAGATGAACCATCGTGATAATCACAGACTTGACTCATTGAAAATGAATCTTCCGTCCCACCATCTACTGGAAAAAATTTCTCAAAGGAAGTAGTAAGTATGTAGTACAATGCCAACGGTGTAGCTTGATGAAACTGCGCGATGTCTGCGATTTCGCGTTTTTTTTTTCGTCGCTTCTCCATAACTCCCTCCAATTTTAACTATTTTGAAAATAATGCTGATATTTGGAATCAGGATGATCTAATCTATCTGGTGATGTGCTTGAATTTTCAAAATTTCAAGATTTTTGCCGATCAAGTAGCAAAATCACCTGAAGATACAAGTAAACAGGACTCGCTGCATCGAGTCTCTCCTAATTGTATCCACTGGTACTTCTTTGGAAATAGAGCTCGTTAATTCCTCTTTTTTGTAAGGAAGTTGTTGAACTGCATTATGGATCCATTTTTTAGACTTAGAATACGGTTAGGATAAGAACGGTACCTCATACGACTATTCCAGATTTTTCTATGAGCCGGGCTGACAATTTCATGAATTTCATATAGATTTTCACACCGTCAACTGCCTTGAAGAGAAGAAAATCCGTGAGGTCCTTGAAAGTTTATTTAAACAATAATTCCGCTATTATTCATACGCATTCATATTTCCCTTCCGCGCTCTATCCATATCCCTGGTAGGCTACAATCGCGGCCTCGGTATCGCTCGAGCGATGGATGGCTGGGCCAGATGCGCCCCGCGGTACTTTTGCACCTCTTGGGTGCGACTGCATTTGAAAAGACCGAGGAAGTACTGGGAAATGGAAACATGATAGAAAACTAAGAAGATTCTATATTTGAGGAAAGTGGTTTGAAATCCGGTTTCAAGATTTTTCGAACTCCAGTTCATGAAAGTTTCTAACAACAAGCTCGAACAACTCCGAAAATCGGATTTCGGACCAAAAATTTCACGATTGAGAGGTTTCATAGTAAATTTCACCGTTATCGCTGAAACATCGTTTGTTTTCAGATTTTTGTGAACGAGCTCCTTTTCTTGAGAATTTCTAACAACAAACTAAAAAAAATCTTGAAACCGGATTTCAAACCACTTTCCTCAATGATATAGAATCTTCTTAGTTTTCTATCATGTTTCCATTTCCCAGTACTTCCTCGGTCTTTTCAAATGCAGTCGCACCCAAGAGGTGCAAAAGTACCGCGGGGCGCATCTGGCCCAGCCATCCATCGCTCGAGCGATACCGAGGCCGCGATTGTAGCCTACCAGGGATATGGATAGAGCGCGGAAGGGAAATATGAATGCGTATGAATAATAGCGGAATTATTGTTTAAATAAACTTTCAAGGACCTCACGGATTTTCTTCTCTTCAAGGCAGTTGACGGTGTGAAAATCTATATGAAATTCATGAAATTGTCAGCCCGGCTCATAGAAAAATCTGGAATAGTCGTATGAGGTACCGTTCTTATCCTAACCGTATTCTAAGTCTAAAAAATGGATCCATAATGCAGTTCAACAACTTCCTTACAAAAAAGAGGAATTAACGAGCTCTATTTCCAAAGAAGTACCAGTGGATACAATTAGGAGAGACTCGATGCAGCGAGTCCTGTTTACTTGTATCTTCAGGTGATTTTGCTACTTGATCGGCAAAAATCTTGAAATTTTGAAAATTCAAGCACATCACCAGATAGATTAGATCATCCTGATTCCAAATATCAGCATTATTTTCAAAATAGTTAAAATTGGAGGGAGTTATGGAGAAGCGACGAAAAAAAAAAACGCGAAATCGCAGACATCGCGCAGTTTCATCAAGCTACACCGTTGGTATTGTATGTAGAGGAACAAACCTAAAAAAGTGCTGATCAACCCAGTCGGGTAGGTCTGGATGCTCGTCAGATAGTGTCTTCGTCCACTGCACCACAACCTCCTTTGCAGACATGTCCTCTTCACTGTAAACACAAGCTCATTTGACATCTTTTATTAACCACAAACGGGATTTGGTGGGCTTTTCTAAGAAAATTTTTTTACACTTCAAAAACTATGTAAGTACATTAGCGGGTTCGAAATAGATCGAGAATTAGACTTCCTTTAAAATATTACTACGAATATATGAAAGTTCGAGGTGTCAGCAGCCTTCACCCTGCCCACGTAATTCTTGTTATTTTTTCTGCGGTCAAACTAAAGGGCTTGTCACGTAGTTGGCTAAATTCTAAATCTAAATTTTATTACAAATGGAAGTTTCAAATCGCGTTCATGCGTAGGCAGGGAATGAGCCAATCTAACAGTAAGCTGATCTAGCGTCACCTAATGAAGATCATGCCCATTCTTGACACCGTTGCAGGAGATGCAAACTGAAGAGAATCGGTCTCGAAGAGAAAGTTGACATTGCTTCCGAACTGGATGCGCTCTCCCGACGGCATTGTTAGCTGGAAAGGACTTCAAGTGAATACACATTACTCACACGTAACACTGCTTGCACAACATGAAACACAACTGTTTGAGCTTTGTTTAGAACAAGCACTTGTAAAAGTACTCAATCCTGTTATTAGACAGCTGTGCACTACTCACGAGACGGTTGTCGTCGAGTACTGAGTTCAGCGCTTCAACCCATTCAGGATCGATGTCACCATCGAATATGATCCATGTGTGCACGCTTGTATCTTTGATGACCTGGAATTTCGACGAACTCCGTGTCCCGGATGTCACCTAAATCATTCTAAATCATTACCTCTCTGGCGACCATAGTCAAAATGCCGTCTGACCACTCTCGAGTGTCGATATCCATGTGACCGAGGAGCTGAAGAACACTTTTGATGAATTTTCCTTGTGCAATCCCAATGCCAAGCACAAGTGAGTTGTGTCACCTTTGTTCTGTCCATGGCTTTGGGATTGAACGAAACAGTCTTCAGCGCCACTCCAGCAAGTATTTGAGCTCTCTTCAGTACACGCCAGATCGTCGACTTACCCGCTCCTGTGGGACCGACAACAACCACACCGATCCTTTGGCGCAGTTGCTCGTAGAGTTGGAACACTTTTTGCAGCTAAAGAACTGGTGTATGTGGATGATGGAAAGAAAGTCATTCCCCTCAGAAAACGCAGCGTTTTTTTTTTTCAAAATTCAGAGAATTTTCAAATTTAAACGATATCATCTGCTAGTAAATGCATAACCGCTCCAGAAATTGCATAAACACCTCCGAAATGCTCAGTGCTGTTTGATTCTTCTGAGAGGAATTCTCAAGAAGATAAACCCTCTTAGGTATTTTATGTCGGAGTAGAATTGCTATTTTTCAGAAGTAAATAATGTCATGGAGAGGTCTCTCGGTAATTGTTCCAATTCTTTCCGTTGGTTTCTCACCACCGGGCGAGCAGGGACTATTTGCAGTGAAAAATTGCGGGAAATCACTCGTACCTGTTTATCTGTCAGCTCAATTTGCATCTCAGCAGAAGCTGTCTTCAAAGGCTCCACGAGGTCCCCAAACTGCAACAGATCGAATTTCTGACGTGCCATTGAATCAGATATGTTCAACTGCTTTTGATGTCTTATGGTTTTTGTTTATGTCATGGCACCGGGCTGACATACACGTGATTTTGTTGACGCGGTATACACACATCAATTTACCATCATAGGTAAAATGAATAAAAATGAATGAGTAGATGGTGTAATAATATAGTAGAGACGCACCGTTGCCATTTCTTTATTCACGGTAGAGAAGATATCGTCGATCAATACGTTAAATCGCTTCGAATCAGATGAAGTAAGTTTTGAGAGAGTGTTCAGGAGAAGAGCCTGAAAATAAGTGAATGTACATACAAGACCATCATGAGTGCTTCTATATAAGTTCTATGCTCTCTGTTCAGTCAGAGTGGAAAAGTTTTTACACCTAGATATTTTGCGATTACACAGGAAATGCCACAAATTGTTATCACTCGCTGAGATGAGTTTCTAGGAGCAGCTACGCCCGTTTTTCCAGGATAAGTCGCCCACCTCAAAACTTCTGGTAGATCGCTACCTCCCCAGGAACGGTCATGAACTCCACAGCTGCAGCTCATGCCTGCTTTGTCCGCTCCTCAGAAGGAAACTACGAAGATTTCTAGCAAGAACGCTTCGTGTGAACTGCTATATAGAACAAGTGTCTGGCCTAAGGTCAAACTTCTTCATGTGTAAACAATTACTATGTATCATTCTCTTATTTTTAGTTAAGATATTCGAGCCATTCACAATGTTACATTGAGTTCATTTACGCCTACAGCAAATTAAACTTGCGTACTGAGATTTTTCCCTATGAAATGCGCACAATGGAGATGTTAGATGGAGCCAATAACAGATGTTCCATTTTCTAGTTATAGTTCACACGTACCTTATTAGAGCAAGAACATCCAAACATTATTTTATTGAGCACTGGAGAACGGCTTAGATAGCATACATGTGACCGAATCGAATGTATTCGACGGGATTTTCGAATTTTCGAATATTCGAACAGTTTATTCATTCGTTTTTCCAAAGAATGAACACATTCGAATTATTCGTTCATTCGGAGCTACAGAAAAATGGGTTATTCGAACTATTCGTTCATTCGAGCTGTTCATAATAAGAGTTATTCGAATAATTCGTTCATTCGATAGCTTAGAAAGACAAATATTCGAAAAATTCGTTCATTCAGCTGTCGAAAAGTGACGAATTCGAAACATTCGTTTTTTTCTTGACTTTGGACCAATTGGCGTTCGCATAATGATGGTGTGGCGGCCATTATAGAGAGTGATACTCATCCACTAACAAGGTCATGCCTCAAAGACTCGTTGCGACCTCCGATAATTCCCGCAAATCGCCTGATGAGATCCTGATATGTCCCGAGGCCGATCTTTGCACGTGCAAGTAAAAAAGGTTAACATATATATTGAATATAATCCTAGGATACATATTTCCATTATTTGTCCTGAAATTGGTCAGTGTGGAAAACTGATGGAACAAAATTTAGATGCACTTTTGCACCAATTGATTGTGATGTATTCAGACAATAAAGGATGAACGATACCTTTAAAGCTATAGAATTCAATAGATATTGGACCGAATATTCGATTCGAATTATTCATTCATTCGATGATTCCAAAAATCGGTTATTCGAACAATTCATTCATTCGGGTGGCTAAGGAAATCCTACACTCGAATAATTCGTTCATTCGCACATTTTGAAAGACACCTTATTCGAATTATTCAAAAGTTCGAATATCTCAAAAAGCCTGAAATTCAAATTATTCAGAATTCGAATATTTCAAAATTTGTGTTTTTCCACCAATTCGAAATTCGAATATTTCGAAAATCATCGAATATTCCAATGTATATTAGATAGTACTCAAACACATACATCAAACTTCTGTGGCAACTTTTACAGAGTTCCTGAACGTCTTTCTTCTCCTTGATAGTGAATGTTTCGGTTCAGGTTCACATGCTGTCCTCCACAGATTTCACAAGCTGTGAAATCTGTGGTCACGGTCTGAGGTCATGATAACGAGTACAGTACGGATTAGCATTGAAGTATTGTTACAGAGATGGTTCTCCCTGAATAAAATGCAACCCACATCTTTTTTAGCACCTATAGGGAAACGTGCATGAAATAAATAGCTGCGCGCAGTTAACTACGAATCCTGAATATGTAGTGGTTGGATCGACAATTCACCAACACGTCGCGGTCCCTCGAAACCATTATCCTTTCCTATTACTGTTCAATACTATCATCGTCCCGATGATGCTCCCCGTGACCCCAACGCATTATGGGCCGTAAAGAGGAGGAGCCCAATTAGGATTACCCCCACGCACTCTCACATTCGTCACCAGCCAGATGAGGCTGCTCACATTTATCGCTCACGTAATAAATCATCCCACTGAACTGCCTTCTTGTTATTGTACAATTCGGACAAACCAAGGTCCAAGAGTCTCGGTACGCAGAACAAATACTATTGTTATTACTGTTTACTGGCATACTGTCTAAGCATGAAATAGGAAACACTTCCTAGATTACGCTCAGAACGAATAACCGAATTTTGAAATCAAAAAACCTTAAACACAAGTTTCTGTCTCACCTGAACCACGATTTCAGTCTCACTAGCATCAGGCTTTGAAGCACGAAGGTCACCGCATCCACGTAGTACAACCTGAAAGGTTATGCTTGGATAAGCACTGTTTCTAGCAATTACTACGAGAATCCAATGGAGTGGACCCGCTCGCACGCGTCGCGGCGTGGCGATGTGATTTTCTGTGATTTTCCGTGCATCCACATGTTTTATTTATACTACCATTCTCATTCACTCTCGATCGTCCCCTTCTTTCTCAGGTTTCGTCAAGCATAATCTGGATTCATCATCGGGATTATCCAGGGTAAAGGTGTTGAAAACCGTGCTGATAGTGGGTGATTTTGAGAGGTGCTAACGCGTTCACCCTGGGTAACCTCAATGATGCATGGGGCACTAGGTGATGCAGTTCACGATAGAGAGTGCACTCAACCGGAATCTCAAGTAATTGTGGGTACATCCAACAAACACACCTTCAGCGCTCTCAATCCCCAGTCGTAGTGTTGTTGCATGGACAGCATCTCCCTGAAGTGAAATGTTTACTTTGGAGAAATCCACAGCAAAAAGCGATAGCAGATACTACAACATACTTGCTCAGCGTGAATACTGCGACGATTTTGCGCGCCAGAGTACGCGCCTCCGTGAAGCCTTCGGAGTAGAGGATGGTCTCGGCGATGACGTCGTTGTCAGGCACCGACATGACGACTGGGCGGAACAGCTGCTTCAGGTTGTCGGGCATCTTCTGCCTTCCGCCGTAGCCCTTCCCTGCCGGATTCAATGTGATGAATATGGCCGCATTGGGGTCAACGGTGGCCTGTGTTGTCATATTTTCACTCATGGCAAGAATTTTGGCAACGAAAACGCTCACTGTTTTTCCTCCAAGAACACAGGTACCACTCTTCGATTTGATGACGTCCTGGATAGTTTGGATCTGCATGGAGACAGCAGAGAGCACTGTCTGTAAGCAACCACCGCTTATGTGGAAACATTGCAGAAGGCCACTGAACTTGCGAATACTGACCTGGTCTAGTCTGTTGAATTCATCGAAACATCCCCAGGCACCACACTGGACGATCCCAACAAATATTCGACTAAAAAAGTGCTCAACAATGCGTGAAACCCTCACCTTCACATTGGATGGTCAGAAACTCTTGCGACACTTTTTGTTTCAGTTTTCAGTTTTCTGTGGTTCGATGATACCAGCGCTTTGAGAAGCGCGTCTCGATAGAAAACCGACCACGTCTTGGACGTCTATCACCTATGGACAACGCCATTTTGCTCAGTGATTTAGTAGGAGGACCAAATGTCACCACCAGCCAGCTTTAGAAGACTCTTGGATGCCCACATGCAGCCTTCGTCGAACGCCTTCGCGAGATTGGCTCATGGAAATAGTCGCCACGGGTACCTCGTTGATTGCGTTTTTCGGACGTGGGGTCTGGAAGTGTCTGTAAATCACTCCTCTGTCTACATGGAGAAATTTTTCTCGAGGGAGTGGTTACTGGATATGAAATCTGGGTCCTCTACGTCATCCATGCACGTCAGCGCCACCGGCTTCCGCGCATAAAAAAGCTCCCCCAAAAGGGCCGAAAGCAGCAGCTTAGCAAGACACGCGGAGAAGGTGTTGCTTTGCTATTTGTGGGATCTCAGAGGATGGTCTAGATACTGCGAGTTTATGAATTCTGGTACAAAAGTTATCGCGGGGTCTAAAGTGACTAGCTGCAGGGAGTCGCCGAATCAATCGGCGAAAAACATCAGGAACGCGACGAAGTTCGTCTCCTGCACGAAAACGCTAGACCACACGTTGCGAGGATGGCAAGATACAAGATTCTGGACCTGGGATGGGGCGTGCTAGCGTATTCAGCTGGCCTAGCGCCATTGGTTTTGGGCCCCCAAGAGAGGACTAAAGAACAAGAACTATGAGAAGTAGCATCATCTCGAAATAGAGATGTCCGCCTTTTTCAACTCTCAGTCACCCAAATTCTGGATGAGAGGGATCGAAAAGCTTTCCGATAGATGAGTACATGCCATTGATAGTAATGGTGATTACGTTGTAGACTGATGTGTTAAATGAATTGAGAAAAAAAAATGAAAAATTATTCTAAAAACACTTTAAATTCTGCAGGACTTTCTGACCAACTCAATAGAATACGTGCTTAATCTCGCTTTCTCTGTGAAATGAAGAATTACCTTATGGAATGGACATCAATTCCCTCGTCGCAGTTGAACACAAGCACTTGCCGACCGAAAAGTGACGCGAGAGCCTCAAATAATCCAGAACATAGTGACTGTCGCGCCATCCTATGTACGTAACATTCAGCACTTAATCTGTGCAAACGAATTTAGCACTACTTTTCCGATTCTAAGAAAAAGAAGATTATGCCGGACCGAGATCAGAATCCAGCGATATCAGCTATAGCTATATATCAGCTATATCAGCTATATATCCTTCATCACAGTGATTTGCACCCAGGAAAGGGTCTGAGTTCCACTACTACTCCAGTCTTAGCTCAGTCTGCTCAGGAATTTACACAACGTGTGTTTGTACTGTTTTTTTGTTAATATTATGCTTTGTAAACACAGTACGTTACACCCAGAAACGAAGGTAACTTGCTACCCTATTACCTTTACAGATTCCGTTTTGCCCGTTCCGGCAGGTCCATACGGATTGCCGCCGAGACCCATGGACATCGCTGAAACAACATCATGTCAGCTAGGATTAAAAAATGAACTCTCTGCACACATGGCTAACATAGTTATTTGAAACCAATATGCAATAAATTCCAAACGATTTCACTAAAAAAACCTTGGGTAAGTGTGAGGTAGCACTTGTCTGTCAGCGGTGTGTGGACCAATTTCGGTGTGTTCCCCTGAAAACAAAGAATATGCGGATGATGGGACAATTTGCTTTTCCCTTTACCTGATACTCATAGGTATATGCGAATTCACTGTTGACCTGTCGAGCAACGACTCCATCGCCCACAACGTAGAAGCGTAGCTGTTTCTGCCAAGTCCAGCATTGAGTAGAGCTGGAAGTTACCGTTTCGGGAAGTGACGGTACACTTGTCCGCATCGTAAAAGCACAAACTTCAAGGTTTCTAAGGACAAAATCCATACAATTGGAGCTAGCACGTCGATATGAGTTAGAGAATGACAAAGATCGAAATTTTTGCGAAGACACTGTATTTGAAGCTAAGCTTACTTACTTCGAATTACTGCTGACGAGCTGCTCCACCACATCGATGTGATGGATGATGTCGAGGATGAGCGCCTTCAGTTTGAGATCAAGCACTACGTCTTCGACCTTGGTATTCGTGTAGGCGCGAAGCTGGTCCTGCAGAGCTGATTTCAGCTTGGAGAAGTCCCTTGACCCGTCGAGAACCTGAAATGACTCCAACGAGTGATTTTTCTTCGGAACATTGGGATTTTGCCAGATCCTGTATGATTTGCTGACTTGTATGGACTTTTTCTGCAAAAACACCTGTACACAATTGCGAAGTTATGTACCTGTTCGCAGTCCCGGCAAAATCTGACTTGCTCTGCAAGACATAGCACTTGTGACGGATACCTGAAAAAGCTCTAGCTATTGTAATAAAATGAAAAAAAAATTCTAACGCAGACCTGGCTGGATCAACGTTCTCCTCTCTGATTGCCTCCAGGCACAGTTTCCTCAACGTCGATCGCATCTCATCAGAGAGATTTTGTAGCCAAATCCAAAATGTTTCATATTATTGCAACGTTCAATTCAATTAATAAGATACGACCAACCTCTACTTGTGCGACTACGCGCACAGGTCTGCTGAGCTGCACCAGTTCCCCTTGAGCAGACAACACAGCGGAGATGGTCTCATTGCCAGACCCAAACATCACCTTATCTATTCCCTGGAATGAGTGGGAGTGCTACAGCTTTTGAAACTGAACCACTTGCAGGGTGTGGTGTCTTCATCTCAGAGTATGCTTCTTTCGTCGTCTAACTGCGTACATTTAGAGGGCAGTATAACTCTCATGAAAGAATTGTAACCTATGGTACACGATACGTAGTAGGTAGTAAGAATTGTAACCTACGGTGCACGATATGTAGTAGGTAAACATGGCCGGCTCTAAAACTGGGTACATCCGATAAAGATAAAACGCGCACTATATTCTTATAACGCATTTAAAAAAAGTTTTAAACAGTTGTCTTGATCCGTGAGGTGTTACATATTGTCTGATATGATTTTGTGATAACTATGATGTCTTTCTCCTCGTTTTCTTCTTAATGTTTGGTATTGTACTAGGTTCATGTGTTCTGTTTGTTTGTCTGTTCACCCGTTTCTTAAATTGTTTGTCTGTTTACCTGTTTTTTTTTTCACACGAGCTATGCTCGTGTAATAAATCATAATAATAATAAAAAAGAGGAAAACACACCTGGAAAAGCTTCTTTAAGTGTGACTGGATGACTGTAGGGTTGGTGGATTGCCCAAGAATCTCGAGAAGATCGTCATCTCCGAGGAAATAGAACCTCGGAAAAGCTGAGCGTTTCTCCTGAAAGCGTTTCCATCCATTGTTCGACGCCTCATAAGAATTTACGAAGAGCTTAACCAGGGTAAACCTCAAGGAACTGATTGAGCGCCTTTTGGCATCGATTCAGTTGGTCAATAACGAGCTCGAGGCTTTTTCGCAGCGATTGACGACTGCACAGTGACACCAGACGAGCATCGCGAACCACATCTGAAGGCGACAAGTTGCCAATGCTTATCAAAAAGCTCAACGAACTACTGTTTTCATTGCGTTAGAGAAACTTTCTACTAGGATGTAGGATGGGTGATCGTGTGATCCATGAACCAGACAAGACAATTGCTAGACATCGAGCCTGTAAAGTCAACCGGGCCTGATGACAGGCACTAGACCACGTGAGATGAGATCTCACGACATGTGTTCCGTGTGTGTTACCACATACATGTACGTATTGACAGCTAACAGTTTGCGATGCCGGGACTTGCTCTTTCTATGGAGATACTCTCGCTTCCTTCTTATTTTCTTCACATAATCTCATAATTTATCCAGCAGGCAAACCCACCACTGAGGATGAGGCGGAACTCGCTGTCGACGCGTGCGAAGCGGCTCGCCTCAGCCGGCAATGCTCCTCGTCCAAAAATCGGTTCCAGGTAGATCCACTTTCTCTGGATGTCGTTCATTTGGGGTAGGTACTCGTCGAGGTCCGAGAGTCTGGAATGCCAAGAGATTAGTACTGCTCCACAGTTTACTTCCTTGCCCTCACCTCTTCTCCCATATGCTCGTTTTATCGCTGAACTGCGCATAAAACGGAGAATTCTTCAGTGATTGAAGCAGTGCTTGGCTGTCTTTGACCTGAAAGTGGCGGCATTTATTTAGAGGCGCATTTCCCTTTCAGAAATCGTTTCTGAGACATTCAGATGAGCAGAATCTCTAGATCACGGTGGTGTACGTGGCGTCGTGCAAAACTGCCGAAAAATCCGTTTTCAATTTTCAAATCTTGGAGGCTAGTAGACGGAGTCGGGAGCGGTACGAAGGCGTGAGGATGAGATTTCTAAACAGTGCAATCCCTGAGCAAATTCGTACCCACGCAAGGGTTTTTCTTCACTCGTCCTCTAGCAGAGTAGAAATCCCTTACCATATGTGATCAGCAAGCAATAGTGTGGATACTCCCTAGTCCCACGGCGGGTGCGCCCATGAGGTCAAAAGATGGGGCTCGAAAAAGTTTTTCGGCAGTTTTGAATGGAATCGCACGTACTGCGAACGGGAGCTTCTGGAGGCTTTTCTGTGAGAATTTCAGAAGCGAATCTGTGGAACGGTGCCGTTAAGATCAAATCCCTCAGATTCACACTAAAAGAAGTTTAACGCCGCCGTTATACGCCAACTTGCATAGCCAACATTGAGGCGACATCGGTTCTGATACGTACGGGCTAACGTTGGCCGTCGATACCCATCAAAATCGAACGAAATCGATACACATACAGTCCTTCCCAAAAAGATAGACGGATTGCACGTGCGGTTTCTTAGCGTCGCGGCCGGCATCCCTCGCTTAGGTTCCGCCGCGATGGTGCAATCGCGCAATCAGTCTATCTTTTTGAGAAGGGCTGTATATATGAATCGATTTCGCTGACGACGGCAACGCACGAGGCTGTACTCCACCTGGAGCCCACCGGCAACCAACCGAGTGTGGCCACAGACGACGCTCTGAAACTTTCAGTTTAGGTAACTCACTGAATTGATCGACTCCTTCCACTCGCGGATCACCTTCATATTGCTGCCGTTCGAATGCTTGTAGTCAGAGAAAGAAAATTCAGCCTGAAAACAACCACTCTCTACGAAGTGACGTTCACATCCAATAATTTACAAAACACTGAGAAATTATAATAGTAACTAGAGGAAGTAGTACACTACTGTCATCAGCGTTGCCGAAAGATCGTTCTGATGTTAAAACGTGAAGTCAATTCAAAGGTGAGGCAATTTATTAACGGCTTATGACGTCCATAATACATGGAGTTAGAACATTGTCCATTTAATGTAATATTTCAAAAAAAAAGGATGCAACAAGACCTCACCTGGGCAGCCCACATCTCGAGTTCTTGGATCGCCTCTCGTATCGTAACCTCACCTTGGGCCCTTGCGTTGAGAGCTTTCAGCTGCTCCACATTGGTCACAACGTTTGGCGCTACGGAGATCAAGTCTCCAAAGGTGAGCTTTTCCAATGTCGTCCCTCTGTAATGTTCAGTAGCTATGCTTTTGTGTGGTCTTTGAACATTTTTGCACAAATTTTATTTTAGGATAGCAATCCATCGGATTTTATTATTCGAACTCTCCGAATCCATGAATCGTAGATTCTACGTCTATTCTATTCTAACTTTAAAGCAAAAGCAGATAAGGGTAAGAAGTTGATATGTGGCCAGATACCCGTCTCAGAAAAGAGAAAAGAATAGGAAAGTCGCAAGTCCAGCTGAATTTCAGCTTGTTCAAGTTTTTTCAGTTCCAAGTTGCTAGAGCTTGCCGATAATTTCCTTCTTCCAGCAGAATTTACATGCAGTAGTTGATTTAGGGAACTAGTGCCTAGGCTCATCGGTACTTCCGAAAGAACCTCACGAACATTGACAGTTAAGAGAAAGTAACACGAAAAACCCCAATGAACCTCGGCAGCTGAAGCAGTCTGAACATCTCCAGCCAATGATCGGCGCTGAGCACTTCTCCGCGGCAGAACTTCAGGCAGTTACTGAATTCCTGCAAAAGCCGCTTTATTAGCGAGGAGCACAAATGTAAACAGTAACATCTGACCAATAATGGTACAACAGCGCTGATAGAACAGCGGGAATTGACGGTTTGACTGACTCACTGTCGCGTTGCCACGATTTTTTTGTACTTATCTTACCTGAGAGCTGTGGTTATCAATGGATTTGTTTTAAATCGGTATGGTCGCGTACAACAGTTGGAAATGTGAAATGCTTTGCTTACATAATTAATTAGGTAATCGATAAATCGATTGATGCCACTACTGCAGCGTGGCAGAGGAATGCGTGCAGAAAGTGCCTATTAGGCATCAAATTCACTTTTAGCCGTAATTGTGATAAATGTCACCGCGCAATGTATCGATTGCTCAGAAGGAATACCAAACTAAGGTAAGCTTTCCAACATTGCCCCAGTTACAGTTTCAAGTTACTTGAGCTCTTGTCCATTTCAACTATTTCGTGGGGATTGCAGGCACTATGCCTCCCTTTTAAGTGTTTATCCGTACACCTGTAGTTGTCGAATCTTAGCGGAAACTTATTTTGGTCTAACCACGGAAGGAAAAAGTCGGAGGTGAGCGGCTCACCCTGAATGACTCTATGTCCTTCAGCAGTCGAACTCCCATGTGTGTTTGTTGTGACGCTTTCAGCTTTTCCAGCCATTTCTGCAGAAACTCGTCGAACAGGTAGGTTTTGCTTCTGGAATACACTACATTACACACTAGCATTTCATACGCAATGGAAATACTTCGAAACCCTAAAATTCGTCTGGACTGCTTACCTGAACACGATCCATTCCTCACTGGCGAGTGTTTGTAGTTCACTGTTGAACTCCTCGAAGATAACCCAATTGTTCTTAATGAAAGAGGCTTCATTTGTCTCTTATAAAGGCATTATCCCTCCCATCTAATCTACTAGAGCCAGGATTGGTTATCTCAGCTTCGGCTTCAAGAAAATTGCAAAATTGCACTCATACCTCGTATTCTTGAATATCCGTGCCAAGCTGCTCCAGCACAGCAAAGTCTGGTTTGTTGACATCAAATTGGTCGCATTCCTTCCTGCAATAGTATATGATACTTTTATCCTAACTCTAAATTTTCGTCACAAGAGCTACATATTAGGATTATATTTTTAGGAATTCCCAGAAACAGGAAGGAGAAAAGTGCTGTCGACGAAGGTCCACCTCCAACTCACTCCAGACGTTTGAAGGCTCGATTGTTTTTGATCTGCTCCACTGGACCGAGGATGTAATAGAGTTTTTGACTTTTCATCGACATCCACTCCAGGGACATTTTGGTTTCCCGTTCATACATATTTCACTACATATAGAAACGTGACATTGCAAACAACTAAAGGAGAATAGAGAGAAAATGTGAATCGAGAAGGGTCGAAATGAGATCACTTCAATTAAGTTTCCTATAATAAGAAACAGAACATGATTCAGGTTTCCTTTCCAAGGACCTCTTTTGAATGTGGAAGATTGTCCACATTCCTGGTATAATCATCAACGATTTGGAGGAACACAGTAGCAGTAACATTGGAAAATTACATTCGAATAACTGAAACATCTTATAGTTTGATTGAGAGTATTTTGTATTAGATATCAGGACGAATTTTTCGTAGAGATGTCCCTTTGCAGCTGTTTTCACTTTCCGGCTAGCGAAATCGCGGTCACAAGCAGGATCAGTTAAGAACTTCGATGCTCCAATGCTGCACCTAACGCTACGGACTCCGAACAAGGTGTACATAGATTTTCTTAAAATGAATGAGAATTCTTTCTATCTCTGAGTGAACTCAGTGACGTCTTTTGATGAGAAGGAACACACGTACTCAAGCTTTTCCTTGCTGACAACCAGCTCGTCATACTCGGCACGCTTCTCCTTTATGAACTCGATGGCCTTTAATAGTGCTTTCCTGAAATGAGAGTGGCTCAGAAGCAGTTAATTAGAACTCCTCCATACTGATCACAACGTGTTCTGACCGATCTCCTTGTAGGGCATCGCTCTTTGGCTTGAATTGGTTCCATCGCGCGAACAGTTTCTCGGACTCGTCGTTCAGCGCCTTCACCCTCGTGTCCACGTTTGACTTCAGCACTTCCACCTTTGAAAAATGCAAGTTCCAGAATTCACTGAGACTCCTGAATTACCGGAAATTCACCTGTTCCTTGATCATCTGCTGATGACTGTCCAACATCAGTTCGAACTTCTCCCATTCTTGTGTCAGTGACGTCATCTGATCTACCCCACTTCCGGCCACAGATCGAAGCAGAGTGTGTTGTTCGTTCAACACAGCCCAGGAAGATTTCAGCTGAAAAGTTGAGCTGGCTATTCATATTGAAAGCAGGCACTACTTGGAGCCAAGGAGTAACCTTCATCGTACCTCCTTGTTAGTTTTTCCGTACTCGTTGTGGCGTGCATTTGCTTCGGCAACCTCATCGATGGACTGGGGACGAGTGCTAAGCACGGATATTGCCTGAAAAATAAAACGAGGTAAAGAGAAAGATCAAACTATGATCTTTTATTTTGTACTGACAAACTAAATAATACCTCTATGAGGCTCACAATCAGAAGCGTAAATCAACCATTATTTGAGAACGCTAGACGACGTTTTTTGAGCCTTTTCAGTGTCATTTACCGGTCTCCAAAAAAGGTTCCAGACTAGCATGCCAGAGTTCATGAAAAGCCGTTTTGACTCAGTATCGCTATCATGGACATTTAGCTTGAATTTTTCACGCACTGAAGTGCCGCGAAAAGCAGTCCTAGTAATCCGCACACCTGAACACAACACACACATCCCACTTCAGGATCGTGCCAGAGGTTTCCAAAAGAGCAGAATCTACAGGAGCTGCTGGTCACAATGGTAACGGCATCGGTGCCCGGAAATGGATTTTTCGATAGTTTGCACGGTAACAAATAGTATACTATTTTGATCACCGGTCGCTGGAGATTTTTTTAATGCGAAAATCTCAAAAACGTTTCTGAGGTGGGACCGTGCCTTTAAGGCGTGCTGTGCTTTGCTGTCCGTTCTGTGCTAGAAAAATTTACATGAGGTAATGCTCGAATGTATCGGTGCGCAGGTGGACTTAACTAGACAAAAAGAATAAGTGTATCCTTTGTCTGCAAGTATTTGCCATGGAATTGGAAAAAACTGCCACACAGCCAGGGGTGTTGAAAATGAAGGCACCTGTGTAAGGAACTGCTGAATCTTCTGCAGCTTGGTGTTGATGCTCAAACGAAGGGTCCAGGTGAGCGTGTCAAAGAGCCTCTGAAGCAGTTCGTCTATAGCCGACTTCGCTCCGGCCGTACTCACTACGATGCACTCCAGCCGGATTTCGCTGAAAGAAAACCGGCTGCCTTCTCTTGGAATTTCTCAATTTCGTCAGTGTCGAGTACATATGAAGTGATTATCAGCGGACGCATGAACAAGACCACAGACACTCACTTCGGCAATTTCTCTGCCTCCCTCCCCTTCATTTTCAACATTTTCATCTGGGCTTCCCAGTCAGAAGCTGTCTTGAGTTTCTCTTCGATGAGCTGTTCGAGGTCTACCTGCGCCAACAGCAGCCAATCCTGGAAATCCGTCACTCATTTGTAATCTTTACAGTACGTGGTCAGACACCAATCAACGCTCACCGCAAACTGGGCGTCCACGTTTTCCACCGTCGCCATCAACTGCTCGGCCTTTTCATAGATTCTGGGAAAGCGATTCGCGTTTTTTCCCAACATCGTTGCGAAAAACTTTCCTGCCTAAAAACATGTGCATGGGAAATAATCTATAACAAGAAATCGTCAGATCAGAACAGATGGAGCGACCCACTTGCTCGCCTTCCATTACACCCTTGAACTTCTCTGGAATGCTGAGAAGCTTGCGCATCTCTTTGTAGTATTTCGCTCGGATTTCTTCGATTGGTGGGCGAAGCTGCAGCTTTTGTTGTCTGTAAACAGTCTATAACATCATCTGCTTGGATACAAAAAGAAATGTGACGTATGTGGGAACATCAGGAATGCAAGCAAGCTATTCCAACTGAAATATTTTTGTACTCATATTTTTATATATTTATACTTTTCTCAATGGCCACAGTTACCTAGAAATAAGAACTCACACAAAAATTAGCTGCGTATGAATCACAGGTATCTGCGCATGGAGGCTTTCGATGCCCCATTGGTACTGCAGTTGAAGTGCCTAAAATTGAAGTGCTGTATTGTGAAAAAATAACTGCTAGGATGTATCCCTGAATGCTAACGAGCCTTATAAAGCTGCCAATTCCAATGGATCTGCCACGGGCGGATGCTTTCCTTGGAGGCTCCATGAACAACTTCTTCTTCGGAAATCTGTGAAAAAGGTAGTTGGGATTATAGATACACCTAGGATCAAATAAAACCAGGTAATGTAATTATTTCAATCAATAGCTTCAGAAACGATTCAAAAACCTCGAATATTCGTAAAGGAGAAAGCCCTGAAGACATTAGTTTTTCACTTCGGCGGATTACTCTACTATCTTTTTTCGAGCAACTGAGTTGTCGACTTTTTCGGAACTGATTCTCCGAATATGAAAACACTAGTGGCGGACGCAGGGTGCGTGCCTCCCCCGCAGAATGGGTCGCCGAATATGCGAGATCACTTTACAAAATAAACAAAAATTTTGTGCCAATATATTTTTAATTGTTTACTTCTATTGCTATTTTTTGAAGAATTTTTTTATTAATTAATTAATATTATAAGTGATATCTTCATTAATTTCATTTTCTATCCTTGTCCCCAAAACGGCGGAGACCCCAATTTCTTTCCCGCCCTACCCCCCCCCCCTCTCCCACTTTCTGCGTGCCCCACTGCAATACACCTAGTGGATTATCCGGCCCAGGTATAGCTGAGCTCTCCCGTAACTATCTAGGTAATTGGAATAGAGTAACATCTGTAACCTCAGGAAGGTAGCAAAGAGAAGTGCTGGCAACGAATGACATTTTAGTGTCAATCAAATTCGTTCATCCTCTTATTCTTTCCCTTATTAATACATTCAGGAAAAGAATTGGTGATTTTTTTTTGTAAAATGGATGTTGCGAACCAACGGTGGAGTCCAAGATTTTCTCATTATGCACTCGAAAGCGATTCTGAGGGGGAACTGCGGCTTTAGGCGCGGTCAACTGATCCTGGGCCTGAGAGTAGATGGCATCGGCTTATATAAGCATGCAGGAAGAATTTTCGAAGAAAATGGAATGAAAAAATTAGCCCAACATCCCACCGGATCAATTCACCCCAAGGTCCCTCACTAAACACTGGACTTCTTGATTTCTCACCTTGGATCTGATCTTGACCAGGATCTCTTTCCACCTGTTCACCTCCTTGAGCACGTCAAGATTTACCAGTTCCAGTACCATGTGGACAATCTCTGTGTGGGCATTTCGAAGTCGCCTAAAAATCGCTGTACTCTCTGGAACGGTTCCGCAAAGGCAAATCTTCTCACCTGTTGTGATTCGACAGCTTGTCGGAAGCACTCTGTAGCTTTGCAATGAACTCTTCGAGTTCCTTCGGATCCTCCCAGGTGACCCGAGAAATGGCGCTTTCCTCATTTTTTCGTGGAATTACGAGTCGCTCGAAGGCTATGGCTTCATCAAGCAGCAGAGCCTGCAGGGAGAAGTGTGAACTGGGAGCGTGAAGCATGCCATAAAAGGGTTCCTGGCCAAACCTGTTGACAGGGCAACATCTGCTGGTCTATGGTATTGTAGAAGTGAGCTATTTGCTTTAGGACAACACCGAATCGGTAGAACTTCTCGCCTTGATTAACGCAGTTGATGATCTTTGATGGAATATTAAGACCGAGGCTAGCAAGCTGGCGAACCTGAACACTATGGCTATTCTAGAGCAACCTGTTTGGCTGATATTTCCGTCCGCGTCCATTCGAGACCCATACAAAGTCAGGCCTTCCAAGACCGTACCTCTTTCAACAGCTTGATAAGACGATCGCTGTAGTTGACGTTAAGAGTACCCCGCTTCTGCTCAAGCACCATGATCCTTCCCTTCGTTTCCAAAGCGATCGAGTCCGTTGGATCGTCGATGGCTTGAATGGTTTCTCGGCACCTTAGCGATGTTTTGATAGAACTCGACTAGGCCAAGCGTCCAGCTACTATCATGCCCCAATTTCGACACTACTTACAATGTTTCATTCGCACTAAGATAAAGTTTGCGTTTCGAAGAAAAAAAAACGTAGAGGAGATCTGTATGGAAAAGAGGAGAAGTTGGAGAAATCATTCCAGAAAAATCTCCCCTTTTATTAATATGAAGCAAAAACTCAGCTGTTCTTTTTTTCAATTTTGAAAGTTGAGAAAGACTTGAATTCATACAATTAGAGAGCAGAGCTTGAAAGAAACAGGGAAGGTCAATCTTTGGTCACTCTTGGATATTTCCTCTAGATATTGAGCACCAAAGCTTCCCGATGTTGTAAATCTTGTTCGCTGCCATTTTCACTCACCACTGGTCGTAACATTCTTGCTCTGCCGACTTGAGCTTCTCCATAAACGACTTCATGCGACTGCTTAGAGTAGGATAACCAGAAAGGTCGTCGAGTAGGGCAGAGCACAGCGACTGCATGTGCTCAAGCTAAATAACAGCGTTGATTGGAGGGTTTGATCAGGTCATCTAACAGAAGATTATTATGTACTACATGCTCATACACTCTAGAACGATAGTACTCTATCGTCATTGTCTGACTCTGAACCCTTCTGGAACAACCTTATTGGTTTGCTGTCGAATCCAAACAACTTTGGCTGCGATCTCTGTTAGGAATCGGCCCTGTTCGGTGTAGTTGTTTATGCGGTTGTCCGTCTCCCTCTCCTTCTCGACAATTTTCCCAGACAGTTGCGTAAGTAACGTTTCTCTGCAAGGAACCAGCTAACATCCCTAGTTCAAGCTTCCTTCCAGAAGCACGAATGATTACCTTTCCGTTTGTAACTTCTCCTTGATTTTGGTACGACACAGAAAATTCCTGTATTTCTCTAGGTCTGCCGTCAGCTGAAAAATTTGAATAGTTCTTCCCCCAGCAGCGAAATGTTCCCAAACATGGAATGAAGGCTAACATGGTTGCTTTCCAGTTTACTCGGCTGTAGGCGATTTCTAAGTATAGGTATTGTGCGGTCGATGATTGGATCCAACGCCTTTTCCGCGACCTGTAATTATCATTTGGAATCTCTACTACTGGAATGAGAGAGATATAAAGTCCAATTGCTTTATTTACGTACAAAAACTGGGTATGAATTACAGCAATATATGAAAAGTCCTCACCAAAACTCGCGACCTCCAGTTGTGCTCCGTGAACGGGTTGTAGGCTAACACTGCCGTGTTCTTCATGGCTGCTTCAATTGTTTTCTCAACTTCTGCCTCGACCCCTCTTTCATTCAGGAGAAGTGCTATTTGTGGGCCAAGTTGTTTCAGCGAGCGCACCTGAACATGCGATGGTCCTTTTCAAGTTTATTGTCCTACGTCATGCAAGCGGTCGCGACGCGACCTCTTTGGCCCTTTGCCAGGACATGGAGGCTAAAGCGACTGCCACTACTCCCGTTGCGTTAATTTTTCGGCAGCGAAGAGTATTTTCATTTTTTTCTTTTTTTTCTTCATTTTCATTTTCATTCACCCATCTTCGAGTTATTGATTTGTTAAAATATTATGTAGAACATAAACTGCACTGCACCAGCTCTATTTTGTTGTCTTCTTTTCTGCACCAAGTATGGCATGTTAAGTAATTTTTTTTGGAAAAAGAGGTCGAGCTTGGAAGAAACTTCGTTTATGCTCTACTCCTACGGACCCGGGCATTCTCATTCAACAGAAAGTTGTTCGAAAACTAGCATTTGAAAAAATCCTTCATCGAAGCAAGATTCGACGGATTCTTTGTGCTTCTCGCTAACTACATATTGGAAAAGAGGCGGTTGAGGGTTGGTGGGTGAACTCGAGCTGAGGCATACAATCCACCGCTAACAGAACCTGACAAACTCTGATAATTGTACAACAGGAAGGAAGCCTGAACGGCGCAATAGATCGCGTAGGAAGCTTTACGGGATCTCCTCCTGGTTGCTGCCATCCTCCGCTCAATTGTTGCCATGCTCACTCAGTTGCCACTAAAGGGAGGAAAGCATGAGCTGCAATGGAGGTGAGGATGTCAGCAAATGGGAGGAGGTGTCGCTTGGCTTTGTTCTCGATGGACACGCTGTTGCGTTTATACTGCACATTCACCAGGGAAGGATACGAATAGGCGTTGAAATGGCTCACTTCGAAAAAGTGACACGAATTCAAATTTTTTCGATGTTTGTACTAAAATTCAAAGCATCAACCAAGTCCATTCTTCAGTCGTTCATCTGTAAACATTCTCACCTCTTCAAGTCTGCCTTTGAATCCCTGCAGATAGCGCATGTCGACGGCATCGCCCTGCCACGCTCCATCCATCTGTCTTTTCCACACCTGGCCTGTCATTAATTGCACCGAAATGTCCCACTGACTGCATGCGGCGATTCCTACAAAAGTCAGACTTTCTACACCAATTATTTTGTTGATCAATGTTAATTCGGCAAGTTATACTATAGCTCTGGGTAGTCTCTCAGAACGAACGTGTCTTCCTTGGTAAGGTGTTTGATTCCAAAATTTCACAGCCTAGGGTGACCCAGCCTTCCTATAAACTACATCTCAGGAACACTTTGTTGTGCAAAAAGCTCACTCAAAGAGCAATCTGTGAGACTTCTCATTTAAAGAGCTCACACCCATAGCGCCATACAGTTACTCACCAGCACTCAGCTGCTCTACAACATTCGCATTCTTCCAGAGGTTTTCTGTGTCTATCTTTGAAGACACCTGTTCGCAGAGGAATGATCCTGGAAATATGGGTGATTATTTCTGCAGATATTGCGAGTGAGTCATAAGCTGCATCAAGATTCGGGAATAGCAGTTGTATCCACAACAACGACTGGAAATAAGGAACATAAAGCCGTGGAAATAGTGATAAACCGCAACCGCACACATACAATTTTACTGGCAGCTGATGGGCTGTTTTTGCCGGAAGTACAAGCTGTAATTTTTTGCATGTTTCGAAGTGCTGTTTCGTGTATAAGACCTTAAACAGGAATGAGAGATCGAATGAGATCCAAGACCTATTGTTGAAGAAGCCACAGCTTCCACAGCTTCAGATACCTAGTGTTACATATTAATGACGTCGAATATTTAGAATACTTGATTTTTTGAAGAGAATTCGGTTTTTTGCGGGAAAGTCAGGATCTATTAGAAGTTCACGACGAAGTATGTATCAAGAACTCTGGTTCTGCAGGAATTCTGGCGATTTTTCGAAGAGCTACGAAAGTTTAAACAAACTTTAATCTGAGATTTCACCGTTAATGGAGGAAATCGGCAAGGTTTCTATTCGAAAAATGCCAATTCAAATACAAGTAGATCAGTAGAAACTTGTCATTTCGCATGCATTTAAGTGAATCTTTGAGAAACCGGAAAAAACAAACCCATGCATTGGATTAGACTCCGCATTCTGTTCTCTGGATAGGGCGGCTGACTGTTCCACAACGCATCACACGTGTCTTCAAACGCTTCAACAAGGTTGATGAGTTCGTCAATCGAGCGGTCCTGAATTTGCTAGCATGGCGCTTTTTCCTCGAGCGCCAGGCTCATCTCTCAGCTAGACCTATGTACTTACTTCAGAAGTGTCCACGGCAATCTGTAGTGGTTCGAAAGCTTCGCTGTACTGTTGTGCGGTGCTCCCGCTGCGCGATTTCCATAAACGTATCTCGTCTTGTACGGAAACAACTCCACCTTGAATTATGTAGTTGACATGAAGTTCATTGGGCTGCCGCTACACTCTACGCAGAGTATAGCATCCTGCGTCGCCTTCGCTCAAGAGCCATCAATTTTTTACGTGTTAGTCATCTGTGGCCTGCAGCGATGACGCCAGCCACCCCCGCCCATCACGGATACGGGTGTGACTCATGATGGGGCAAAATGGGGCGGTATCTCCCCGCCCTTTGGCGTCAACACGTCCCCGCACACCTTCAGTATTGCATGGGCAGGTGCGGTGAAATTGCGCGCGAGTTAGTGCGAGTAGGCCCTGAAGGGCAGGGCGAGGGTATGATTATACCAATCGCAGACACAGTGCCCACTTACTTTTGTCTCATCATCACGTCCCACTGATACACATCGAAATTGATGTCGCTGGCGACGGCAACGCAGCATTTATACTCGACGTAGAGTATTAGAGCAGCAGCCTCACTACCATCAATACAGCCGTAGACATCGCCACGGCTGACCCTCGTTTCTAGCTTCTAGTTGTGAGCATGTGTGTAGCAGAAAATATCTAACCCACCTTCTCCTCCGTTTTTTCCTCCATCGACAGTCGCCAGGAGATTCTCCTCTAGTTCATTCACAAGAGAGAGGAGATGTTTATTGGCTGTTGTTTGCAGTGATTCGGAAATATTTTTGCTGAATACCTGAAACCCTCCTATCTATTATCCTATGTACCTACATATTCTATTCTAATAGATAGAAGGAAAGCTAATGTGTTTGGAAGACGTTGTGCAAACTTTTTATGGAAAAAATGATAAAAGAATCGAGATGTAAAGCATAAAGAGAGAAGGCTCACGTTCTGTACACTCTTCAGGAACACTTCATTGGACGCTCCATTCATTGACATAACATTAACGATTAACTTGTAGTTGTCAGTAGTCAATGGAGTTGGTCGCGTCTTGTAGAACACCACCTTCGGCAGCGTGCCTGGCTTCGTCGCATTTGAAAGGTCGATTCCTTTCTGAATCAGTTTGTTCCATTTCCAACATGCATTAACTTTAATTTGTGATTAACTCGTCATAATGGAGGAGACTCCAGTGATCCCGACCCGCTAGCACTCACCTTATCCTCCGCCTCTCAGACAATGGGACGGGCTGACCGCGGTATCGAAATTTGGCTGACCGTAGCCAACTCCGCGGTCCGCCAAATAGTTGAGCGCGGTCCGCCAAATATCGGTGAGCGGTCAGCCCGCAATAGCTCCGCGGTCAGCCCGCTGCTAAAATGGCGCCGTGGGGCTTACAGCGACAGTAATGCTTTCTGAAGCTAATGAATGACATTTTACCTATCAAATTGAACATCGGACGTTATCCCATCCTTTTTTTAAATAAAAGGAGTAAAATGTTTAATTAAAGGAGGGTCGAGGATCATCGTGTCCAACATTGCCATAATTCAATCCGTACTATGCGGGCTACGTTCCTAGATAGTAAGATGTTCACTCTAAAATAACCGCCTACGAACTATGTATTTGGAACCAATGCGAACGCTCTCTAAGCGAGAGCTCCGTTCCAAAAATGAACGACGAGTGTTATCCACTCCTCCTGAACTGGGGAGTGATTTCCACTCGATCGGTAAAATTTGGTGGTGAGATTAGTACCTTCCGTCACATCTCCTTTCTCGACTAAAAGAGTCTGCTATCTTTTTTTTTCTATTTGTATAGGAACAGTCCCAATGTTCCTACATCCTTAATCGCAACGTACATTTCACGGGAATGACTTGCGCCTTGTCACTAGAATGGGCCAGAAGTTTGGCTGACCGCGGACAGTACCGCGGTCGGCCAAACTTTGATTAAGGTACGCGGTCAGCCAAATTTCGGTGCGCGGTCAGCCCGCAAGCCACATTTTGGTACCGCGGTCAGCCCGCAAACCCCACTTTGGTACCGCGGTCAGCCCGTACCATTGTCTGAGCTCTTGAACTTCACGAGATCACGGGCCATATACATCATCTAAGGCTGCCGCTATACTCCTCGAGGAGTATAGCGGTTTCGGTCGCCGCTGTCGTCGACAACAGCGACCGACCGTCGCCGCTGTCATCGATCCCGATCAAGGTAGATTCTACATTTCCAAACAGTTTTTGAACTCTTTCTACCGTCACTTTGTATTTGTTAATGTATTTAGTTGTGTCTTAACTGTCTGATGTGGGCTTTTGTAGCAATATTATGTTATGATTTCTGCCCTTTTGTTTTTTTGCTTGCTTTATCACTTTTGTGGGTTTTGTGATTTCCGTTCCTGGTGGGACCCACGAACAGCAACGCCTGGAGTAAACGGCATCTGGAAAATAGGTGGATGAAGCAGCTTTTCCTTAGGAAGTTGTGGATTTAGCGAATTCTCGTTCCATTATTTGTTTATATGGAACTCTATTCGAGTTTAGATTTATATGATCGAGGTTTTTAATTCTTTTTTTTTTCACGCAAAATTCCTTTTCGTTAGATGATCCATCTGTGTTCTCATGACTAGCCCCGGGCAGGGGTTTTTAATGTTTTTGCTGTTATCTGGGGTTAAGAGGCGAAACACCGTCGATGAGTTCTCTCAGTCAAAACCTAGGAAAAAACATCTTTTTTGCGAAAACGGTGTGTTTCCCCTTTCAACCCAACACTTCAAAAAACGGAAGAGGATAAATCACCACCCAATGCCACTGCAACTCAAACCAATATGCACAGCGGCCAGTGTCGCCGCGACGCGGCAACCGAAACCGCTATACTCCTCGAAGAGTATAGCGGCAGCCTAATTTAATGATCAAATGAAAACCGTGTTATGCAGGAGATTGAAAAGTACAGATCCTACGATTAAGGCATGCATGCTCATGCAAAACACGGTAACTTTATGCCAGCCAGGATTAACACATTGCGGCCAACGTGATGCACTTGGTGCATCACGCCCGTTCGTCCACGCGTGGCCACGTGATGCACATGATGCATCACTCGAAATGTGCTCGTCTTACCACCCAGAGAACGTTTCCCCGTGGCCAGGTGGTGCAATTGGTGAATTATCAGGAAAATGTGCCCTGGCCACCACTGCTAGCCAAGCGAAAGTGTGCTCGGTTCGCAATGCGTTAAATCCATGAAAAACCTATGATGCATACTCATGCAAAACCCATGCATACAATGCAGAACTCATGCATTGCACTAAAAGAGAAGGGCTTTTTCGAGAATTCTGCATTTGCATAGGATTTCGGAGACGCATGGGTTTTGCATGGATTTGACCACTGTTGGTATAGAGAATTTTTTTTTGTTTTTTGCATGAGCTCGCATCTCTCAATCGTGGAATTCGCACCTTTCATTCTCATGTAATACAAGATTTTAAGTTTTCTGAATGAAGTAGGAATACCATAAACAAGTACACATCTACCATTCTCCGCGCTCCAAGGAGGTACTTTAGTTCTAGTTCAATCATAACAGCTAGTACACCTTCGTTTGGTACTACTCTGAACTCTCGTACCATAGCGGACCCACCGTTATCCCATGGTTTATATTCGGCATGTCAACCATGAGCAAACAGTGGTTCCACTGTGGGGATTGAAAGAGACAGTGGGCAAGCGGTAGTTCTACCGTGGTATGGACGAGTTTGGAAGGGCCACCGCGTGACAATCGTGGGCCAACGGTGGCATAAATAGGGTGGATCCTATAATCGGGGGATAGCTAAGGAATAACTGATAACTGATAACGGTGGACCAACTGTAGGTTGAGGGCCCACCGGGGGATAACGGTGGAGCCACCGTGGTGCAAAAGTTCAAAATCTGGGCTGGGGGGTAGGGCGATCCTAGGGATGTCCGGTAATTGCGGGTAGTGGGCGCTCCCACTGTGATTTTTTACGTCTCGAAGTTTCTTTTCACACCCAAGTAATCATCACACTGACAGAGCTACTGAGAAAGAAATTAACCTTGGATGTTGCTTTCAAAGCGTTCGGATCCATGTCAAAAATCCAAGAGTGGGCTACTTCGATAGATCAGCTGACCCTTTCAAGCCCTGACGAGGGCGAAACCGCCGAAATATTTGACTGGCATCCCTCCTAACAACTTTGTAAATTATAATAGACTACCATGCATAGATCTAGAGACGATCGGCCTTGGGTACTTGTTCTGATTGACTATGTAACCGCACATTCCACTGATGTCACCGTTCTCATCCTTGATCGATACTGTCGGGTGGCGCGTGTGATCGGGTCCTCACCACTGCAGTCTCCTGCTTTTTTTGGAGAATTTCAATCACTCACCTGTTCCGTGAGAGCAACGCTTAGAACCGTGGCATTGGTGTCGCAAAACGCGTCGATCGCCTGCAGCTGGCGCAGCTTTTCCTCAACGATGTTCAGTCCGAGGATATGGCTGGCCACCCGCAGCAGGTAGGTTCTACGCACGTCCTTCTCCTCATCTTTCGACATCCTTCGACTTAACTACTGAGAGAAAATGTTTAAATTCGTCCATAACGTGATAGAGTGAAGATTTTGTTTGAGGAGCAGGAGAATATAATGCAGGTGAGAACGAAATTACTAAGTCCTAAATCCTCGCACCAGCTATCAACAAACTATCGTATAGCTCCGTTTCCTTGACAAGTAAGAGAAAAAAAAACAGTATTCTATGAGGTCCAACGCGGAATCGAGAAAAATAGCCATATTTTGCCATCCTTCATGTATGGTAGACAGTTTTTTGTCTCTTAATTTCGCCTACAAGCGGAATTGCAAGCGCTACCACAGGTGTCACTCTAACACTTGGGTTATATTTTGCTTTCGAGAGAGAACGTGAACTGCAACATGTGCGAGTACATATATCACGAGCGCGAGCAATTGTCCTTAACAGCAATGTCGTAAGTTTTTCCAAACTGGGGTTCGCTGCACTGGTTCATATTGCTTCTTACCTAATGAGTGGTCAAACAAGTCCCCGCGTTTTTTGAAATTTTTTTGTATTACTTCCTTTGTTCCGATTGCGAAGTACTTAAAATCATTGAACAGCGCTTTTCTTCGTCTACAAGCTTGCTTCTATCACTTTTGAAGAAAAAACCTGATTTTACCAATATTTTGTGCGTCAGAAACATAAGTACTAGAGTGAGTAAATATCCGCTTTCAACATTTACTCTATTTTTCATCAATAAAAGTAAGTGAAACGGCTCAAAAGGTTTGCGCCCTATACAGGGTGGTGCACATGAAATGTGACACAAACAACTATCCACAACTTTGCACCAATCAATTCGAATGAGGAATATTTAGTTATGATCAATAGACAAGGGAATTCTACATAAGAAGTCACACGTCAAATTGAGAATTACCGTCTTCAACTTAACTGCAAACATATAATCTCTTCCAGAAATTTTTGAGGATGCGCGCAATACATGTTTTCGTTGCGTGCCCGTTTTAGTGACATGTGTTCAAAGAGCAATTTTTTTGCTCGAAGGTAGGTCAGCTAGCAAAATCCGGAAAATTGTGGTTGGGCGAGTTTGATGGCCAAATATCCTTCGTTCAGAAACCCGGAAGATTGGTCTCACTCCGTTCCACTGTCCGCATTGTCCCGTGGATTGGTACTCAATTTTGTAAGAAGGTCCAGATATTGCGATCAGCGTTGTCTTTGGGGCGGAGCTTAGCTGCAGAGGACGGAGGTCAGCTGCGTCAGCTGCGGTGGACGAGTTGCCCTGATCATCGATCCCCATTCATACTCAGTGTCCCCATCGACCACCAAAAAGGGTGGGGGGGGAGGGGAGGGGCAAAGTCAAGAAAGTAGAGAAAATGGGGTATAATGTGTCTGCATTGAGAAGAGTTTCAAAATTGGTATATGTGGTAATGCTGAGGTAGAGAGAGGTTTCCCACCTTAGTGAATTTTCTCTGGCAGCGTCTGCAACTTTCTGGACCAGATCGACCTTGTAGCAGTGACCGTCGTGTCTCGTCAGAACAGCTTCAGCAGCAGCAGTGTATTCGACTTACGAGCCATTTATGGGATTCATGTTGTGCTCTTAAAAGCTCATTCATTCAAATTGAAAAACTAGATCTTCGAGCGGGGTCTTGTGGGTTACAAAACGTTCCTCGACTACAGTAATGATGTTGCTGGCACAAGACAACGCTAAAAAGCTTCCAACAGCTTGACAATAAGAAGTTTGACCGAAATTGTCGAAATCAGTTTGAAGCACGGTTGGAACAGGAGTCTAACAGCAGAGTTTGGGAATACTGTCGAATATTACCTGGACCACTTTCCTGTTATGAAAATGATTTAAAATAAAAACTGAACCGAGTTTCCATGCATATCTAATCGATGTTTAGCCCTCGAGTAAGTGTTAATCAATATAATGAAACAACGTTCTCCCACACTAGCAGCTAGATAGTAATCTACTTAATAAAGCATAAGCATGAATGTAACCGAGTATTGGAGGACACACCCATATTCTGAGGGCAAAAGTGCTCAGTTTTGATCAATTCTTTCGAATTGCGTTTTGGAATTCCCTTTTTCAACCTTGCAATTAATGGAGAAGATCTACTGATTAACATGTCCGCCTTCTTATTTTCATATTTTTTCCATTTCCATTCCATTGAACTTGTAGGTATACACACAGGAGGGGGCATAAGTTACTGTACAACCAAGTTTTGCGGCGGACTAGGTTTCACTTTTTTCCGCAGCTGGATTTGCTCTATTTTCTGATTACAAACATGTCCTGGCAACTTGCGAGATAACAAAAAAGTTCTCGGATACTTTCGCTGCAGCTTTTTGATGCCACCAAGTGCACAGATTCAGGCCACAATCTCCGAGCAAAACAGCTACAATAATAGTATCTGTCAACTGTCAGTTGTGGATATTGAGGTCGACTGCGAGGCATATAGGCACAAAATTCACTTGAAATTGATTTGATAAAAGCAGAGAACGAGGCTGTTCCAAAAGTTGCTTGGATGAGCCACAGTTTTCGAGAAGCACGGTGGCCTACATATATCCGAGCCTATTGGTGGCACTGCATGACCATTTTGTTGCATTTCTCCCTAGTTTTCAGCTCATATCATTTCCCTTACTGCGCTTCGTCTTCCAGTGAAAAGAATCCTCAAAAGCAAACTCGGTACAAATTGTTCATGACTGTGAGCATGGAGTAGCCGTAGTTTTTCATTCCCACTTTCTTATCGTCTGCTGTCATGAGAAACCGAAATGTCTTTTTACAGAGCACTTCTTGCGTTTCAAGAGACACCTGAGCAGTAAACCATTTCGAAGACTTGGCGGACCTTGCAAGAGAAAATGGTACAACAGTCCTTTTTTTGACTGGAAGATATTTTGAATCTTCCTGTATTCGGCAGAATAAAGAGCAGAATTAAGCATGGATTCGTTCAGGAAAAATATGTAAAATAACAAACGTTGTACAATAACTTACGCCCCCCCCCCCACCTGTTTAAGGTTTTCTTGCCTGCAGACATGGGGAAAAGAATATTGCCGTGACCCGCTGCGCACCAGCAACGCATTTGAAACTGCTATAGCCTCATTTTGCGATTCCTTGGTCTTGAAGTAATGGCAGAAAGCGAGAATCAAAATTATCATTGACAGTAACATTAGTTTGGCCAAAGATACAGTCGAAGGGAACGGAACCGGTGACTCATAACAACGTACAATATGTAGGTGCTAGTTTGTGCAAAAATATTCTCTGAGGCAGCCACTTCACCCAATATGAATTGCAGGCCTTGCACATATGTAGATCTAAGTTCATATTTCGACTACAATTAGAATAAAATGTAAATCAAAGAGAGTGGAGACTTCAACAGATAAATTATGCTCAAGAGGTCAGCTGTGGTGGTTGCACACGTTTCCATGGAGACGTGGAAGCGGCAGTCGTCTAATGAAGCGCGAGTCCATATGTAAGAGTGAAGCTCTCATAAAAAGAAGGAGAAAAAGGTTGTATAATCCCCAAAAACTCAAGTGGGGCAGTTCCTCAATATTTACCCGCCTTGGAGGGTGTATGTTAGAGTTGTCACATGTCCCTTGCGCCCCCACGCTCTCCTAGGGTAGCAGAACGCTCACACTCAGAATGGGATACCTCATTCACCGCTTCACGTCAAAACACGTTCATGCTTGTTTCGATTCACTCTCATCAACAATGTTATCATTGCTCCCTAAATGGCAATTTATACTAGATGCGACTTGCGTGCGACTTTCAGACGCACGCATCCATTTGCGGAAGATTTTCTATTAAGACCGGTCAACGCGGCATGAAATTCTCAATGAAAAGAACGCGCGGCCGTCGCGATGCAGCAGGCCCCTATTCTTCATCATATATGTAGTCGCACGCATCCAGTATAAATTGCCCTTAAGAATATAAAAGGTGGGGAACGGGTAGGGTGGTGTGTGAACGACGTGTAGCCAAGGGGTGAGGCTGAGCAATGGATACAACCACTGCACCCTTGAATAAATCACCCACCACATTTTGCAATGCAAAATCAAACGAATCGTCAAGCAGACACTCCCGAGAACCACCTTTCCAGTCGTGAGTCAAGTCAGGCACTAACGCTTTGTAACGAAAGTGCTGGCAGTTCCGTTGCGCCAAGCCTTCAGCAGGTTTGTGTGAAGATGTAAGGCATAGCGTAAGTGCAAACAGGGATACAAACCGTCATAGCCCTAACACTGTCTATGACTTTCGTTGACTTCTTTAATACTCCGCGCGGCAACAATTTCCTGAATGCACATCCCCAGCAAACGTGGGAAAATTCCCTTCGGTGGGAGTCCGCGGAATATTGTCTGCATCATGTCTTCTAAACGATTTTTCTCATTAGTACATATTTGTGGTGTGTGAATGTACACTGTTCTCTCGGTGATGGAGTAACAAGAGCGTTAGGAGTCAATATAAGTCAGTACGGTTACCTTTTCAATAGCAATCTAGTTTCTAAATTTTGCAAAGTTCCTGCTTACATACATATTCGTTGATCTGCAGCACTATCCTTGCTCTTTAGAAGCATGTCATCATTGTTCTAGAGGTAAGTTTATGTCTGAGCAGTAGAGCGCCAAGTCACAAAATTTTTTAAAGTATTATTCACCTGTCGTTCAGATTTAACTTGTAGACCATCAAAATATAATACAATACTCGCACTGAATTTGTTAAAAATGAACGTTCGGCACGAAAATCTGCGTTATTTTCGTTCCAAGGTTATGACTCACCACAATAAAGCGATTCTTATAAGAAACTGAGGGTCAAGAACAACAACGGACTGGCAAGAATCAAAGTTCGATTTGAACATTGAAATTTAAGCTGGTTTTATGACGTGTTCTTCAGGTTTTATTAGTCAGAAGTCTTTGATTCTGCCCCGAATATGTCGCGCATCGAACTTTCACGCGATGCGCAGCAAGATCGCTGCAGAACAGAAAACTCGCAAATCTGAATGTTCAAAGTCCGAAGTTGAAGTTGATTTTATTCGCCGACTCCTTGCTAATTCTCGATCCTTAGTCCGGACTGCAAATCGCCTCGTAGTGGGGAGATATAGTCTTAAAACGAAAAGAACACAAATCTGCGTTCCGAAAGTTCATTTTTAACCAACTTAGTTTGGGGGTATTATACTTAATCTATAATATGTCGTGTGCGAAAAAGACGGTGTGCTTGGAGCAATTTCTCAGCGGCATTTCTGCAAGTTTGGAAAACATATTTGCGTATCCCAGGTAACCGATCACCTAGACCATATGTTTCCCTCTACTAACTCGAAAACTTGAGAGGAACTAGCCGGTCTGCATAACTGTCAGAAAACGTGAATGTCAAATGTACCCTTTTGACCAATCCATCCTCCAAAAAGCAAACGATCACAAAGGCTAGCTCAAATCTAACAACGGTAGTGTCAGCTTATTCACTGCCACCTCCGTTAAAGGCAGTATCCCATCTCGCTACGCTCATCGGAGATATTCACAGATCCTTGGTCTGCTCGCCACGCTGACTCCAAAAAATATACAACAAAGGCACAAAAGTGACGAAAACCAAATCCGTTTCTAATAGGATCTGTTTACACGTCAGTTCGGTTGAACAAACTGTTGCAGACCCTTCACAGACCCCATTCCGAAAAACGGGTTAGAATGCTGTCCTGAGATATTATATTTACCAGCCCGGCCATACGGTTGACGCCGGACCTCCAGACTTCTATTGATGCTCGCTTTCTCGCAGACTTCGCAATGAATGCAAAGAAAATCCTCGAAACCTTTCGCGGGACACTAATATTCCTCTAATATAGTGTCAACACTCGTAAAACCCCTCAAATCTGCCAGGAATGGCCTTGTCTCATCTTCAGCGACGGGTGCCCTTTGCTTGGCCCTGGGGGCTATGAATGTCTGGATGTATTCGATTCAGTGCAAATGTTAACTTGGAATGGTTCATGTTCAGCTGGCTGTGGTGGTGTGCGTACTCAGGCACATTCCCCGGGTTGCCCATCATCAAACACCGGGTGTGGTATGCACGAACTCAGACATTCGTTCGGGAGTCCCGCCTGACAAAAAGCTTTCTTATCACTTTCGGGACAAAATCAGGAGCTCCGGC
>JARK01001376.1:641364-659080 GCA_000688135.1 Ancylostoma ceylanicum
GTCTTAACCGGGCCTCAGCAGGCCAGACGAGTCCCGTAGGACTCCTCTCCGCCGAAGCGGAGAGTAAACTGAAGCCTACCTGCAGAGTGAGGCCCCTATATACCCCTCATTTGATAAGGGTTACCACGTGGCAATAACAAACCCGCACCATTCTCGGGTTAATCCCGCAACAAAACCAAAATGATGTCTCCCGCCGGAGCTCCTGATTTTGTCTCGAAAGTGATAAGAAAGCTTTTTGTCAGGTGGGACTCCTGAGCGAATGTCTGAGAAAGTTCCGGCTCAGGAAGGCTTCCGCGCGAAGAACCGGAACGGAAATTCCGCTCCCGGAGGTTCCCGCGGCAAAGCCTTCCTGCAGAAACCTTCCTGCTTGACTGATCGGTACCTGACTGTTGTTTACTACGTGTGTTTTCGATGGATGAACGCGATATCATTTCATTCTGACTCGTGATTCAAAACATGTAGTAAGCTAGGTGCGGTCGTCGAACAAGGATATGAGGAACTGAACGGAGCTGGAAAAATCTGGATTTAGGGCAATTCATGCTAGATGCGTGCGCCAGTCGCGCGTCAGACACAAGCATCTAGTTGCTGAGGCTTTCCATGGAGGGCGATCAAGGCGGTTTTCAATTTCAAACATTATTTCCACTCATGCATAGATTCCGTGACCTTGCTTGATTTACCGGGGGAATTTTCAAAAAAAAAATCCCAAGTTATTGCGTTCCATATTCAATTACCAGTATACTAATACTAACGGATTATTTTATAATACGGTTCTTTCACAGTATTGGCCAAAACGTTTTGATTGGTAGAAAGTCAGTTCTAATCAATTCAGTTAGTTCGGAAAGGCGTTTCTGTTAAGAGAAGAATTGTCAGGTGGTAATTCCTCTTGCATAGTTTAGATCCGATTTGATGATGTGCATGAACATCAATATATAATTCTGTACTCGAAAAGAGGAAAATGTTTTAAGGAGTAACCTATATACAATTCTCCCCATTAATTTTTCTAGATTCATTGCAGGTTGCAAAGTAGTTCTCGTAATCTTAACGATTCACACTGTTGGAATATATGGTGGCAGAAATATACTATACTACAGGGTGACAACAAAGTCTTTGGCCAAAAATTCCACAGAAATTTTTCCGTGCGTGCAAGTCAAACCCCCTACAGCACGGCGGTGGACCTTGCCACTCCCTGGCCAATTTTGCTAATCTGAGCGCCAGCGCACCCACTGCGCAATGTTGGATCCGAACCAGGCCGATTTCGCCAACCCGAGCGCAGACGCCGAGTTTACGCCATGTTGGACCCATCCTAGGCCGATTTTGCCAATCTGAGCGCCGGCGCCCACTTTACGCCATGTTGGACCCTTCCCAGGCCGATATCGCCAATCGCAGCGCCGGCGCACCCACAAAGCAAAAATAAGGTCAAACGAAGTGAAAGGAGGCTCTCCGGGTACTCAGTACCAGCTCATCTTAGTGCTGGTACGATCGGAAGCTCTCAGGAACCGTATCCGGAAGCTAGTTCCCGGCCCGGTACTTCTTAGCTACCAAAAATTCGTGAGCGGTGTCTCGGGAAGCTCTCAGGAAGCTGGCCGGTACCTATGGAGCTTCCGGATGGAATGGCCGGAAGCCCACAGGAACGCGGTCGGAATGAATCCCGGAACATCGCACTTGTAAACAGACCGGTCGCGATATCGCGTTCGAATTCCAGGAAGCTGCCGGATACCTATCGGCTATTCCGGAACTTTCGTGCATACCACCCCGGGAAGGCCGAAGCACCATACGGGGCCTTCCCGGTAGAATGAATGCGGCCTGGCTGGTGTCTTTCGTCGGCTTGCCCGGTATTGTGTAGTCGGCTTGCCCGGTAAAACGCTCACTGCGGTGCGGGAATCCTCCTATATGCACAATTTTTTTTTGACTGAATATTCCAACGAATACAGCCAATATTGATACTTTTATTGTTCTACACTTCTATTGTTCTATTGTGTTTACATCTACTCGACGTTCTACACCATTTTTCATTGCTAGCTTGGTTCACATTCTTGAGAAAACACCCTTCTTTTCGAAAATCTTTGGAAAGCTTTCATCGTACTCAGTGGGATTTTGAATAGCTTTTGTCTCTCCTTACTGTCTAAAAGCACAAAACAATAGCACAGCCACTTCAATTCAAGCATCTGGATGCTGAAAACCGCAAACTTACCGCACAAAGAAGTAGTGGAGTGCTTTTGGTTTTTTGCCATTATATTCCTTACCAGTCGGGCCGTCCGGCCGACGCCGGACTTCCAGACTTTTCCTTATGCTCGCTTCGCTCGCATGACTTCATCTCGCATTCATTTCAGTGGAACTATGGTCATTCCAATTTTCGCTCCGTTACCCCTAAATGATCAAGAACTGCTTGCGGCTCTCAGAGCAATTTTATCATTCTCTCGAGTGAGATAGCTAATTGTAGCTATAAGCCCTAGGCATACTAGCAGCGACGGCGATTTGGTCGCCACGCGATTTAACTTGCAAACATCACAAATGCTGCCGTGGTCATCCCACGCGCATTCATTTTCAAAAGCAATCCGTGAACGCGCGGCCGATTTTGACCAATCTCACGAGGAATCGCGTGGCGACCAAGTCGCTAGCCAATCGCAGCCTGGGCATACCTCATGTTGTGAGTCGTCAGCGATTTTGCTCATTTTCTTGCTTCTTTTCCTTGGAAATTCTTTTTATTTCGATTCATTTGTCCAGGTTCCTCACTATAACAATCTCCCTGCTCGAGATTTGATGAGAGTCTGGATAAGTTTTTTCGTTTTCAGGCAGAATCATTTCAATTTGTTCCCAAACTGTAGTATTTTATGATGAATTTCCTATTCTTTGTCCATAACCGAATCCGCATTCTTCCAAATTGCGGATCTTTTACTAGAAATTTCAAAGAGACGACAAATAATAGTGTTCATTAGCCTAAATAACGAGTTAGAACCAGTTTGAAGTGCTAAAATAGTCTTCGAAAACTAACTAAAAAGCCGTAATTACAACTGGAAAGCTTTTTATTACGGCTTATTACCGCTAAATACGAAAAACAAGTGTGAGTATAGCTTGAATATCGAAATTGCAATGAGTTGAGCCTAATGAATCATTCAATGCCATCGCCAATCATAAGATGAATTGTGCCTTAGCACGCGATCCAGTCGCGGCGACTGAATCGCTCGTGCAAAACTCAGTCGCGGCGACCAAATCGCGTCGCTGCAAGTATGCCCCGGGCTATACCGGTTCAACCTGGAATGAACACGGGGAGTGGTTTATCATTCTTTGTTTATTGTGAGTGATCCATTGATAACAATCACCTTGAACATACATAAGAGGACGGTGCGGTGTGCTCAGACACAAATGAGGGTGGAACACAAAGGAGGGGACGTGATGTGGGAAGGATGACACGGATGGTATAAAAGTCACTGGTAACGCCGGGTAATTGGTACTTCCTCGCTATATTCAGGCGCCAGAGGACAATTAGTACAAAGACAGACCTGATTAAGAGCCTTTTTTCGCTACTCTGCTTCGGCTCACCTCTTCTCCTTCTGTCGACCCGTCTCCAGGCGTTTCCCCACTTTGGGCGCCGGCGTACACTTATCATATCGCTGGATCCGTCTCCCCACTTTGGGCGCCGGCGTACCCTTGTCATATCACTGGAGCCGTCTCCTCCCACTTTGGGCGCCGGCGTACTCTTATCATATCACTGGACCCGTCTCCCCCCCACTTTGGGCGCCGGCGTACTCTTATCACAACGGCGGACCCGTCTACTCTCACTTTGCGCGCCGGCGTACCCTTATCACAACGCTGGACCCGTCTCCCCCCACATTGGGCGCTGGCGTACCCCTATCACAACGCTGGACCCGTCTCCCCCCACGTTGGGCGCCGGCGTACCTTTATCACAACGGTGGACCCGTCTACCTTCACTTTGCGCGCCGGCGTACCCTTATCAGAACATTGGACCCGTCGCGTAGCGCTATCAACACTTTCGGGCGCCGGCGCACCACTCCCGCAACGGTGGACCCCTCGTACTGCTCTAGGCCACGCTCCCTGAATTTCGTTTCAGACACACACACATTTAGATGTTAATCATAGTTAATATTAATTGGCATTTTATGTGTGTGTGTGTGTGTGTGTGCAAGAGAACCAGCCCGTGCAAATTTTCATTTTTACCTGGACTGACAGGTGTTTCCGACCACTTTCAGTTGCTTGGAATACCACCAGTTGTTGACATCACAGTGAAAATGAATTAGGCTTGGTGTTTATTGTTCTCTGTTTATCAGACCATATGCGAGAGAAGATGCGGGTGGGTAGGTTTCAGAGACGAGCGGAGGAAACAGAAGGGCAGGAGACAGGAAGGATGAATCGAGATGGGTGCAACGGTGTGATAAGGATGCGCCGGCGTCCAAAAGTGGGGAAACGCCCGGGGACGGGTTCAACGTTGTGATAAGGGTGCGCCGGCGTCCAAAAGCGGGGAAACACCTGGAGACGGATTTAACGATGTGATAAGAGTGCGCCGGCGTCCAAAAGCGGGGAAACACCTGGAAACGGGTCCAATGTTGTGATAAGAGTGCGCCGGCGTCCAAAAGCGGGGAAACACCTAGAAACGGGTCCAACGTTGTGATAAGGGTGCGCCGGCGTCCAAAAGCGGGGAAACACCTGGAGACGGATTTGACGATGTGATAAGAGTGCGCCGGCGTCCAAAAGCGGGGAAACACCTGGAGACGGATTTAGCGATGTGATAAGAGTGCGCCGGCGTCCAAAAGCGGGGAAACACCTGGAAACGGGTCCAATGTTGTGATAAGAGTGCGCCGGCGTCCAAAAGCGGGGAAACACCTTGAGAAGGGTCTAACGGCGTGATAAGAGTGCGCCGGCGCTAAAAGGTGGAGCAGCGCTTGCAGCCAAGTCCAACGGTCCTGTTCAAGGTTGAAAGACGACATCCTGCTGTTGCACAACTTCAAAGCCACAAAGCGCGATGTTGTGAGAAACGGGAGTTTTGACAAATGTAGAATGATCGGCGTGATGTGAGGATGACGTCACATAGAGGCAACGCGAGCGAAGCGAGCAAGAAAAGAAACCTGGGAGTCCGGCGTTAGCCGGACGATCAGGCTGGTATATTCTTAAAGAGCGAAGCAAGCTCTTTCGTTCTATATGTACAGCAGTTGTCGGCTAGGGCAAAGAAACACAAAATAACAGAAAGCTCCCAAAAATCCTTTCTCCTGGGCGGGGGTTCATGAAACGTTAACCGCGCAAACCAACGATGGTTAGCGTGGATGGTCCTGCACAGACTACGCAGCGAGAGGAGACCCAGGACGCGAAAGTTGGTTTACTAGCTTGGGTTTGCTTGGTTATGCGTTCATGAATCCTAGCCCTGATTTTGGGATGTTGAGGATTTTTCTGTAATACCACAAACGACACAGTCCAAAATACCCTTTTTGTGTTAGGTCAGGACGTCATTACCTACCCCACCCCATGAGAGACCTGGTGCAACGCGGTTGCTGTTGGTGAAACAGAGACGAGCCCTTTTTGAAGGTTTTTCTTCGTTATGTCTAGGATTCGTGGTGGGTGATTCTCTGCGAGCTGCTTTTTGGAGACAACACCCTCCGCAATACCTGCTGCTGTTAATTACATCAGAATTTCGCGAGGGGTCTGCTAGAAAAAAGCTTAAGATGCTCAAAAGCACATTTCCTGCAGCACAACTTTTCACCAGAATTTGCTTCCGAGAGCTGGTTCCAATTTTGATAACTTCCATGGAAAACAACTAAGTAGTCACTTCACTGTATTCTGCAGGGAGTTTGTCGCGTTCCTGTCAATTTCCCAGCTTCGGAATCCCTTATCCTACAAGAAAAAAAGCTGTCAAACAAGACGACCTGAAGACAAAGTTTTCCTTGTTCTTCGGTCCTCAGTTTTTCGAATTCTCTGTGCAGGACATCGTGGACCTGCCCATGCAATAAGCAATGGTCCCCGCTAATCAAAAGCATTATGTCGTCTGCCGAGGTTACCATCTGTTAGAGTTGTGAGAAAAAATGTAGTCAACACGAAAAAGCGCCTTTTCTTTTGCATCAACCTAATGTTATACTTTTAATAACACTCATCTCGACGATATAACGTGAAGCACAGGATTAAGACCGCAATACAATATCCAGTAAATATTTATGGAAATAGCGTCCAGATTGTGCCAGGAAGAAATAAGTGGTAGTATTTCCAGCATATTATCAGAGTAGTGAGAACAAGAAAGAGCAGTGCAGCTCGCACGAGCAACTGGCGCTCTGAGCAACGTGTGGACTTGATTTCCCTCGTCATCTAGGAAAATAGAGCTATTGGTGAGCATTTGACGAGAACTACTAACCATCCTGGAATTCTGGGTAATGCCGGACTTTCACACCTCTGATGTTAAATATATCGCTGTACTAATTTTCTCAATAGAAAAGCAACGTTGAATGTAGAGTTTCTTTCAATTCCCTTGCAGCTGCTTTCCCTCGTACGCCGGTGGACCCGCAAAGCAGTAACCTCGCGTCTTGGCGCATTTGGAGCAATCTCTTGATTGAAAAGTCTAAAAACAGCTATTCTCGTGGTCACCCTGATCCAAACATGTGCAGTGACGTACATTGCTACGCAGCTACCACGCAGCCCTGTCGCAAGGGTGCTGGCGTAGCAGTCACACCGTATTTTGTTAGCCACGGCGCAACGCAGCAGCCTCACGACTGGATTGCGCCGCGGCAGCGGAGAAATGTCAGACGTTTAGATCGTGGTGACCACGAGGATACACCTTCTTCTTTTCTAGCGGTTGTCCCGCGTGATAGCAGGGTCCGCTTTGCTGATTCTCTGACGCCATTTCGCTGGAGAGTTCGCCTGGTTCGAGTGGATGCCAGGTAATTTCAAGAGATCGAAGACGTGCCCCGCAGAGCTTGTCTGCAATCATTGCGATGCCGGACCGGTCCCGAATGTGTTTATTGCAAATGTGGTCGTATCGAGTATATAACTCTGGCCATCCAGCGCAACATCTTCATTTCCATGATGTCTAGACGACGCTCTCCTTCTTTTGTTGCAGCCACTCGGTCACATACAGCGCGACTGGTCGGAAGACGGTTAGGTGAATCTTTAACTTTAGTCTATCCGGAATGTTCTTATCTCGCAACACGCCGAGCGAGGAGCGCCATTTTAACCACGTTGCATTGATGCGTGCAGTGACCTTATGAGAAAAGCAACCGTCGATTGAGACCGTTCATCCAACCTTCGTGGTACCTAAAGACTTCAGTTCTCGGAAGGTCAGTGCCCCTTACGCTCATGCTGCCAACTTGGCTTACGTCGGTTGTCAAGTACTCAGTCATCGTGACATTGAGACGGAGGCCAAACCAAATTTTTCTGCACTCCCTTAGCAGTGCGAAGTTGCGCCGGTCCAGGGCCCCTACTGTAGCAGTGAGCTGTTTCATCATTGGCAGTGGTACTGGCACATTTGCCCGTTAGGTCAGCATCGATGTTCAGAAGTCTCTGAGCTCAGGATGCTCTGTTTAGTTCCCAACATTTCAAACTATGGTTGTTTCAATAAGACGATTGCGCTCCCTTGCCCTTCTTGGTCAGATTTGGAGTCCTGAAACGATTTTTTGCAGGTTATGGTATGGTAAGATGGTTCATTTATAACTACATTACCGCTATTTCGATTCTCCAATTCTCCCCTTCTTCCGAAATGTCGCTGATACCTACTCCTACTGCTCGGTTACGTGCATGAGAGCGCAGAACATAAAGGTGAATAGGATCCGGGCCTGATCTTCTCTCCACGTAGGCCATCATTAACCACCTGCTACGGAGAAATTCTAACCATTATTCAGATGTGGTGGAACTTCACGATTCAGCACTTTCTGCGTGTTTTTTGCTTCTTACACTGCCGCTATAGTCCTCGAGGACTGTAGCACCCAGCGTCGCCATCGCCGGCGACTTTGAGGCCGATGTGCATCGATTGTGAGCCAGTCCAAGAAAATGGATTTTCTATAGCTCGTCACACTTCATGTGGACCACCCTCTAGGCATGGCGCAGCAGATTTCTGAGTTAATATCTCGATCTTGGCGCACGAAAAGCAGATTCCCACGCGCAAATCCTTTGAGGCCGTCTGGATCCATGCCAAAAATCCAAAAATGAATCGCAAGGAGGAGTGCAGCAGGAACTTGCGCCTTATATAAGGATGCTTTTCTGACCTAACACATATATTTGCTCGTCTGTGGCAGCAGTGTGTTCCGGATCTCTACTAGGGAAAGATGAGGCTCTGAAATAGGCGATCCCACTGAAACATTAGCTAGTAAGGCTGTTAACGACCTCGTGCTCTGTTCCAATGCGAACAACACAAATTTCTATGGTTCGAGTTGTCTCTGCTTTACAAGGTTCGCGATGGAATCCATGTCCCGGAATGATACGATTGATACGATTTGTGGTCTTCGAGTAGTTTCACGAATAAAACCAAATACGTTAATTTGAAAGAGGAAGGGTGTGCCCTCATAACAAAAGCAAAGGTGAGAATGGATCTAATGGAACTATGGAGACACCAACGGTCGAACTAATTACCCAAAAAATCCGAAATTTCATACTTGACGACCTAATAAAAGCTGCTTCCGGTTCAGATGGTTTTGTAAATAACTTGGTTCCCGCAAGGAATAGTACCCTACCCCTCACTTCCTCTATTCAGTTTCCTTCTCATATTTTCATTGTCGGAAAGGCTCTATGTGAAGGCCAGTATGGTGACCCTAATTTTACCACTCCTTTCACTGAACGAAGTACGTTCGCCTTAGCGACTTCCGAAACTTCCGACATTCCAGTGTTTTCGGATCTCCGACCTCCGAAAAACCATGGAAATTACCGAATATTCTCGGAAGTTTTGGAAACATCCAGTGTTCACCAGTTTCGTATATATTCCCGCGGTCATGGCGATCCAAACGTCTCCGGCTGCAGACAACGGGGACGGCGCCACGCAGCCGCCGCGTAACTGTGCCGCGAGGCCGTTGCGTGCAGCGTGCTGGCAACTTGCCAGCTCGCTGGCGTCGGGGGTCTATCGACTTCTTCGTTGTTGCCGGTTATTTCGCCGTTTTAGTTCGCTTTCCCTGATTTTTGAATCCCGGCGGATGCGAAGGATTACAAATTTCAGAGATCTATCACCATCAATGACGTTCTAATGCTTTCTCGAAAGTTGGAGGTAACAGTAAGATGAACTGTATTACAAAAGCTGTAAAAATCAAAAACGGTAATAATTATCATATGATTATCGTATAAAATGCCTTGTCTTTTTTCGACGTATTTTTTACTGGTGGTCGGATATTACTGTCGAACACCTTTCGTTACAGGCCGCACGACGTGCTTTGGCCACCATTAAAATCCACTCTTATTCTTCGCCTGAACTGCACGATTTCAATAACAAGCTGATTTACTCTGATGTCTCTCTTGGTTGTCAGACTTCAGTTTTTCGAGACTGATCTCAACGATATGCCGACCTTCTACTACTCGAGCAGAAAGCGCAACTGCTCAAACTGTTGCAGTGGCCACCATTTATACGCATTATCGTGGCCCCTGCCTGAGATCTGGTGACCTGAGCTGCGTGAAGTGGCCTCCTGTGGCGTATAACGGCACTTATTGGCGGCAATTATATCGATTTTACCTTTGTGAGGTCAGCCTATACCTGAGAAAGTAACCAAAACAAGCAATTTTTTGTTTATTACTAATGTGTGCAACTAACATTATTTCGAATTTTGGGTACCCATATTTACAATATTTACATGCTAGCGTGGCATGGACGGCAGGAAAAAATGAAGTTGAAAATTTTGAAGGACTAGTTCAAAAATGGAGTTGTCTTGCCTCTACAATCAATCGTAATCGGCCTTTATGTGAAACTGAATCGGAAAATACGAATGTCACTCTAAGTAACCGCAATTTGTATTGTACTAGTGAACATCGTACTTCCCGCAATCCTATGTGAGGATTTGATACCTCTTTGTGATAGAACACACAAAAACAGAACAAATTCGCATGCATTTTCTCATTTTGAAAGTGTTGTGATTACTGGTTCTACTCATCTTCTGCCATATCCATGCGCCACATTGAACAGACGTATTTTACATTTGGTAGGACGTGCATGCGGAACAAGTAACGGACTTTTGTTTATTAGAAGAAAGAATACCTCGAGATATTTTTTTTCGCGTTTTGTTGGCCTACAAAACGGAGTTTGGGCCATGGCCTACTAATATTCTCAAAACAGAAATCTCCCCGGGACCTCCATGTCATGTTCCCGGATGTCTGAGATCACATGTCATGGTGGCTAGGCCACGCCCACTTGTTGCTCGATGTAATTTTAGTTTGGGCCTTGGCTGACCGATGATCGGTCTCTTTTCCTATTTTGCTTGTTTATGCTAAATAAATGTTTGTTCATTAAACTCTCAAAACAGAAGCATGTGATCTCAGACATCCGGGAACATGACAGCAGTCATCAGAGACGGCGACACAAGGTGTCATTATGGCGGCAACCTAAGACAACAAACAGGATTCTTTCAGATGCCGTTCCTATCCAAACATGTTATAGCTGAATTTTGGTTTCATTGTTTGCTCATAGTTGCACTTTGGTTTTTTTACTTGCTTTCTTGTCTTCGGAGCATGGAATCAGCGCATAAAATGTTTCGAAACGGCCCTTAATCCGGTCGGGACAGTGTCATTAAGGTATCCCCAGACTTATGGTTAGTACTGATTTGCGCATTATAGGGCCTGTTTTACGTGCCACTCAACCAAGAGCAAGCATAGCAAGCTCTTCACGGAAAGGATGGCTTTTCTGTAACTGCGGGATTGGAAGAATGAAAAGAGAAAGGACTGCTTCACAATAGTTTCTTTCATATAACAAGATGGCTTCCGAACGAGTATAAAAAATTCCAAGATGATGACGAAGAAGAAGAGAAACGAAGGGAGGATATTGACAAAACTGTTCGACAGGAGAAAGACATAAAAGAATTTCCAAGCCAATTCCTCAAGTGCGAAAAACAAAAAGCGTCAAACATCATCACAGACGTTCATATAGAGTGTGCGCTCATGTTATGAACGAATACGGACATTAACACCATGAAAGTCTGTCAAGCATTCCTGCAAATGATTTGCACTGAAAAATTGCCTGTATCGTCCGTCGAGAATCCAGGATTTGCCAACCTACTGCACGTGCTAGCACTAGATATAAGCCGAAGTCAAGGTTTTCTTCATCCGCAATCTGCTCGATTCAATGTGCAATAGGTACTACACTAAAGTTCTCGAAGCTGTCAAGGACGTCACTGATGTCATCACCACCACAAACGGATTGAGTTTAGATGATTTGGAGCACTCGCTCAATGTTTGGCGCACAAGGTTGATTTTGTAGGCTTCATCCAGCTTGTCACAAATTAGGCACTTCAACATCTTGCTCATCTGGGATATAGAATATAAACTTTCTCTTAATTGTAATAAGAAGTCGAATAACTGTTCATTACTTGTCGCTCGGGTTCAGAACGTTGTTTGGAAACTAAGAAAGAACTATCGAGATAGTGAAAAATTGAAGGAGTGCCAAGAAATCACAGCCTCAAAACGAGCTACTGAAGGTCAGAAAAAAGTTCTCTATTGTTACGTTAGGAACCCAGTCTTCTTTCTCAGGCAACAGAAGTAAAGTTTCCCTCTTTGACGCGAACAAATGGGAGATGCTTAGAAAATTGTGACATATTGCGGCCCCTAGCGGATGCGGTTAATCTTGTACAACACCGCCATCACCCACCCATATCTGTTGCTATACCTTCGTATAAGGTATATTTGAGGAGCTAGAAGATGACTCGCACCCTCTGCACGCTCTAAGAAATTCAGTCAACCGCGACCTCGATTCCCGCATGGAGAAATATCTTGAGAAAGAGGATTTAATCCTGTCAACGATCCTGGGTGCGCGTTTTAAGGACATGTTTTCGTTGATGATGAGAAAAACATCTTACTTCGCGAAGTTGGGGAGGTGGCGGCAAAATTTAACGGTTATGTAGGCGATGATCGTGGTGAAGAGGAGCGCCCGGTTCTCTCGAACAGCCCTTTTGGGTCTTTTAACCAGAGAACAATGAAAGAGGCGCGTCCATTCCGATCACTCATTGATATGCAGACAAAGGCGTTGGCGGTGAGCATTATGTTTATTAGCTACTTACATCTTTCAATATCTTAACACTTATTTTGTCTTCGCTTTCACAAAACTCACACCCTGTCCTCGCTTCTCAGGGCTATGATTGTTAGCTAAGGCACACATTTTGTAATGAGCAGTTTTCATGGTTACCATCACTACATAATCTGCCCTGTTTAGGAAGTAGAAGAATATTTCGTATATATATTGAAGACTCCCGTTCTTTATATGTTTATTGGTGAGCTTTCGGCATTAATGCCTTTCNNGCCACGGGCGCGGGATCGAACCATCGACCGTGTGCGTGCGCAGCGAGCCTCTTACCACTGCGCCACACGCGCCAGAGTGCAGATATTCCAGAGCAAAAGCACTCTTTTCCCTTTCTTTTGCAGAACCAACAGAATCTCTTTTTTCCTGCTTTCTGCCCTGAACCCGGTACGAAGACCCCTTCTCATTCACGCTTTTGCGAAGCCCACCTTTCCACAAGGGATACCCGTGCTGGGCCTGTGTTGAACTACCTTTTTTTCATAGTCATATACATATAGTCCAGTCAGAAGCTTCAAAGCTAATGCAATGTTACACTAGCGTCTGGTCACTCAACTCTTTTTCAATGCAACTATAGCTAAACTGCACACATTCCTGAGTGAGAATACCTTTACGGAGCTGATTGTGAACTTTTAGGTGGATATCATTGGTCTCGTTCCGTTGTTGCTTGTTATTGTTCAAATGCTATCCCCTCGACGGTACTTAATACCGGTTCGATACTTAATCCTATCAAAGCTTATCGCTGATGGTCTGGAGATAATCGTAGTTATGATGCTGCTGGTTGCTTCACAACTCATATTGTGTGTTTCCCTATAACAGTTCTGATACAACCCACTCAAATTATCAATTAAATGAGAACTATAAATATCAGTTCTAGTGGCGACTGGATTCAAACAAAATACCGTCCCATTGTTGGATATCTGGCATTATCGCTTCAGTACTCAAGTTTTTATACTTCGCTTGCCCTGACTCTCAACCGTTTCATGGTTGTAATGAATCCGCTGCGATATAATTTCTTGTTCAACGAGAAGACGACGGTTATCATGGTCGTCATTTGCTGGCTTTTTGCCTGGATCCATAACTTGATCTATTTGAAGCGTAAGTTGCTTGTCGCTACTGAACGTCTGTTTCACGATTCTTCTTCAGAAGGAAATTAATTCAAGTTCTAAGGACCTCTGTAGAAAGACGAACAGAGGAAATACACTCCTTGCTCACCTGAAACAAACATAAATACAGCCAAGTGATATTTCAGCAGAGTGCAGCTTCACTTACGATCCAACTATCCTTCAGTTTGTCTTTAGCAATGATAGATGTGGCGCAGCACTATCGCTATACCAGGATTTGGTTTACAACGTCGTCCTTGCCTTGCTTAGTACGGCAGTAGACATCTTCTCATTGACTAGACTCCGAAGCATGAGCAGCGTAAGTACAGAAATAAGAATGCGTAAATGTTCATTTCATCATCTTACGACCGTCTTCAGAGAACTAGAAGAAGTCCTGGTGAATCTAAACGTGAGAAGCCCTGGTTTCTTCAGGTGATTTTTCTTATGTAAAGCCATCAAGACAATACATGACTGAAATCTCTTTGAAGATAAAAATAAATAATCTTAAAGAGGCCGAATTCCGGCGTGGCTGTGGCCAGCCACCTTTGGCCGGCCAGATTCAGCCATCAACAGGTCCCTTCGTTTTTTTCACATGGTCACGTTAGGCACGGTTCCTCACAGAATCCCCTCAAATTTTGAACAAAGGGGTTATTCGATATCATTTTGTACTACACCCTCGTTTTTGTGGAATTACGATCAGTGGTGAAGAACGTATAGCTATAGCCCTGCGCCATATAGCTAGCCTTGAACGTATAGCCCGGCGCCATATAGCTAGCCTTGAACGGCCACGGAAAGCGGCCACATTTGGCCGTCTTTTGAAAGGTGCACTTGAACTTAGAACATCATACAAGCTACGGCAAACACATTCTATTTTTACTCGGTCAACCATGTTCTTTACTGCGTTTCCCGATTAAACTCCATTATCATTATTTTCAGGCAACGATCAATTCTTTCCTGTATGTGTTGATGCTTGCTTCATTTCATATATCCGATTATGTTAATGATGTCACTGTTCAGTTTCTACTAACTGTTATAGTCTGGCAGATGTGGTTATCCGCAGCACCGTGAGCCTTTTTGCACCTTAGGGATCTTTGTTGAAGTAAACCTATTTCACAATAAAATCCCAAGGTCATAGAGGATAACTTTCAGCGTTAGATTCGATAGTATTCTCAACTTTGTAGGAATTTACTTCCACTCCTCACGTATAGGTAGTTTCGAATATTTATTTCCCACAAAAGCAATAACACGCTTTCGCTCATAGCAGGAAGGAACTTCTTGAATCATTTGACGCACTTCCTTTTTATCAGCACGAAAATGTTTTGGATCTTCACCTTAGCTCCCACGTTTTGTGAGATCGTCTTTTTCGAGAGAACAATATCAATCCACTAGCATTATTTCCTGATGTCTTTGATAGTAGCACAACTTGCCACATCTAAACCAGGGTGCATAGAGTGAAGGGTGGATGCGACCGCTGCTGGCTCAACTCTGATGCTGAATGACGATACTTTTGGCGAGGTTTGTTTGGTAATCTTGCAGACGAGCTTGCCAACTACCCAGGCAAACGGAGCCCGTCAAATGTACTGCTCAACAAGAAGTCTCGGAAAATGTGTCGCCAAACAAACCTCTCCAAATATTAGGTTGTTGCAAAATCGATGTCGGATTTTGACAGTTGACTTTGAATTCTCATAACTTGGCTAAAACTGAACTATTATTGCCGATTTAGGGCTCATTTGAATCAGCACATCTTCGCTATTCTTCTGCTAAATTTTCATTCCATTAGGTCCGATGCCAAGCTTTTTGAACCCAGCAAAACCGACGGAACCGTTTTTTGATGACCCATTTTCGCGGCCTATTCTCTCTCTTAAGGATGGGTCCAACCGCCTGAATTTGTGGTCATCTTCAGGGTAGCAGTCCGCTGAGTTAGGTTTATAGAGAAGAATCTCGATCTCTGCTCTCCTCTTTTCCAAGAATGTCTGAATCGAAAAATGTGGTCTTCTGCTATCATGAAACACTAGAGGACAAATCGAGGAAAATCCACTTGAGCGAATTTTTCACCATGCTCATTGCTTTCACGGTGCCATAAATAACAAAAAAATGAACCTTAAGGCCACCTTCGAGTTATTTAACAGTTCCTCTGGTGATAGCTTCCACCAGTGCTTTCAGAATCGCGTTGACGTCATCGAATTTAAGTCGACAACTCTGACACATGTATCTCCAGAACTGATTCATTAGGGACAACATTGGGTTGTGGCTTTATTGAGCACTTCCTCCTGTATAGGTTGATAGCATTCCATGCCCAAGCTGTTGCCTTGTTACCGAGTTCGAGTCCACGATACAGTTTGATACGAATTTTAGCGATCGACCACACTTCGAATCAGCTTTCAAAAAGCCAACAAAAGTAGATAAATCTGAATGAGGTTGAAAGAGCAGAAAGAGGAAGAAATAGGCTTCTAAACAAATACAAAATATGTGGTTGAAACATTACTTTTTATCCCAAAGTATTACATCAAAGTTCATGATTCGAAAATCCGACATCGATTTTGCAACAACCTAATATATCGCTATGCGAGACTCACCAAATGTATCATCAAGCGAACCTTGCCTTTTGGATCGCCACACAAATCTTGCTTTTTGTACCGCCAAGCAGACTTCAACGCGCAAAAGCTTCGAAAATACCGGGAACCGTGCCGTGGTACTGATATTAGGGATCCGCTGTCGTACCAACTGCTCCAGTCGACATCGATGATGACTGAACCTCCGACTAAGGATGAAATGGAGGAAGCCTCATGATAGTTCAAAAGAAACTCCAGATCTAAACAGATTCTGAACTTAGGGAACTACTCCTCTTTTAATAAAAAGGCATTTCTTTGTCCAGTTCATTTTAGGAATCTTGGCATTGATACACGGTGCTTTTGAGTTTTGCGAGCAAGTAAATTTGAGATTTGTGTACGTTTACCGTAACTTAACATCAAAATTGACCCCGTCATGAGGGTTTGGACCATCACTGCCTAGTGCGTCAGAAGTAGTATCCAGTGCATCAGCAATATTGGGCCTTCCTATCCATACTTTCGCAATAAAATTTGTACAGAGATAGAGCGAAATTTGATAGGATCCGACACTGTTCTTTTTAGCTCTGAAAAAAGGCGATTCTTTTAAAGCATTATAAAGCCCAAAGCCTCATAATATTCCCAGTACAAGAATACATCAGGCACCCTACTATGTAGTGAAAATGCGTCCACGCTCAATATTAAAATTTTTGAGGGTTTCTGTTGTTAATTACTCGTAATAACAATGAAAAAGTTCGAGTAATGCTCAAACAAATTCAACAGCATCACCACCACTTCCCGTTTGAATAGCCTTACGTAGTACTATCTTCTACTAACAATAAGTTATGAAACAAAACGAACATGTGAAGGAACGAAATGAAAACAAGACAACGCATGCTTTTGTTTTTTGATTTTATTATGGTTTTATTGTTATTGTGTGGAGTTGGAATAGCGAGAACAAACTTTACCTATGGTTTGAAACAAAAGGGCTTTGCTTCCAAGAACAGGAGGAATTCTGAACAAGAATTTGGAGATTCGAATTAACGCTCTTCAGAATTCTGCTCTCTCTCACTCCGAAACCGTTTCCATGAAAGACCAATCTGTGGTGACAAGGAGCATCTTCTTAATTAGTCGAAGTATTTTAAATCACATGATTTCAATAACCTCGCCTTCTTCATCAAACTCCTGGCTCTGTTCTGAATGATTCAAAATTTTGCTTTAGATTCTCTATTGTCATCCTACAGGAAGAATTTCGAAAGCCATTCTGCAGCAGTAAGAAAAAGACTATCGATTACCGAGACTTATCTGTTTTCCACGTCACATCAGACACAAGGGCGTAATTCTATAATGGAACTGGTGGAGGAAAGACGACAGCAATGAAAACGATGGAGCCAACGATGCTCTCAACTTAGAAAGTAGTCCTAGTTTCCTCTTTGTTCTGCCAGTGAATGTATGCGTATATGTATATAAACATGAGGAGCCTTGTCCAACATTTGCGTCAAGCTGCTGCTGTATCCATTTCTCCGATAACTGAGCAAGGCAAACGCAGCAGAGCCTGCTGAGCCACGCCCCCAGGAAATGGAAGGCAGACATTGCTGCATGATCAAGAATTGTTGCGTTCCCAGTTTTGAGAGCAGCAAACCCTGGTTTTCGGCTGCGTTAAGAGAGCAGCTTGCTGCCCGGTCAACCACGGTTCCGTTGAACCTGCGTTCTACCCCCTCATGTCCTGCGTTCATCCCCTCATTGTCACGTGATGTCCCGCCCCCTTGGAGGTGTATATCAGCCGGTCGTTGAGCGTCAGAACTCAGTCGTGTTTCCGCTCCGACGGAGACTAGGCGAGCTCTGCGGGGCTTGTCTGGCCGGCTGAGGCCCGGATAAAA
>JARK01001376.1:659293-672075 GCA_000688135.1 Ancylostoma ceylanicum
AAGCCCATGGTCACCCAAATTCCCTCAAAAATGTTCTCGAACGCGGGCGCGCCATCAGCTACAGCGCTCGATGGACGCAGGCGGACTTTCGCATCAGCACGCGTCCGCAGCCCAGCATCTCGTCTGGCCAATTGTTGCACTGGGCCACGGTTTTATCCGGGCCTCAGCCGGCCAGACAAGCCCCGCAGTATATACACCTCCAAGGGGGGGGGGCGGAACATCACGTGACAATGAGGGGGATGAACGCAGGACATGAGGGGGTAGAACGCAGGTTCAACGGAACCGTGGCTGACCGGGCGGCAAGCTGCCTTCTTAACGCAGCCGAAAACTAGGGTTTGCTGCTCTCAAAGCTAGGAACGCAGCAATTCTTGATCATGCAGCAATGTCTACCTTCCATTTCCCATGGTACCCATCCCAGCAGGACGTCTACCTTCCATTTCACATGGTACCCATCCCAGCAGGACGAACGCAGCTATATCTCCGTTCTTGCCGCTACAATGGCAGGTCTAACGCGGGATATGGCTGCGTTCCAGCTCTGACGTTGCTGCCATCCTAGATTCATGTGCTGCCATTAACATCCTCTTCTATTTTAGCAGCAATCGGGGGGAAGGCCACGCCTAATTTGGGGTTTGAAACCGAGGCATTACTGCTGGAAAAACGCGTTCGTGCTACAATTGGGCTGCTCTGTTATCTGACTTTAAATATTATACGTACATTTATTTCACATCAGGTGCGCCAGCAGAGGTTCAAAAACGGTCGCGCTAGTACAAGATGACAGCAAAGTTTGGAAAAATCTTCACTAGAAATTTCTCAGGAATACTCGGCAAGCAATTGATAGCAGAGTGGTTTTGTGCATACGTTGCTGTTAACATGTATTCATTGTTTGACATATGTAGTCTTTGAGGAAAATAGCACCGTCAGAAAGTAAACTACAGAAAAAAGGTACGGTTGCACATTTGCTGCCATTTCAACTGGGACAACGAGGACGTGTTGCTATGATGGGCTGTGAGGAACCTACAGGTGCGGAGCCCACGATCGCGTCTCTCTTGAGTCCACTCAAAGATTGTCAGGTTTAAGAGACCTTCCGGACACAGTTTAAACCGCCCTGTTTGGGGANAAACAATTGATAGCAGAGTGGTTTTGTGCATACGTTGCTGTTAACATGTATTCATTGTTTGACATATGTAGTCTTTGAGGAAAACAGCAGCGTCAGAAAATAAACTACGGAAAAAAGGTACGGTTGCACATTTGTTGCCATTTCAACTGGGACAACGAGGATGTGTTGCTATGATGGGGAGGGAGAACCTACAGGTGCGGAACCCACGATCGCGTCTCACTTGAGTCCACTCAAAGATTGTCAGGTTTAAGAGACCTTCCGGGCACAAGGCAACCTCCCTGTTTGTGGGAGCAGCAAAGGGTCGATACGGTTGATAGTCTCAAGTATGCCGCAATTGAAATCTGTAATTTTATCACTCTTTGAAGCCTCCAGCAATCTTCTTAAGGCTCTTTCTCGATTGAATAAATAAATAAATAAATGAAAATTTCTCGCTAATCGTGGCGAAAAATTTAAGTTCTTCCCCACTTTTCTCATTTTATGCGGGCAAACTATAACAACGCCTCAGATTAATCCAATGTCGAACATCTCCCACGTCTTCTGAGTCGCGGAGTATTCATCGTCTCGACTTCTCAAAATATCAGTGCCAGAACCAGCCGCAACGATGTACATACAGAGGTGGGGGGCATACATAAGTTATTGTACAACGTTTGATAATTTATTTCTCCGCCACGAAACTATGCAATGTGCTGTTCTTTTCGTTCAAAGTATCTTCTCTTTAGTCTCTTTTAATTTAAGATTAGCTTTTCTGGAAAGGTTTTGCTATCGAGCAGTTGACCTCGAAACACATTTCCGAGAAAAGTGGGTTGCTGCCCTCAAACTCATCGAAATGGGTCTCACTGCTCAATGAGTGAGTTATTGAAGAGCAGGAAGTGCTCTCTCCAGCTTGGTTTCCCAATAAAATAGAGTCTAAGAAATATGCGCGCGAGAAACCACGGCTACTCCATGCTACCGGTAATGGCCAATTTCCACCAAATTTGCGTTCTAGGAATTTTTCCCCTCAAAGACCGGACGTCAGCTAGATTGTTGGCGTGATCTGAAAACTAGAGTAAGAATGCTGCAGAATGGCTATGCAGCCTCAACAATAGCCCCAGGTACATGCTAGTTGTGCTCCTCGAAGCCTAAGGCGTGGTCTTCTCATCCAAACAATTTTTGGAACAGCCTCGTTCTGTGCTCTTATCAACTTCGATCTTCAGTGGTTTTTGCACATACACCTCAACATAGGCTTCAAGAGTACGAGACTATTTTTATCCCACTTGAATCCTTTTTCAAAGCTTGCTTCTACGGCTGTTTTGCTCAGGAATTGCGGGCTGGAATCAGTGCATTTGGCAGCACCAAAAATCTGAGCTTCAGGTTTCAGCTAAGATTTCTCCGTCATATCCCGAGAATCCAGGGTATGTTTGTAACCAGAAATTAGAGGGAATTCAGCTCTATCAAGGGATAACTACCTTGTCAAAAAACGTTGCACTACCGCAGAGTAATAAACCAGCAAACGATGTACAATAACTTATGCCCCCCCCCCTGTACATTTAGCACAGCCGTTCAATGCGTCGTACTCGCGCAGCTTTTTCTAGTAGCACAATAGCGTTGGTAGTACAGCGTTCCCGGACTACTGTACCTGGTCACAAATGTCCTTCCCAACTACATATATTGAGTCTATTGTGCGTACTTTAGATAAGTGTACTTCATTGTCTCGCCAATAAATAAATGCTTCTCGATGCCTGATTCAATGGCATTACAAAAGTGACTTTATCCACTTGCGTGTTGTGCGATATGTTCCCCAGCCTTTAATGATACAATACCTGACAAATGTGTACACAGATTCGAGTGTCTTACATATATTAGACAATAATGAAGAATGTTTTGATCGTCCCGCTTCGCACCTGAATATAACTCACATATGATTTTGGATCTAACAGGTGTTTCCATCAAAACCCCATATTGTCCCAATTTTGTGGCTGAGAAGATATTGACTACAGAGGAGGAGGTCGTGTAAAGCGGAAGTACGATCGAGACTCCTCTGCGATAAACACATGTGATTGCGAGGAAATTACCCCTCACCTGCACTACGAACAAGAAGTACAGTACTTCTGGATAAGTACAATCTTATCTCAGGATGTGAGAAGGTGAACCTATCGAAGAAAACTTTTAATGAATCGAAGTCAAGACGGCTCATGCTGGTTCATCATCATTCGAACCACACCGTTGAAAATCTGAGATAATCCTTAATATGGCTAGTATTCAGAAGAACTTATCAACCAGACGAGTTCACCAAACCAGGTGGCAAACTAGTAGCCATGCGACAAGCCGAAAATTCTTATGCTTTTTCATATAACCTGCGGTAGTGCTCCGCAGCAGTTTTACATTCTCTAGTGGCAAAAAACAAGGGAAAACTCTGAAATTTTGGTCAGTTTTTCTACGAATTTCCTCAAAAATTATGAGTGGAGGAATGTTTGGAGAATTGTGTATCGAAAAATTCGCTATGATTAGCTCCTTCTGGAAGTACCAAATGTTTGACAACAGGTTTCTGGCGACACTTTTTTTTTCATGAAAACCTTGGAAGTTCACAGTTTACCACCCTAATAATATTTTGAGGTCAACTGCTCCAAGGCTAAACCATCCCGTACAGCCCGATCTCAATTCAAAAACATTTTCAACTCCGTTTTTCTCCTTGCAGAAGAAAAGAAAACAGGGCTAAACATGGCTCTTTGGCTAACAAATATTTATTCAGATGAGCAAACGTTATTCACTAGCTTACATCCCTCCCCTATCGCTGTTCTTTGAAAAAAAAAAAAACTTCTACAATAACTGTTTTTTTTTCACTTCCCAGTAGAATTGTTCACCAGGGAAGATAAACCGTTTTTTTTTAATGATGAAGATAATGTCAAACTAGTTCGCATATTGTTGCTACCTAAGAGCTTGATAGCAAGTTGTTCTGAGAAATGTTTGTTTGCACTTTGTTTCAGAGGTTCTGAACTCATGTTGAATCGCTTAGTTATTCTCAACCGGTTCAATCAAGGAAAAATAAATGTGACCTGAAAAACGAGTTTGGTCTTATTCAAATGGTTTAGTGATGTTTAAGGGCAGACTCCAACCTCATTCGGCGTGTTGGAGATATCACTAAATCCTGGACCTCTTTGACTGATTTTGAGCAAACATGAACAGATGAAATTGCACAATCTGTGTAAGCGGCACCCGATGACATAGGCTGCTTCTTCGCTTGTAGATGGATGCTGGACACCTCACCGCAGGCATAGAGTGCTCCAGCATGTATTGGAATAAAAGATATCCAAATTTCAAAGATTGAATGCAGTCAGCAGTTACAAGCTAATCTGTTGTTAAGGAAGTGATGATTCATCTCATTATACTACAAAACTGTGGCCACTACGAAGTGTGAACGGATTCTGCGGACTTTTGATTTCCTGTGGTGTCAGTCAGCGTGATGGATCTTCAATCTCAACATGCGCTCACTTCAAAACATTTTCTCATTGGTTTTTGCTCCTACACATGAGATGTCGTTGTTATCGAAGAACGAGAGCTCATAATCCTCCCTCTCTCGTTCCGAGCAGTCAGAGTATCTCACAAATTCTCAGATGAGAACAATGAAGCCTTTCAGTTTTCTCGATGTGTTTTTTTTTATTTCTCTNCCTCAACATACCCAACTTTCCTGCGCAGTTTGCCCGCTGTGGTCTCTCGGTCAACTGTTTCGCCGTTGTGCATTAATTAGAAATCTGCTCTTTCCGATCGTACGGAAATCAGTAACGATGAACTGAGCAGGTAGTAAAGTCTTGAATGTTGTCAGCCATCTTCTGCTGTCAAATGTCTCGTATCTACGTGCGTAAGCATCGAATGAAGGCCCCTCAACCGTCCATTGATATGGCCACAAAGAGTGAACGACAAGACTTCCCTTCCACAACCGCGCATGGCATTCACGCTGGAGGAACTACGAACATCACGGAGTGTACAGTCATTGCTCTGAGGTTTTGTCCCGCGGTGCAGTCGCGGTAGGAGGCCGATCCGCGGTGAATCTGCAGTTGCCCGCGGTAAATCCGCTCATGTTCGCGGTAGAATATCGGGAGTGACTTCTTTTCCGCACTATACCCGCAAATGCCTATGATGGTTCTGCACATGCCGCAAGCTGGATTCACACATTCTCACGGTGGATCAGCAGTAGAACTGAAAACTTACATCGTGAACGCGAACCAACCACACGTGCCGACACGTTTGGCCTAGTGGATAAGAAGGCGGACTTCCAATCAAGCGGTCGAGAGGGCCGGTAAGGTTCAAATCCTGTGAAAGAGAAAAGGAGGTGGGATAAGGTGGGGAGCAACGAGAAATTTGCACTTTTCTTTCTTGGTCAGGCATGACACAGACTCACTGTTTTGATCCAAGTGTCGCATTCAACACCTTACCGGTTATATTTGCTTTCGCTAGCATGAACAAAGGCTAAAAAGTAACCGTGTGCGATGACTATTAGTATGCCTGATGAGAAATAGTCTGAGCATGGGTCAAAAGGAACATTACGCGAACTCATGTACCCATGATATCATTACCATTAGGACGCAAACTTCACACCTGTTCTAAATAAATCTGCACTATTCGGACAATTCCAGGAGCAAAGCTCGATTCGTTCCACCAGGTTATGCGGGCGAAACAGTTGACCGAGAGACCACAGCGGGCAAACTGCGCAGGAAAGTTGGGTATGTTGAGGACTAATAGCGGGAGTCGCTCGTTTACCGGTTTTAGCACAGCAACCATCAGGCTGATACGCTACTACTGGCGTTCAGCACGGAACATGGCTAAGTCGCTTGCATGTGACCGCTCATGCAGGGAGGCCGACCGCGCATTTTTTTGTCAAAGTAACGGCGCGAAAAGCAATTTCGAAAATCCTCTTCATTACTTATTCCGATGTTTCTGTAGTGACTAAGGTTTCGGCGTCGTCGCATTCGTCAGAGCCTCTCACGTCCAGCGGCATCGTGGAGTTTGTGTGACGACCGAACACGTCTGGACTTGGCAACATTGTCGGTCATAGACATCAAGAAGACGATGTTCTGCTGCAACGTCTGCTTCCAACGCGCCGTCGTTTAATCCTACATAGCATTTGTGGACTTGATGAGAGCATTCGTCGACCTAACGGCATGTCGGGGGCACGTCGTATATACTGAGGCGCTCCGAAAGTTTCTTAGCCATGTTGAGGAAACATTCGAAAATTGATAATCATGGAGAAAACGGACGTGCACAGGGCGCTGCTTCTCGTAGTAATCCCTCCTAGCTATTTTACGCCATACGTAGAACCGTTGTAAGACTTTCGCATCAATGCAGAGCGCAGTGTAACTATTCCTTTCTTTAATACTGAAAAACCTACTTCTGAACCCAGACCAGACGACGTCAATGGTATTTGTCATACACTAAATTTTTGACATAAATGAAAATAGTGCACTACTTCTTGTAGGAGTTTATGAGGCATGAAGAAGGTAGCAGAAATTGGTTAAAAATTCCATATTATTCTCATGTTTACTCGAAAAATTTCTTAACATGAAGAAAAGAATCCTCATGAAAGTAACAAGCTTCAACCTCAAAAATCACCATGGGCACAACATGGTGGAGTTCAACTTGCGAAAAAAACCAGCTATGTAGTTTTCCTCAAATCTGGGCCGTCATTCGAAAGTCTATTCGTACAAGGAGAAACTCACATAAAGCTCTTGCTGCACTCAGGATCATACTCAACTATTCAGATCATGTAAGTGTTGTGTCCATAGCTAATGATTCGCATATAGGATCCCGTGATATATAAACAAAAAAACTCACTGCAATCATAAGAATTCCACTGGCAATAGGACTGAGCATACCGGTTGTCACTACTGAGATCTATTCTTGATCCCAGTGAACGTGAAGTAACCTGAAATATTTGGCGTCTAGCAAAACTGAGTGAACAAACAAAGAATCAGCTCCGACGGCATTGGTACCTGGGAATTGAATCTGAAAACAGTGAAACGTGCTTACAAAAGCCACGCCCCCTGTATCCGCGACAAGAATGATGATGAGAGGTTTTGAAATTAGCAGTGTTCGATCAGGTATGGAACAGAATTTAATTACGATATAATACAAATCATATAAACCTAATTGAGGAGGTTTTCACGAGCCAAGCAGATGCAGGTACATAGCAACACCCAGTTATAAGGGTGATGATTCGGGAATGGTATTTGTGAAACCAAATTTTTCTTTCAAAAACGATAATGCAACAACTCAATCCAAATCCGGGATCAGTGTCAGTGACGCTTGTATTTACATCATATGCGCGACGGAGAGGTTTCTTGGAAGGTGTCGCTGCGCCGAGACTTGAAATAGCATCTCAAAATTAAAATGAAAAATAAAATACTCGACTCCAGTATGGCAGGGCGGACCTCGAGAATGCCAAGGGAAGCGCGGTGAGACGCACGAAAGCTCAATTTTGCTGATTTATTGAGTGTTCTCCGCTAAGGGAGGAGCAAACTAAAGCACATGTACGGCCATCTGTAACTGATGTAAATGCAAACGTTTTAAAAACTTTGCCTAACTCGTTAATGTGTGAGCTCTTTCTCTAGTGACATGGATAGTTGCTTGTTTTCACGAACAATATATGTAGTTGGGAAGGACATTTGTGATCAGCTACAGTAGTCCGGGAACGCTATACTACTAACGCTATTGCGCTACTAGAAGAAGCTGCGCGAGTACGACGTATTGAACGGTTGTGTCAGTATGCAGGGGGGGGGGGCATAAGTTATTGTACATCGTTTGCTGGCTTACTACTCTGCGGTAATGCAATGTTTTTTGTCAGACTAGGTCTTCCTTAAGAGAGCTGGATTCCCTCTATTTTCCGATTACAAACATACCCTGGATTCTCGGGATATGACGGAGAAATCTTAGCTGAAACTTCAAGCTCAGATTTTTGGTGCCGCCAAATGCACTGATTCAGCCCGCAATTCCTGAGCAAAACAGCCATAAAAGCAAGCTTTGAAAAAGGATTCAAGTGGGATAGAAATAGTCTGGTGCTCTTGAAACCTATTTTTTGAGGTGTATGTGCAAAATCCACTTAAGATCGAGGTTGATAAGAGCACAGAAGGAGGCTGTACCAAAAATTGTTTGGATGAGAAGACCACGCCTTAGGCTTCGAGGAGCACAGCTAGCATGTACCTGGGGCTATTGTTGAGGCTGCATAGCCATTCTGCAGCATTCTTACTCTAGTTTTGAGAACACGTCAACAATCTAGCTGATGTCCAGTCTTTGAGGGGAAAATTTCCTAGAACGCAAATTTGGTGGAAATTGGCCATTATCGGTAGCATGGAGTAGCCGTGGTTTCTCGCGCGCATACTTCTTAGACTCTATTTTCTTGGGAAACCCTGTACACAGCTGGAGAGAGCACTTCCTGCTCTTCAAGAAGTCATTGAGAAGTGAGACTAATGAGATTAATCTGAGGCGTTGGTATAATTTGCCCGCATAAAATGAGAAAAGTGGGAAAGAACTTNCAGTCTCCCTTTTCGAATTAATTTTTCTTCATTAATACAGCTGGCAGTTCACTCCGTTCGACCACCACGAGAGTCGGCTTTAGAACAGCTCTTCGACCACGAGGATCAAGAAGCGAGTTCCCGACGGAAAGACCGCCGCGGAACGGAGAAGACTCCAATCCAAACCATATTGGGCTCACATGTGTTGTATGCCTGTATGTATGTGTTCGGCAGATCAGTTACGTGTAACAACAGGCTAAGTGGCAATGACGAACGGGAGCGAAAGGAGGTCAAAGACTCAGTGGGTAAAGGAAACTGGAAGATTTCCACGGAAGGAAGCAAACATATTCAACAAAAACCGGACCTATCTGTTTGTTGGATGCACGAACAGATCTGCTCAACTTTTTGTGGAAGAAGCCAGACATATTCCGCGTTATCGCGACAAAGAGGAATCCAATAGGGTTTGCTTACAGCAACCCCCAGTGAGTGGTTCTCCTTTCGCAATTTTACCAAACATAGAGCGTTGCTTTCTGAGGAGGTAGTTCCCGTTTTGGCTGTGGAATCCAAGGTTAGCGGCGTCCAAGCCATCCACATTCCCATAGAGAGCCCACTCCTCGTTTCTAGTAGCCTAAGTAGCTTATGAAGCCAACCGAAATTCTGTTAAGAGCTGAAAAGTTGACCCTCCAGATGAAAAGTACATATAATGTACCATCATGCAAAAGTCGGCAATGTCGCGGATTTTGTTCTATTCGGAACAACACAACTTCGATGGAAATAATTGTCAAACGGTTTTATTATCCGTTCTCTTGACTCTCTATCTCTGTAACCATAGAAAGGTGAGGAGCATTCAAGTTTCTAGTTAGTCCATCTTTCTTTTGAGTGTCATAGAAGGAAAGTGACTCGGATATAATGGAAGTGCCGCTTTTTCTTTCGCTGAAAATGATACAATATGAAGGTGAAGAGTTGTTATTCCATGTCTTTGACAATCTCTCTTGTTAGTGTATGTGGCAACAGAGCAATATCGAAAGTATTTCGAGTCCAAAGGAATAAGGACTAACTACGTATGTCTGTAAGTACTCTGTCTTATTAAGAGTTCAAAAAAATAAGTGGTGAGCGACCATCTTATCGTACACCTCGACTTTTTCACCTGTTCTTCAAGCTGCTCTGTCGTTGTACTTGTAATTCTTCCCAAGCTTTGAAAGCTGGATAAGAAAAACTCAAAGCTATATGGTAAGTAGGTATATCATGCGTTGGCAATGGCAGCAAATGTACTTCCCATGTAACTGCGCTTGATGTGCTGTCACTTATGGTTATGGTTTGATAGTGGTCATCAGTGTCTTTCATATACTCAGTTTGTCATGAGAGTCCTATTTTATATAGCATTCTCACCCATACAATAAGTGCTTGCTTACTATGCATGCATAGCTCAATTTACTGTGGCAATGGAAACACATTATTAGCCTCCTTGTTACGCATCGTACAGACTCTGTTTTTATTTTTCGAATTTCGATCACGCACCAACACTATTTCTGCGAGAGATTCAGATTTCTGTACACATTTCGAATATCCGTTCATTTGAAACATTTTGTTATTCGATGAATTATTGGGTTGGGCAATAAGTTCGTGCGGTTTTTCAGGGGCACAGGAACTACAGCTTTTCACAAAGAACATCAGTGACAACAAATGATTTATGTAGCTCCTCTCCTCCGCTATCAATGCTACCAGAGACCGAGCAGCTCCTCTGTTCTTTCTCCATTAAAAGCCACATTGTTTGAGACGACCCGGTTTGTGACTCTCGACTGCAACTTTTGAATGGAACTCTAGAGAATAGCTAAGGAAATTAACGAAATAAGTGGTTGGAGACTACTACAGGCTTTTTGAGGCTGCACGAGTAAAATTACGTTTTATCCTACCATCTCGGTCACCGTTTTGGTGGAATTTGCCTAGAGGAGACGCGCCTTCTCTACGTGAGGGAGCACCTCGTACGGGGCCCTTCGACGTTTTTTTTTTTCGCCAAATGAATCAGTTGAACGTAGATGTTGTTGAGATCTAACATTCTTAGTGGTTCTTCATTACATGTAGAGCAAAACCTGGCACGCAAACATCTCATTGCTCTTCAAACTCCAAATTCAGAAGGGGAACTTCTTCTGAGCTAAAATTAACCTCTCTGAGGCGGGTATCCATTCCTGCACCGTCCTTTTAACAATAGTGGCTTCTCTTTACATGTCCTTGATATATGTTGCTTTTGGAGCTTCATTCCGTCCACGGTAGAAGGCCAACAGTAGGAGAGGTCGGAGATTGTCGTTGTCGAAATGATGCCCTCGCATTGCATGCGATAGAAAATGAGGTGTGGCGAGAATTGAGGAAATCGGTTAGGATATTTGTAAAGAGAAGATCAAGGGCTACAAAATGGTCACTCATGCGACATCGAACAAAGCCTGATTCTTAGTGAAAATCCAAGATGAAAAAACCGCACGAACTTGTTGCCCAACCCAATAAAATACTAGACGTATTCAGACACCGTCAAGCGGGTCGCTAGACGCCAAGACAGGGATGAGGCAACTTGTTCCCGCTAGACAGTGGTCGAGCTCAGTTTGCTTATATAAAACTTCTCAATGCAGTGACAGTAATGCTTGAAGGTAGTGCTTGACCATCTTCTGCGTGTTGAAGATATCAACAGATCCTATATATAGTTTCTCGCTATAGTGGCACCACAATACACAGAGCGCTGCCTTTGTTCTCGGCCCAAAATTTTCTTTCATAGCTTATCCAAGAAACAATTCAACCAGCTTTATTCCTATCACATAAATGGGAATTAGAACACGTGCATGAATAGAAGCTCCCGCAGTTCATGATGCTACCTTTTCGTTTGAATATCAGGACAATAATGCTGTCACTCTACAGATCCGGAATGTTTGTTGGCCTCGTAATGTTGGGAGACGAAGTCAACAATCGCAAGCCTGATTTACTGTGAAGGTTCCATGCTTCCACTACAGCTCCATTTAGACCTGTTGCCTTACCGATCTTCATCCTCGTCACTACCCTTCTCACCTCTCTTCCAAGGTTTCATCGGTGCAGCTACAAGTAGCACTGGAATTTTTCTCAGAACTTCCTCTTTATGTAGACGGAGAAGTATGCCCTCAACGTTTTTGGACTGCTGCAGGATCTTTAAAGACATCTCCTTCTCCTAATCCATACAATTTTGATCTCAGCCACATGCAGCAAACTTCTGTGGCGAACATGTGCTAGTAGGGTTGAACGACCCCGCTTCATGAGACGGGGAAAAAACGAGGCAGTTGGAGCTGCTCCCGTGAGGCAGGATAGTCTTGGGCTACCTTCCTCTCACGCCCTCCTGACGGAGGCGGTGAAGGAAGAAGTGAGAAGATTCGAAATCTTAGTTTGAACCACACACTTCTCTACTGGATTGCTCCACTAGTTCTGGTAAAAGTATAGACAACAAATTATTGGAGCAGGACTGAAATACCGTTCCCATCTCCTTCCTGTTCTCCTCCCAGCCTTGTTCTCTCTAACCACTACTTGGTATGCTCATTTAGAGCTTCATTAGTAAAGAAACAATTCCTCAAAATAAGTGATGTTGACTTGGGAATTGCTGAGTTGTGACTCTTCCAAGACTCCTTGCTCAGAAAAAAGGAACCGGAGACATGCCCACTGTTCCCGCTTACAATAGTGAGAATAACGGTGACTGTCGCGGTTTCCCGGGAGTCGCCCATGTTTGGTGGTTAACAGACCACAGAATCAACGCACCGGCGGAGGCTTCTACCAGGAAACACACCGAATAGATACAAACGGGATTAACCCGCCTTAAGGGCTGAAGGCTGGCAGCAGAATTTGGCTTGCGTCAGAATGCGAGATCCGCCTACCACGTAACACACAACCCACAACTGCCAGTGGAGGCCCCTAAGCTACCAGCCATACCACTACTGCACTATTACGTTACGAGTTATTGACACATGTGAACCACGCAACTTACAGCACTACGATACATGCGTCGAGGGTGCTGCCACCACCCCCACAGTGTGATCAGTACTGTGACACACGTATAAGATATGACTGTGCTGATTAAGCGGCCGCGATCCTTGCGGCATGTCTGTACTTCTTGCTACATAACCCGAACACATAAACTGCCCAAATTCATAGCCCGCATAATAAACACAAAATACAAT
>JARK01001376.1:685466-706285 GCA_000688135.1 Ancylostoma ceylanicum
CCAGAGTTGGAGAGGTTGATTGCATGTCAAATCACATCCACGCAGTATAGCATAGCAGACCATTCCCGTCCACGTCAGCTGACAAGGGAAGAATACTAGAGGGGTCCAGCCAATCCTATCAGTATGTCCACTATCATATGCCGTTCCTAATGCTGATTCCAATTTTGTACCGCTTATCTGCTGCGGCGTTCGCTGTTTACAATTACAGCGTTTTTTTTTTGTTTTTGTTAAGAAAAACGAGGCTCATTGTACTCCTGATTGCAGAAGATAGCTGGAGAGATTCCAGAGGGGAAAAGATAAAGGATAAAGTGGTCGGCGTTGATCAATCCCGTCACGTGGGATGCGCCACGCATTCGACTTCATCTGAATATCGTAGAGGCTTTGAATGCGTACATGCCCTATACAATGACTTGCGGGGGGCTTCCGATGAACCAGTTCAGTGCTTCATCCTCCCTGACTTCTCTGGTACCAATTTACCGACCCTGGATGGATGGGTGGCTTGGTTGGCCACGGGCGGAATCGAACCATCGATCGTGTGCGTGCGCAGCTAGCCTCTTACCACTGCGCCACACGCGCCCGAGAAAAAGAAAGCAGAATCGGTGAGAATGAAGGTGGAAAAGGCTCATTGTGCCGGATTAGTGCGAGAGGTGAATGGGCTCGCGAAACGGCATGAATGTTTGACTCTGTATCCGTTCGCCTCTTCCCAAATTTCCGCACCATATGAAGGGTTCACCCTACATCAATGAGACAAACTCAGCTCACCGCAAATGCATGCTCCCAGCGGTCACCGGAGATGGAAGATCTGTTGCTGTACACGGAGTGCATATGATCGCACATGCAATCAGTATCTCAAATATGGCGGAGAATTTTGGGGTTAAATTCATCACCAAGTGGGACTGCCCCTTCGCTCCTCAGAAGTATTTGAGCTGTTGGGTTAGCGCAATTCCGCTTTGAGGAAAACGACTCGACTACACGGCCCTCGAAAAGTTCCCACATGGATGATTCTGCACTTCCTTCGTGGTAGTTTCCTGTCGCCGAGAGTTTCAGCATTATCGCCGGCACATGCAGTTGTTCAGGTCGTGCCCCGCTGCCCAAAGTTTCTGGGTTTATTGAGAACGTAGCCGTGAAGCTGCCCGGAAAGTGCTAAAATGACCCAACTACACACACAAATCCAATCTACCAATCGTCTTTATACTTTAAATTCGTACTTCAAGTCCAGACTATAAGCACTTCAGTTGGTAATTATTAAATAGTTAGTGATCAAAACGGCCTCAGTCATAGGGACAGAATAGGTAAAAAAACCTTTCTTTGCACTTTCTGTACCCAGCCTCAAAGCAAAGGAAACATCAGATTCTAATTTTTGAACATGTGTTCACGACTGAGCTGTTAGCTTACTTCCATACCATGGCGATGGAAAACTGTTTTTTTTATTCCATACGTTTTGTTCCGGAGTACATAGCTCGCAAAACTAAGCATCCCTCAAGATTCTTCACACATACATAGTATTGTGCATCAACGTTGTTTCGATGTATTATAGTTTCCAAGAATATCAGGCAGATTTTTGGGATTTCTTCCACAGAAACTCAATTCTGAGAAGAATGAAAAAAAAACTGTTATCTTCATTTCTAATAAAAGTACAGGTACTATGAATATATGAACAAATGAATGGAGTACGATTAATGAATTAATGAGCAAATGATGAACTACGAGGGCAAGTGGACTCTCGTTACAACTATTAACTCAGAGAATGGCCAGCCGATGTCTGTCTGGAAATCGAGAAACATTAAGCCTCTATTGATAAAGAGAAATTGCGCACACAGTATTGAAAGAATATCATAGATTATATCCCGGCACGGTATATTGAAAAGACTGTCTGCCAGCGATTCTAGGAAAATGGACTACATCTCAAAGGCATGTCTAAATCCCTACGTAATCTCATAATTCTGCACTAAAGCACAAGGTGAACCTCAAGTCGCTCGTCGTTCTAATTTTTGACTTTCTCGGTTAGAAATTTCGGAAAATGTGCCCAAAGGTTAAAAAGTGCAAGGGACATGACTTGAATCGATGGGGTTGAAATTGAGCAGAGATATGCTGCCAATTATACGTAGTATTCTTTTTCTTAACTTTTCATCAGTCATCCTTCTTAAAGGCAGCACCCACGGAAATTTTTGTCATTGAGATTTTGGCGCAACCTTAAGTTTTCGACATCGATGAGCACGGCTATATCGGTCATTTTGTCAAAACTTTCAGAAAAACGATTTCTGAATGCCCTTATTTCGCTGAGTTAGGTCAAAAATGGCCGAGTTGCGTGAAACCGATCTGACAAAAAAGTCGATAAGGCTGCCTCTGTCGTCACGTAGTTTTTTGCCGAATTTGAGTTTTTACCCGGATTTGCAGCTTTCTCGAATAAGAGCAAACAGAAATAGGGAAACAGAAAAATGGAAGTTGCACAGATGTATCTGTGGAGCAAAAATAAAAGAAAAATTAGGGCAAAGGACAAGAAGAAGTATCGCTAGTTTACAAGAAAAGGGAACAACTGAATGGCATGAGGCGGAAAAAGGGTAGCAACTCTTGAAAAGTGAAAACAAGAAGGTTCTCAGACAACTATAACCAGAATAGTAGATGAACTGTGGAGAAAAGAGCGCTGAAAAGACTTTTTTCATTAGAAAACTGTGTGACGGCAGGCAAAAACAGCTGATTCGTGTCAAGTGTCGCTCCAATGCTACGTTTGGAAAGCAGGACATCTCGTACCAGCGCCCCAAAGTTGAAATGTTGCAAGGGACTTGTACTTGTAATATCTCGAGTAGGGCGCGGTATCCGACAGCGGTTCCATTGCAGAATTGTTGGGACTATGCCTGATGTTCGAAACCACTCAAAATCTCAAAGACGAAGATTAGCGTGGGTGCTGCCTTTAAGCGTTGTTATTAATAGCAGAAAGCACCACCTTCTAAAGAAAAACTTTTAATGCTCAAAAAATCGATCAGAAAAACCTATGCTGAATGTGAGTTTTCGCATTTTAGTGAAAACAAAACCGCATGCATCATCGAGCTTATCCGTCGTAAATGTGCTATCGCATCCAAATTCACCTTAGGTTTGGCTCAAATCTACATGCTTACCCATATCTGAAGTTTTCCATGTCCGGCTGCTATCCTTGGGTAATCAAACCCATTTCCATGAGGTTACCCATCCTCCGATAAGCATCTGGGCCCTGCACTAAATCTATGCGCCATAGTAGAACGTCAGTGCACTCAATGAAAAGAGCCTCTATCAGAAATGCTTGCACGTACTCACAAAAAAAGTGGAGAAATGAAGTTAGGAGGGAAAGGGAGGGTGTGGATAGAGTCTTCCACACATTATTTCTATGTTTCTGTGTGAAAAGTATGAATAGTATGCAGAATTATTTCAGATCGGTCTCATCGGTCTTGTTCCGTTGTTGCTTGTCACTGCCCAGATGCTGTTCTTTCGACGCTGCTTCACTGCGGTTCGATTCTTGGTTCTGTCGAAACTTGTAGCGGATGGTTTGGAGATGTTCGTAGTTATGATGATATTAGTCTCTTCACAACTCCTCTTGTATGTTGCTGAATTATGGCTGACTTTATCAGCAAACGAACGTTGTAATGGGTAATTTCAGTGAGGACTGGGTCGGTCCAAGCCATCGACCTGTAGTCGGGTACCTGGCACTGGCATTGCAGTACACAAGTTTCTATTCTTCGATCGCGATGACGGTTAACCGTTTGTTGGCGGTTTTGTATCCGCTACGCTACAATGCCTGGTTCAGCAACAGGGCTACAATTATCATGGTCGTTTTTTGCTGGATTTTTGCGTGGACTCATAATATCATCTATTTAAGGGGTGAGTTCACTGGAACCCCAGCTCTGCCTTGTTGATGGGTAGCCATGGAAGATTAGCTTGATTCATCAGGACATCTTGAGATAGTTTCTAGAGTACCGTTGATGAAAAAAGGCACACTTTTCACCTCATTTGAGCTTGCATCATGCCAAACTCTTGTTTTAGCGGAGTGCAGCTTCACCTTCAATCCGACGATCCAGCAATTTGTGTTCAGCAATGAGCAATGTGGCCAAAATCTCTCGCTATACCAGGATTTGACTTACAACGTCGTTCTCGCCCTTTTATCTACGATAGTGGACATCTTCTCTCTTGCACGACTTAGGAGGATGGGTAAGGTGAGATAGAAAGGTATTGCGCAAGTAGGCGTCGAATTAATAAGCATATCTATTTCCAGAGACCCGTCCACATTTCCAGTGGAGCGAAACGAGAAAAGCCTTGGTTCCTACAGGTAATCTTTTTGTTAGAGAAGAATGCCGTTCTGTCTATTCCATCTTTCCTTAGAAACTGTGTTTCAGGCGACTGTCAACTCCTGTCTGTACGTATTAATGCTTGGTTCATTCCATATTGCTGAATGCTTTAGTGGAATTACTATCAGGTTTTTGTTAACCGTAATAGCCTGGCAAATATGGCTTTCCTCAGCTCCGTAAGTATTCATGAGACTACTTTACTCTGTTATTCATTGCAAGCTATCTGAATAACTGTTGGATTATGTGTCCCGGAAGCATTACGAGACTTAGCAATCCCACTCCGCCCAGCGTCAGGCGGTTTTGCCTTTCAATCTTATTATATTTGTAAAGAAAACATACAAATGTGTTTCCAAAGGTGTTCTAGGCACTTAGTCACTTTACCGGTCACTTTAGATGAAAGATGAACTTCCCTTCCTCAGAAAAGTACGGCAATAGCAGTTCTGGGCACAGAGCCCTCACGACCAGCGGGTGGTAACGCCATCAGGACTGGCGGGAGATAAGAATCCGATAATCCGGTTCTCTGCCGCGGTCCTTCCGAATCATTCCAGCAGAAATCGGAAGAACCGCGGCAGAAAACATTCTGGTGCAGTCCCTCCTAATCTTTTTATCTCTGCGTCTCTCGCCCTTAACAATATGATTGATACCTTTTTCTACTGCAGTCCTTCCGACAGTTTGTCTGAGTACGAGATCGCCCCACAGCACCTACGCAGCACGGTAGACCAACTTGGAAGTGTTTTTCTCGAGCGTAATCGAGAAAGCCACTAGTAGTTGAATTTACAGACCTAAGGGAACTGCTGGTGAAGAAGCCCAAAAGCAGCAGTCTCCTTCACGCTCGATGACCAGTACGCTCAGCTACTCTGCCGCACCGCACAGGTGATGCGCCGCGGGCTCGTTTTCAGGTGTGCAAGCGACGCGAAGGCGCCGCTTCTGGTAGAATCGCCGCCGTAATAACAAATTATAGGGTTTTCTTGACATCTTTCCATCTAGATATCAAGAACACCCTATGGTCTGCTATCAAAGCAGCGATTGCAGCGGGAGCGTCGCGGTTGCGCCACTTGCTGACCAAGTGCGTGAAAAAAGTACTCCCACCGGCGTTCACTGTGAATAGGGAATCTTCGTAGTCATGTTCCTTATCGACATTGTCACCCACACTGTTCAAATGAGTTGCACCGACATCAATACGAGTAATAATTCCCTGCTCTGCATTCATTGAAATAAACTGTTACAACGAAAGAGCTTCTAAATAGCAGCGCGGAGTGAACAATTTCCTCTCCTCCAATTCTTGCACCAGCATATTTCCTCTCTTTTTGCTTAATGACCCGATATCTTTCCAGGTACTGCATTATCATCCTCCAGAGGGAATTCCAAACACCATTCCGTAATTTCTGGAAAAGGAATATTGAACATCAGGATATATCTATCATGCACTTCTCATCAGATGTAAAATCGAGATCTCAGAAATCAACTCGAAGTCGATGAGCAGCATTCAACAAAAGGCGAACTAAGGAAAGATGGAATAGTTTGTGATTACGGAGGAAAGCGCCAGACAGGACCAAGTGATGTGCCGTCTCGTATATTCCTATTCTTCTAGAAAAATATCATTAGGGCAATTCATACTAGTCAGCATCCGTTTGCGGAAGATTTTCTATGAACACCGGTCAACCCGGCATATAATCCTCAATGGAAAGAACGCGGGGCCGCCGCGAGGACGTAAACGCGTGCGTCTGAGCTGCGACTGCGATGCGACTAGACCTCTCCTTCATCATGTGGACGCACGCGCGTCAAACGCACGCATCAAGTATGAATTGCCCTGTTATTGCGCTCGCCATCTGATTGTTTACAACATGTACATTGAGTAAATAAAAAAATTGTAGTAGCAAATGTTAACTCAGCAGTTAAAAAAACAAAACGTAAGCATGTCAGCCGCATTCTCCCACCAGCAGCTGTGTATTCCTTGTCTACCATCAGAGGAAGTAACACTTCCCAATGATTTTTAATGACCTTCTGTCCGGAGACTAAACTCGCGTCACCCTTTGTATCGCCAAAAACGCTTTTACTGGTAGATGAATATGCCATTCTCATTGGTCATGGATGAATTTCTCCTTTGCTTTGGAGGGTACAGGGCCGGAAACTTCCGCTTTGCAGAATTCTTTGTCACATCGTTCATAATTTGTTCTCGAGGAAATAGTGTTCTCCGCAGAGCTCCGTAATTTGATCTCTTTCCACCTGCGCCATTTCCTCTATTATTGGCGAGTTCCTTCGGAAAATGCACGACCAAATGCATCATCTTATAGCGTGCTTACCTGAAAACGGCCATTTGGAAGCTGGAATTACTATTATGGATCAGCAATGAAGAGTTCTCGAGAATCATTTTGGTACCTCATTTGGTAAACATGACATGTGATGCAATCCTAAAAACCATTTCCACGCGATGTGACCAAGAAATTCAAGATTTTCTTCATTTCACCCTAACACTACATAGCTGTACTCGAAAAAATTCTCGGAAAAACCGCAGCAGAAAACCGTAGGAATCGGCAGACGACCTTTCAGGCAATAAAAACGGCCGACCCACCGCCTATATGAGTTTCTGGGCGACCCGCTACTCCGATTTTAGGGGCCGCTGGTCGCCCGTAAGCTCATTTTTAGCTTGCGGGCAAGCCGCGGCCCTTAAAATAGGGGCCGCGAGTCGAACTCAAGCTCATATGGGCGGCGAGTCGGCCGTTCTTATTGTCTGAGCTGCGATTCTTCCGGTTGTCTGCTTCCGGACCATTCCGCCAGGAATCGGAAGAACCACAGCAGAAAACATTCTACTGGGGCTCTTCCGAAGCTTTCCATCTCCGCGTCTCTCACTTCTTAACCACATAGTCGAGGGTTCTTGCTGCTGCAGTTCTTCTGACAGTTTGCCTGAGTTGAGTTGAAGTAACATATCAAATAAAGACCCTTTAATTTATGACTGTTACGCGCTCGTGATGCTTGAAGGCAGCACTCACGGAAATCCTCACATTCAAGGTAAGTCGTTCTCCGTGTGGCCGCCAGAGAATCACAATGGTAACTTGAACAGAGAAGAAGCGGGCCTGTCTGTGGAAATATTGCCGTGGACACAGAGCTGAGCGTGGCCATTTTGGTGTCCTCCACGCCAGTAAACGCTATTGATTTGGCATGCTACGAGTGGTCTAGCTTAATGTATCATGTTGTATAAGGAATATTGTATAGTGTAGGGTATGGAATGCACACAATCCACAAGAATTCGTGACGATACGAGCGTATACCCTCAGCGGAAAACTCGTCCGCGCTGTGGACGCATGGGGAACAGCGCCTTCATTTCTCGTCTTCCGGCGTGTTTCACGCTGTTTCATCACTGCCTATGAGTTCATCGTCCCTGAAAACCTTGAAATTCAACGAAATCTCCAACACAAAAATTTCCGTGGGTGCTGCACTTAATTAAGCGCCAGGTGTCCGAAACTTATTTTTCAATGATTTTGCAAGAGATTTTGTAATTCTAAATTTTCAACGATTCTGCAAGAGATTTCGTAGTACTACGTCAAACGTTTTTCAAAACTTTCGATTGCACTTTGCATGCGCCTAAAAACGTACCAGCAAAACGGAGAAAGAAAATGAGAACTACGTGGAAGCCTAGCTAATGAAATCATAAAACGCCAAACAAGAGAAACTGGAGAGACTGTTTTGAGAAAAAAAAAAGGAAATAGTGAGAGATCAGCAAACACCATTTCAGGAACGTTTGTACGTGCATGATATAATCTGAGGCAGCTACTAGGCCATCACCGTAAATGTACGAACAAGCCTGGTTGCCCTCAGCCACGGTAAAGGAAGAAGAATAGGGATCCTATAGATCACTGGAATGATCTATAACTGAGGAATACTTTAAACGAAGAGACTTACAAGCTCTTGCGGTCCCACATCACGTGAAAACGGTTTTAAGCAATATCATGGTGATGCTAGAAAATGACGCTACCGCGCATATTCACCTAGATCAAAGAAGATCTGTTTTCAGAGATTCCCTCACAAGAAATTAATTCTGAATGAGGCCTCGCATTTTTCGTTGGAAGCGGTTCGTCATTTATGAGGAAATGCTGCGGCCACATAAAGAACAAGTAACTGGACGTTGTGGTCGGCGCTACTTCCTTGAATAGTACCTCAACACAAAGCCAATATAATTTCTTGCAAAGATGCATGCACTTTCGCTAACTCTCAGAAATATGAGAATGACGGGTTCGCAAGCGAAACTGCTACTTATCAGCTAGCTACCCAAGGTCACAATTTTTCGAACACGAGATGGTTAACAATAGATCCATAACAATGTGAGTATTAATTTCATACCTATTATCACGAGTTAAAGTGCTAGTAATTTGCACGTTCTGCATCCAATTACGGAGAAACATATCTACATATGTTTACGTGACTGCAGTTGTCACACGTGCAGAGTACATGCATCACTAATCGGCAGTAGTTAGCCGACTGCGAATTAGACATGGAAAGTAAATTTCGTGCAGATGCAAACCCTGCTCTGACAGTAAAACTAGTGGCTCTTACTGCACGCTATTACGTAGAAGTTCTCAAAACATAAAATCATTTCGGGACACGCAATAAAAAATGCAAGAGAGCATAACAGAACTTGCCAATTATCCTTAAGATTCTTCTAAATATTCAGTATTTTCACTGATCGCTGACTAGTTCGAACCGCAAGGAGACCTCAAAGGTCCATAATCTCAGCTCTGAAACGAATTCGTTGAAGGGCGAGGAGGTATCGCGCCGATTAACAGAGGTATTGTGCTAACGTTATTGGAACATTTTTGCTTAGCAACGCTTACTCATAGTCCTAAAATCTATAATAGTAACACAGAGACGATTTACCGATTTATTAAGAAACTGTACACATTGATGATTTCGAGGAAAACGAGAAACGAAATCCGAAACAAGAAAAAACAAGATAATATCAAGCTACAATATAACAATTTCATTCTTCCTGCTTTTTTAAACTGAGCATCAGCTTCTCGTTCTCTCTTGCCTTCAGCTCATTCATCTTGCGTTCGACAAACATAGTAGTTGAGGTCGACATCTGCAAACGGTGATGACGAGCATTCAGGAATGAAATATTTCTTTAGGATGGGCTACGAACTAGGCTGGTGTATAAATGTTCAGGTTTTTCTTCGCAGAAAACTGCAAATTCGGAATTATTTGGTGTTTTTTCAAAGGCAGAGTTACATAGGAGCACAGTGAATTTCCGCAAATTTAGTAACTTTTACAGAAGCAAGACAAGGGTTATCTGGAAAATGTTGAAATCCACTGCCATAATTCCGGTAGTCACATTTCAGACCTCTTCAACAACCACGAAGTGGTCCAAAATTATGGACACTCACCCAAAAAAACTAATATCTTGGATGAGAAAGCAAATTGACAATTCTGTTCCCCAATACGGAAATTTTTACCCGACATTGAACAGAAAGTACCACCGTATTTTACGAATTCTCTTACCAGCGGTGAGAAAGAACCTGAAGAACTCGAACTATGTAGGTACAATACCCGCATTATGTTTGTTAAAAATGGACGTTCAGAACGCGGATTTGCGGTCTTTTCGTCCCAGGGCTATAACTCACCGCAGCTAAGTGGGTCATGGACCAAAGTAGCAGTCAAGAGCCAAGTTGGAGAGGACTAGCATATTCTATAAAATCAACTCCAAATTTCGATTTTGAACATTGAAATCTGAGAGTCTTCCATTTTGCTTCGAACATGTCGCGCATCCCACGTTGTCGCACGCAAGCGGCAAGATTGCGGCAGAATAAAAAATTCGCAAACTTCCGTGTTCTAAATATGAATTCGGAGTTGGTATGAGGTATGCTAGCCCACTCTATTGCGCTTCTATGCCGTTAGTTCGGTGTGTAGATCGCTTCGTTGCAATGAATTATAACCTGGGATGAAAAGAACGCAAATCCAGGTTCCGAACATTCATTTAAAAGAAACTTACAAGGGGAGTGCAAGAGGCCAGGCTGGCAGATCGGAATGAAATCTATCTCGCTTAGATCCTTGCTTGACAAGGTCCTCCAGCATCTATTTCATTTTTGCCCAGGGTGCTAAAAAACAGATTTCCACAACACTGCTATATGGCTTGCAGCACCCTTACGTCAGCGACAGAGTGGCCGAGTGGGGAGGATGCTGGACTGTTAGGCAGAAGGGCCAGGGTTTAGACCCTGTCATGTGCATCCTTTTTGCATATTTGTTTTTTTTATTCCTTCTATGTAGATGAAATTAAATTTAAAAAAAATTACAACATGAAACCTATCATTATTGATGTACCAGCCATGAATAACAACACCACATTAAACGTAGTTTACTGATCGTACAGTTGTTCCTCCAGTCGCTATGAAATAGAAAATTCTCCATTCAAAAGAAACATTATGATGCATTATGATGCGAGTGGGAAAAAGTTTGAGTTATAACCCGAGAAGTGATGATGTGACGAAAATCCCCAACATGGTCTAATGCAGATGGCTGTGTGTTTGGCTGGGTTCTGATTAGTGAATGTCCTCTACAACTCAAAATCTTGTCAATAAAGATAGGTTTTATGTTCTAATCCTTCAAAGTTAATTTCAACAACAAAGAAGGAATAAAAAAACAAAAATGCAAAACGGATGTACATGACAGGATCCGAACCCTCGACCCTCTGCCTAACAGTTCAGCACCTTCTTCACTCGGCCATATCTGTTTTTTAGCACGTTGGGCAAAAATGAAATATATGCTGAAGGTCCTTGTCAAGCAAGGATTCAAGCCAGATAGGTTTCATTCCGATCTGCCAGCCTGGCCTCTTGCACTTCCCTTGTTAGTGCGGGTATTGCAACTACGGTGGTGAAAACGTAGCCTCTCCCCCGTTGATCCCACGACCGTAATTTTGAACTACCCTGTGTAAAGAAAGCACTGATCATTAAACACCGATGAGTAAACTTTCCTCGAATTCTTGTCTATACACGTGTCATCGGAATCAACGTCGAAACTGGAAAACCTTGACCGAGATCGCGAATTCAACACACGTCAGTAAATTTTCTTAGAAAGATAACGTAACGAAAATGATTGTATGTAATCATCCACATATTAGAGAAAGGCAGACAAAGTGTTAATTTCCATAATCGTAATTGAACATAAAAACGCTGGATAATTATGCACCAACTTGGGACAAAGAAGGTAAGCCACCTACTAATGAACTTTGGAACCTGTGCCATTCTACGAGAGGACATATGCCCTTGATTAAGAACAATTCATTCTGCACGGGGGTTCGTAGCACATGTGCACAGCAGCAGTAGCCTCCAGAAGAGGCGGTTTTACTTGCCTTATTCCAAGAGAGTCGTGATGCCACTCTGCTCATTCAGATTATATTATTAGGTTGTCCCAAAAATACTGGCCGCTACAATGTAATCAAGATTTGGAAGCTGATAGTCCGCCATTTTGAGAGCTAGAAATGCAATCTTGTAATCATCTTGAAGCACAGGATCTGCACTATCCGAATTCAGAAAGCACTTCGTCATTCCTGCATTTCTGCAGTTTTTGCAGCCGACATCGTGCAATGAAGCGAAACATGGTTTTGAGCTCTTCTATTTAAAAGACTCTTTTTCTGCCCTAACAGGACAAAAGCCAGATCTTTTGTTAGTTGCATATTTGGCCAGGAATCCGTCTTGCAAGCGCTCGTAACTTCTCGACTGGGGACAGCACTTTCGATCCAGAAAATTGATATGAATCAAGGTGTGCTGAACGTTGTCGTTAAGCCTTTTTTGGCTCCAGTGCTTTCAGTTTTCTGCTTTCTGTAAATTTTTCAGAATAGCAACAATCTATTTAAAATGGCGACCATAATACTTTCTATCATGAAGTGATATCTTCAATGTGAGCTCAGTTATGCAACTTGGAATGCGTAGCTCAAAAACGGCCATTATTTTTGGGACAACCTAGTATATTTGCAACGATGCCTTTGAAGAGATTGGAGCCGACTCAATGGAGATCATTGTGAACTAGCCCATAGCTCAAAATTACTTCTACTCTTTTACTTGGCCAATGATCAAGGAAATGACAAAAGGAAATAGAAAAAAGGACCAATTGGTGCTTGTTCTCTGACTCTCTTGTCATTTTTGCGAGTAATTTTTGACTCAGTGAGCAGTGAACCTCTCGAGAACTCATTTCCTCAGCCTTTCCATGAGACCCCTATGCACTTTCAACTGTTCAGCAGCAAGTCAAAATATCTGAAGAACTTTCACGGGAAAAATCTGAATGAGCTGAGCCGCGTCAACACACAGTGAACATAGTGTTGGAGGAGTAGGTAGGCGACTGTGCCCAAAACTACACTAGTTGTATCGGCCGGGTATCCAAGTTCACTTCTTTCAGGGGCACGATGTCACAAGTATACGTACAAAGGCAGTGCTTACTATATCATAACGTTATGGACCTAGCCGCGGAGCTGACCTTCTGGGGCCGCACCCATAACTGAGATTACCCACGGTAAATGCGTCAGCACCCCCAAATTGACCCATCCCTAATATGAGCTACAACATCAGAGTGTTGACCGAATAAAAATCGAATAAGTTTAGTTAATCTTAATAACAATTCAAAGATCCGTCCAAAAAAATGAAACATTCTAACAATACAGCTTCGTAGCCCTCCAATCCGTTCACCCAAAGGTATAGGGCCCTACATTTCGTAAATATTTTAATCATTCGACTCATTCGAAATCGAATATTCGGATATCGAATGTATCTGACACATTATTCGATCAAAACACAAGGCCACATGGAACATGTTTTCTTACCGGATTCTTCGCTGAGATCCCGCCGCTCTTCTCCAGCCGTAACACTATGGAGTGGCGCGCAGCGTCAACTACAAAGGGTGTCAATAGCAGTGCCCCTTCCACGGCCTCGAAAAGCACGCGTCGCCACCGCGCCGCTCACGATGGAATCGTCGCCGCAGTGGCGAACCTGGGTTTTTTTTTATAGTTGTTCATCACATTTGATGGTAACTAATAAGAAACCCCATACTTCGTTGTCTCGGAACAGATTCAAGCTTGAGCGGCGATGTGGCGCCGCGTGCTTTTCGAGGCCGTGGAAAGGCCACCATCATTGACATTCACTGTAGTTCCATAAAGGCTACATGCGACCCTTTTTTATAGTGAGAGAATGACAGAAAAATTCAATTTCCTTACTTATCTGAGGGCGTAAAAGTAAAAATTTTGTACAACATTGGAGTGGAAATGCTCTCTACGGCTTAAAATGAGTTGTGAATTCGAACTAGGCTTATTTTCAAATTTTGAAGCCCTAGAATCTTTCGTATGCGATAGAAACCATAAATAATGTGGATTCGCCTGGTAACAGCTTTTACCCGGCTACGAACACCTGGAGGTTCTCTTTTTTTTGCCCCGGCATTGTTGGGTGAGTGCCTCACTCTATTCGAAGGAAGGGTTAACATCAGAAATGAACAAAGCTCAACACATACCGAAATATGCACAGAGTCGACACATCTATAAGTTGAAGTATTCAAACCATCTGGAACCACTGCAGTGATTACGACCAAGGCCTTAATTATGGATAGAATTTTTATGAAAGCGAAACTTCTAAACAGCAGATTTGAGTCGTCACCTTCTTCATATTAGTTAGCACACGATTCAATCCCACGAAAAACCTCGGCTCCATCAGTGTTTCGACCTTCACACCAGCTGCCGCATGGTGAGAGCCAGGACTTCCACGGTAAATCACTTAAGAATAAAACTAGAAGATAATATGTAAATAGGACCAAAATAAGTAATCGGACACTAAACAAAGTAGATACAAACAATAGAAGTGGATCGTACTTAGCTTTTAAGGAATAGAAACTCACAGTACTGGCATCCATATGGTAATCCGCTGCGTATACACCACCCGCAGCGGCGAAGATAACGGTAGACAACATATTTCTTTAGAAACTTCGGACCATCCAAATCGCACATCCTTAGCCACAACTCATCTAAATTTGCCAACGCTTGAACAACAGGAACCAATGATGACGAATGCGAAAACAATAGGAAGAAAGAGATGTTTCCATGACTTTCTGCTCGAACTTTGCACAACTGGAATCTTTAATAGTAGCAACGATTTCGTACCGCGGAAAATATCACGGTGACAATTTTATTCCGTACCCAAATTCTCACATACAAATGATGTCGGATGACCGCAGTCCAGTAGAACCCGAAACTCAGCTAATTGAGTCGAGAGACACAAACAACTTCAAATCTGTAGTTCAGCAGATTTGGGATCCGTGGAACAATAGCCAAGCCAACCAACGATAGTAATCATGCTGGTCAACGTTGATTCTACGCATGGCAAGGAAGCACAGGATGCGAAAATTGGTTTGATAGCCCTGCTTAGCTCCGTTATGCGTCATGATCACGATATCATGATTCCTAGCTTACCTTAGTATTCCATTCGAGAAGTCTGGTCGCAGAATCTCATTTTCTGGATGATAAAATCTCGCATTCCCAGGCTCGGAAATTGGTCTTAATTTGGGCTGTGGGCCAAAATTGCGTAGGTAACAAGCATTGCACACAATCCTACTAATTTCTTCACGAATTCACCTCCGATGTGGATACGCGAGAACTAGTCCCCATATGAGTTTCAGTGGACAGTTCGCAAGTGTAATGAGTAGGTTGTGTGAGAATTGCACCGATTCTCCTCATTTCTTCGATTATTCTCCAAATGAATGTTCTGTTTCAATTTACACGACTACTGCACCCTTTAGGTACTAAAAGGCGAAGATGACAAATATTACGGTGTACCAGTGAAAATGGTCTTCATTTTGGTGATCCGCATCGAAAATCACTCATTGTACACAAATTCGAGTAAGGTTCCGCTTAACCTTTTGCTGTATATAGGGAATAGATGCTACACCCGTTGTCGGCATTTCAAAACAGTATGGGGTATTCAAGGAACGGAGGAGGGGATTGGATGAGCTCCTCTCACGTGAGACCCTGCACCATCAAACCCACAATAAGTCGGAAATACACATATCAATCGTGGTGAAATGTGACTACAAGTGGCAAGATCCAGCCAGCGAAGCGAAGATGCATTCAGAAAAGAAAAACTGCTCAAACAAGGTGGTTTTGGAGGATATCATAGTTAACAAACCTGGTGTTAGAACTCTGTTGTTCTCCGATACTTCCAACACTTTCACCTCAATAGATAGAAACACCGCCTCTTCTGGACTGAGATATAGCCTATCATAAATGGGCGATTTCTCTAAAAAAAAAAGGAAGTTTGTAAAAAGAAGGTCTTCATAAAGAAATCGTAGTTATTGCCGCCCGCCACGTATAAATTTTTGAAACTGGCGGTTTTTTTTTTCAAATTTAGTGCCTTTCTCAGCGGCAATGAAATGCCGCTAGCACTACGGATACGTAGAAACCTTAGCGTGATGGAAGGTGATGTCAACGGCGAAAATTTGCACTTATTTTTACTGTGTTTATTTAGATAAACCAATGGCTGATGGTTGTTGATATAGGCGTAACTCACCACTCCATTCACGTCCTGCTTCGCTCAGAGTCGGAACATCAGCTCCCTGTACATCCTCTCCAGGGAAAAGAAGTCGATTTACTCGATCTTGTCGGTCTCCCATGAAATAGCCAAAACATCCCTAAAATGTAGAGGCTAGGGGTGGAGGATTTCGTTCTGTCGCTACTATATACCGAAGAGGAATGAATTACTTACTATTAATTTTTTTTTATTTTTTATTATATATTAGATATTAAATTTTATGTAATTTCATGCCCTCTATGATTAATAGAATTAATCATAGAGGGTATGAAATTACAAAAACATTAGGCGGTCAGGATTCTTCCCAACCTGATAGTCTTACTATACAGGGTGACAACAAAGTCTTTGGCCAAAATTTTCACAGAGTTTTTCCCTGGAAACTTCAGCAAACAATTAGCGGCAACGCTGTTGGTTGTGTAGCATATGGTGCTATCAACACATCCTCAGTATTTGACACAGTGGCAAAGCCTTTGAGCAAAATGGTAGCATAATAAAGTAAAGTAGTGCGAGGGTGCGGTTGCTCATTTCCTACAGAGCGTGGTAGAAAGTTCTATTTCTCCCATCCTCTGCTCACTTTTCGCAGAGAAACTAATGAAGCGCTTCAGATTTATTCAAAATTGAGCATCTCCTACGCCTTCTGAACTATAGTATTGGCTAAGATAACTTTTGAAAGGATTTATCCAAAATGCTACCACTTCACCGCATTAGTTGGTGTAACCCTCTGTTGCAAGAGAGAACCGAAATGAAAAATATTGCGAATGATGCCCAAAGTGTCCTCTGTATTCCACCAAAAGTACAGGTTCCTGCGGTGAAGATGTCGGCAGCTGGGGTGTATTTAGTCTTGAAAGTGGTGCGCGCGCCATCAGCGTGGCCCCCGGATGAGGTCTGCCATGATTTTTTGCCAGAAAATTTTGGTAGACAACCAATCGAAAGGCATTAATTTTTCGAAAATGACCTCAAGTGAAGGCAATTTTATTGCTAGCCATATTTCCTATTGTTGTCCTTCTTTGGAGCAAAAACCACCAAGTGTTCATCTATTGCAGTTTTCGCGAAAACACAGAGGTGAACTCAGTGCTCAAAGTATCAATGGAGGAATCTGTGATTGTGTTTTTTTGCTAAGTCCCAACCGCACATAATATGCATGGGAGGGATTTTTGGAGCAACTTTGTAACTGATTTTGAAGAAAAATTCACAAGACATTGGTTGTGAGGTCACTTTGGTGAACATGACACATTCACGAAATATTCCTCATTCTCCTTGATATCAACATATCTGGGTATACCTGTATATTTGCTTTATAGCACACTCCTTTACCTTGCTTCTATAAAGTTATGGGACCTATCGGTGAAACCCTGTGAGAGTTGTAGGGTTGAATTTACCCTGAGGAGGTGCGGGCTCTAGGTTATGCAGCTCGTGAGGGTTTTGAAGTCCATATCGGAAAGGCTGGAGGTTTGCTCAAGATCTTAATAGTGCTTTTTGAAGCTCATGAATTGTGTAAACTCGTACTAAATTTTGGTTCCCTTGTCTAACCTACAGGAAGTTTTATGAGTTGCAAAGTATGGCCAAAGACTTTGTTGTCACCCTGTACCTTATTGGCATCTATCACGCACCTACCTTACAGCTAGTACGATAGACCTATGGTTGTTCAGAGGCTCATGAACACACATAGGTCCAAAGGGGTCATGGAAGATATGCGATTGGATCCCAGTGAAATCAGAACAGCCTGATTGATCTCCACGTGCATGTAGCAGTTCAGAAACTACTCTAGAGAGTAGATGGTTACCCATCTCCGTTTTCTTTGTGCAGCTGTAGAGATCTGTGCTATGGAAATTCGCAGTAGTGCTAGTGCACTGCTTCAAAAGGAAATGGTGACCTTCAGCTAATAGATGATTTGTCACTTTGGAGTTGGAGCTTGCCCTTACCCTAAAATTCAACCCAAAAGTTGTATTGTAGGGTGTAGATCAAACATTGCAGGAAAAAGAAAGTTAAAATAGATTTTAGTCCAGCGATGAAAATGTCTGGAGAGGGTCCTGCCTCACCATCGATCTACCCATAGCGTGGCTGCCATAGCGTAATCTGTAGATGGTTACCCATTTCCGTTTTTTTTTTGTGCAGCTGTAGAGATCTGTGCTAGGAAAATTCGCAAAAGCGCTAGTGCATTGCTACAAAAGAAACAAAATTGCTACAAAAGGAAATGGAGACATTCAGCTTATGCCTCACTTGGCTGATCGATGATTCGTCACAAAGATGAAATTGCGTTGGAGCTTGCCCTTACCCTGAAATTCAACTCCATTCTACATTCTTCATCAAGGGACTCAGTCGCCTTCGTACGGTTCATACTTCATCGCGAGCGACAGTCTCGACACGATTAAAAAAAACAATTTTCTGCACTCTGCGCAGTGTCAGGAGAAGCTCTCAATGCCAGACGCTTGAAATTCATCTACAGGCTCATCTTCGCATGATAAGCTCAAATTTCTATTCATTAACACATTCGCGACCTTACACTTTTGGCATGGTGTGTCACGTGGGACACACGCGCTTTTGCACAAGTAGGACCCGTGCTCAACCGCTTGAGCACGTGGTCCCACGCGGTAGGAATTTTTCCACTGCTGCATAATACTTCGAAAATGCGCGAATTTGAGACAAACCAAAACGCGAATATGCACGAGCTTGGAGCTAATTCATGAAGTTCACCTGCATAGGAGGTAGTAAGTAAGTAAGTTAATCTTCATATAAATTGTTCTTTTACTTGTCACTTTCAACCACGCATTAAAGAAGTGTGAGAAGATGTTTGCTCTGCCCATCGCGTGTATAGATCAATTGAACATTTATTAGTATACAACTGTATAGGAGTTTGCTCATTAAGATTGCTTCACAAAAATATAACTGCGAAAAGGGCGTGCTCACCCGGTTGAGCACGCGGTCCTACACGTCGCACCATGCGTGCTCAACCGGTTGAGCACATTGTCGCGAATGTGTTAAAGAGGAATACGTAAAAAACAGTAGATGGGCGCAAGCCCCCCCCCCCCCACCACCCATAAAGTGGGTCGCCGAATTTTCGAAATTACTTTACAAAACAAGAAGAATCTTGTAAACGTTTGTTTTTCTTTATTTCTATCATTTTTTAAACAATAATTATAGTTTCTATCCGGGTCTCCAAAGTGTCGAAGACCTGTTTTTTTCCACGCCTCCCTCCCACCCACTTTCTGCGTCCGCCACTGGTAGACATCATTGCGAAATATTAGAAGCGCAGCTATTCTAATAATTATCCACTCACATGGGTATAGATATGTTCCGAACTGTTTACATCAGGCACAATCACAGAGCCGCCGTAGATGATTGCCTTTGATAGACGCAGAGGCACTTGTGCAACGACGTCCTCTCCTCCTCCGAACTTCTTCTCATGTTTGATAAGGTTCATTGTAGCCGATCACACATCTAGCAACCTATAAAACTCTCGCATTTGCTGCGATACTGCTGCGGTACTGAAAGAGCAACGATTTTTATTAGGTGCGTGCAAAAAATCCAGGGCAGTTGGTGGTGGTTCACCGTTTAATGCCGTTTTTCTCCTTGTGCTTGCGATATCCCGATATAGTTCTCATGTGTGCTGGTAGCTACATCTGCTACCCACGTCACATTTGGCTCGGATCTGTGTCACAGCGCTGCAGTGTTTTAGGTATAAAACTAATGTCATGTGCAGTCAGTGAATTTGTGGAATTTTGTTTTATGAATTAAAATCTAGATGATCTGTGAAGGACGCGACCATTACCATCAACAGTGCGTTTGCATAGGGTATTTTCTTAAAAATGCCAGAGGTTCATGGGTTCTTGAGAAATCCAAGTGGAGACGAGACCTTGGAAAATGCTTCGTGAGCGTAACGCTAATCCAACCTTCACAAAGGCGACCGAAAAAGCAGGTTGAATCGAACCCAATGTAAAGTGAGCAGGACATTGCGGGAGGAATTAACCAACCATTGTTCGCCACTTGTACTGGATTAGCAAATTGGGGAAGGTGAGCAGATGGATTTTGAGTGAGCTGAGCATAGAACACCAACGCCCACACTGGCAAGTCTACAAATATCTGATCTACAGATATTTTAACAAGCCGTTTCTCAAATGGGTTGTTGTTATTGATGGAAGATGGGTCATGTACGACAATAAGAAGTGGTCGACCCAGGATTCAGACTCGATCGACCTACCCAAAAGTGGGCAAGTCCTCACTATACCCATTATGAACTTCTTTGTCCATTTTTGGTCTGTAACCTGGGTCACCTACAAAGAACTTTTCATAAACGAATGCATAGTGAGTGAGTGTCATTACCCATTTCTTTGTGGAGGCAAAATCTTAAATATAAGCCCAACATAGGCCATCTTAGGTGGCCTGCTGCTGCTACGGTATAACGAGTACCAGCATTTTGTAGTATAAAAAATTAGCTATTCCTGGTTCGAAATTGCAGCTCATCCTGTGTTACTTTCTAGACCAGTCTCCAATGAAAATTTCCCTTTTCAAGCTTCCATGAGACTTCACATCAGCTGAAAAAACTTTTGATGAATAGATCCTACTCGAAAACGACATGTGCCGGTCTTTCGAGAATAAACGTCAAATTTCAGGCTTCTGGAAAAAAACTTTTTCGTGCCGTGTTGGCAACATCACAGAGATACCAGCGCTTTTTCATTTGAATAGAATCGTTGATGATGAGCAGAGTTATAGTGTTTTGAAAAGTCAGGTGCAACTACACCGGAACTTTTGCACACAGCTAATAAAGTACCAACAGGGGAAGCGCACGAAATCGAGCTGTCAATTCAAAAAGGGATCTACATGGCTGCAAAGCCTGTCCCACATGGTGTTCCAGGCAGGATTTGCTAAATGATCTCCAGAAACTCCAGAAATTCAGAACGCCAGGTGATGGTTTGAAGGTTAGAGGCTACATCCAACACCTGCTCCATCCCCCCCC
>JARK01001376.1:706841-717916 GCA_000688135.1 Ancylostoma ceylanicum
TCCACCGGCAAGTCACCTTATAGGGCACATACGCATTCAATGCCTATGTTTGGAATTAGCAGTCTAAGTTCTTAACTTTCCTCGTGAAAATCCATGAAAATAATGCCGAGAAGTGATAGATCTTACTTTATGTTTTACACCGTGAATTTAAAACTTCTCCGAAGTGGTACTTCAAGAGAAGGGACAACGGGAAATGCAGCCTCTCAGAACGGATTTCAACCTTTATACCTTTTTAGATTAGACGAAAGAAGAAATATTTATTCAGTTTGAAATACTCACAAATCTTATATATCTTCTAATGACTGAGTACTTATATGTATAAGTAGGAAATCACAATGCCTGATAACACGTTCAACTAAGTGGAGTAATGTAAAACAGCCCATAAACGAAGTGAATGCGGAACCTAAGATGAATAAAACAGAACATTTGTAGGAAATAAATCTGGCAAGAAAGTGGACACATATTAAAGTTACTCCGACGGTATTGTCACATCATCCTTGGAGCGATCGTTACTCCACACCTTTTCAACTTCACCCATGAGTCGTAAGCACATTTCTTCTTCAAAGGGTAACGTTACAACTTGCACAGAGAGGGGCAACCCTACGCTTTTGGTGGCAGCATCGCGGATTGTCTTCAGCACGATATTATAACCTTAAAATACAGGTGTTCTGTTGGTAAAAGAATCGTTCAAGCTTCGATATCCACAAATTTGACGCAGAGAGCACCCACTCACCCACGGGATACTTCTCATCGTTCATAAGGTCCTCGTCGTCCTGTGTGGTCACCTTCCCAGCAGGAACAGCCCCAGCAGGAAAGTCTAGCAAATTAAATAATGCCGTATATGTTGCCGCTGTTGACATTCTCGATGGAAAACGATGTGGTACTGCCGGAACTGTAAATTAAGCATTTCACGTGACAAAGAAGTGCTAGGGATTCGGGAGAGTCGTTGAAAGTGTATAGCCACTTTTCAAAACTAATTTCTCGAACCTGGGAAAGTTGGGCAAATCAGAGCATCGATACCAAGACTCTTCCAGTATTCGATGAACTGGAAAAATGAGTATTAGTCTAACATGTCCACAAGATAAAATGAAAATGGTGGTCTATTCAAAATACAATTTATCTAAAAAAAAAATCCTTGCCTCACGCTGCACCGCCCGTCAGCTGAGCCACGTCGCACCACTTATGATAATGCATGGGTCACGTGGCGCGGATCAGCAGACGGACGGTGCTGCATGAGGTAAGGATTTTTTGGAGTGACTGTACAGACAATCACCCAAGCCTAATTCACCAAACCGCTGAGAACAGTTGAGAAGTCCACTAAAAACGAGGCTACGGTTACCCAAATATTTGAAATTAACTTCAGCTGGAAGTAGAGAAATATTTTTGAATCTTCATTGGAAACATTTCATGTTCAACGCCTCTGCCTTTCACTTTTCACTTCAAAACAAGTAGAAAGCTGACTCTACCGGAGAAATCAAAATGGCACCCGCTCTAGCATGCAAACGAGTCTACTGGATTGCAAAACAGATTTCACTTGAATCATGATCCGTTCGAGATAGATACAAAAAGCTAGGCTTGCCAAACTTTTTCTCATATTTTCCTATTTCATGGAACAAGATCTGTATTACTTCCTTCTAATCGCAATATCCGGCACTGATTTTTGTGTGTTATAGGAAGAGCGGATGTTCTGATCTATGATACCCCCTTTTCTTGCATTGATGACGCCTTTGTCGCCCACTGAACAATGGTCAGTTAGGTGCTCTGCTGGCCAGCGCTCATGAAGAAATTAGTAAAAACAAGAGTGAAGGATGTGATACAATCTGTTTCACTGGGTAAGACGGAGAAACGCCGAAAGGATGAAGAGCGCGAGAAAGTGAGCACAGCAAGGGTGATGATAGAAACAGACAATATGCACGAATGCTCAAGTATCGTCGCATTTGAAGCACACTATGTTACCTATTATGGAGCAGAATTCCATTCGAAAAAAATACTATTATAATTCAACATGCAGGCAAGGAAATCGTCAGCAAACCTACCTTCGTCTTGTAATCATCGCATCGTTCTTGGGTGTAACGTAGATCTTCAAGATTTGAAACATACGCCGCACACAGTGCGGACAGTTGAGGGCTGATACTTTGAAGGAGGCATGATGCGATCCAACGCAAGCAATTGGGGACCTGTATGAACTCGAAAACGTCAAAGTTCGGTGATAAGCCTACTGCAATTATGTGGCCATAGTGGATTTTGAGGAAAATTCACTAGACAAAGAGAAAAACAAAGAGAAAAATAGTTCACCTTCAAAAGCATCACAAACTCTTTCATGTATGGATCGACGATGTCGTTGTCGTAAAGAGATTGCAAATAGCGACCACCGTCAGCCATGATAAGCTTCAATAGAACCACTTGAAAACACAGAAAAAATGTAGTAGGTTGCAATGTTTTAGAATTAAACAACCTTATAGAGTATCTGCACCATTTCGTCCACCTTGGGAACTGTGAAGCGAACGAGTTCATGCCCTTCTCGCTTCAGACGTTCCACAGTTTCCAGTACACACCTTTTCACGCTGCCAAGAGATAATAATCATTTTGCCATACATTTTTTAACAATTTCATTCTAATGTTCTAGTGAAACATGAAATCGTTGGAAGACATATCTCTCACCAAGGAACTGGAGGACAAAATCCATCGTCGTCATAGTAGCCAATCCGAAGCTTGTCAGTTCTAGCCAACGCCTATAAAGCAATAAAATTTCAATGGAGGTCCAGTCATTCCCACAAAAAACCTCTGGGACAGTAAATCCTTACCAGCTCATTCAGAGGAGTTGGGATCGATGTTGGCACAATTTTGCGATAGTCGGGGTTACCAATAATTGTTTTAAGCAGCGCCACTTGTTGCTCAACTGTGTGAGTGTAAAACCCAAAACTTAGCGCTAAGCGGGAGCGGCCAGGCACTCCAGGATGGGTGTTTACTACGACTAAGCGATCTGTAAACAGCACCTATTATTTCTGTTCATATGATCAGAAGCCATCAATATAATCCACTTTACTTTCAGTTGGTTTCAGCGTTACGAAGCCACAAAACGCAGCAGGAATGCGCAAACTTCCGGCAAGATCACTTCCAGTACCAAAAGCAGTGCCACCTCCCATGAAGAGAGCGCCTTCTCCACCAGAAGAACCTCCCGGTGACCTGACAAGAACAAAAGTACTACAACATAAAAAAAAACTCTGAGTTGGTGGATTCCATGTTCATTTATCTTTGAAACTGGTCATCTTAGGTTGAATTCATGAATTTTTCGCCGTGCCAGGTTGTTATAGTGGAAAACTTTATAGCGACCTTACGTTACGACAGAAATCGTCTTCGTCAGAGATCTGAAAGTGCATCTTGTAGGGTACAGGGACAAATAATGGCTGGAACCGCTTTCAGACGTCTGATGAAGACGATCAAAAGCTGAAGTTTCCCATCACAACAACCTGACACGGCAGAGAAAATTTTTTATGAATTCACTCTGAATTGGTTAAAAGACGTACCTGTTCACATCATGGGGATTGGAGGTCGTTCCATATACAGAATTGGAACAAACAAAGGATATCAGAGCTTGCGGCACGTTGGTAATTACAAAAGGAACCTATGAACCAGAAAGTTCAGCCTAATTCTAAAATAAAGAAAAATGAAGCAGAGTGGGAAACTTACTGCTCCAATATTGCGAAGATGAGTCACAAATGTGCATTCCTCCAATCTCGGCTGTTCCAGAAATTTCGCCAAACCAATGCAGCAGTCATATCCGGGCATCTTAAAGAAATAAGTGAGCTATACAAATCTGGATGATATAACATTGTATTGCGTGAATATACTTGCAGATATTTGATTTTCCACATCATACGAGACTGCTTTTCAAATGACCATTTCTTTTGAGGAGTTACACAAAATGGGAATCGCGCCACACGCAATTCAAAATCTATGTCGCAGGTGACTTCGCGGAGTCGGATCCTTTCTTGAACAATTAATACACAACCACATACTCTGCCGGACAGTCATTCGCATCACTGAATACCAAAATCTGCTCTGTCGCTGCTAATATTTAGCTAGCGTTTTCGTTTGTTTGTCTGCTTGATTGCATGGCGCTTCACACACCATTCAGGATTAACACAATACAACAAGCTGGCGGAGATGCCACCGCCCAGCTGCTTTGCCGCGACGCATAGGTGGTGCGGAGCGGCAGGGCAGATGGGCGGTATTTCGTACATGATTCACTGATCCATACTGCAACAAACAAAAGCATGATGCTTACATAAAAATTGCCCTTGACGCTGAATGGTACTCCATACAAAGGTGGTTTTTCCTTTGACCCTGACCAGATTCTATCAGCCTCAGCAGCAGTGTCGAAAGCCTTCAAAACACAGTATAACATTTCAAAGACAAACGTGTTTTCTAGCTGCCAAGTACGCACTTCTCTGATGACCTCTATGCAGCAATTCAACCTTTCTTGCAATTCCATGGCCTTCCATACATACGCTTCGAGTGCTTGGAGAGCATTCAGTTCGTCTCTTTGTAAACGATCTTGAAAGAAAAATACGAGGAACACGAGTACGACCTATCCTAACCCACTCACCTCGTAGCTCCAGCAATGTCCACGATAATATCTTCTTTCGTTTCTCGATAACACCAGCATCATTTGTTGCAACGCGCGAACGGAATTCTTCAAATCCGTTTGATCGCAATTTCTCATTCTTTTCAATGGCTCGTCGGCACTTTGCTTGCGCTCCCCATGGCTATAAGTGGACACAGACTTTGGCAAAAAGTAAATGTTTCTTCGTTTCGTGGATATTGTGGACACCTGTTTTCAATCTTTTATTGGCCCATAAGAAAGAAATTTGCTTGGGTATCTGACGATAAAGCGCCTCACGCCGGAAATAAACAACAAGGATGATCCCATGGATACACTCAGGCTAATCATCTAGAGCGGGCGTGATTGTGACCCTCTCTCTTATGTCGCATGCTCTGTGGTTCTTACTTGTCTACTGACTCGCTTCCTGTGCTGTTTGTCATCTGGTTCGCCTTGCCTGTTCAGTCTAGTTGCTCCTTCTTCTCTGACATCGTTGTTCTCAAGGTGCTACACACCGAAAGCTTGCCAAAAAATATTGAAAACAAACAAATATTGAAAATACCCACGAAACGAAAAAAGAAAATCCAATAACAAATATAACGCCCTCCCCCTCATCGAAAATAAAACTACCCTAACCGTAAATGCTATTTCGTGAGTAACAATCTATTTGAAACGCTGCAACAGTCGGGTATTCATGTAGGTCACCAGGATTTCTCGTCACTCTCTCAAATTCATGAAGATTTTCCAGTCTCTCTCTCTTCTCTGGCGTCTTTCCCTCTATCTTTCAAAGCGAAATAGACAAAATTTTTCTATCTCTGGATACTTTTCCAAATGAACTGTGCCAGCTACAATCAAAAACTAGTTGAACCCCATAAATGCCCGATGCCATATTCACTTTACACCCTACATGAATAAATCGAGTTAGGTATTGATATGAACACACGAATGCAAGCGCAGGTCGATTCCAAAATGATTTATTGATAACCACTGCGGTCATTCACCGTGAACTTGGACTACCCCGTTCACTAAACCTGCCAAGAACCACAAATACACCGAACAAATGGCAAGACAAAACATTTCGCTGCACTATACTCGGCGAAAAATTATGTGAATTTGCCTTTAACGAAGATTAGCTGGCAGCCAAACATTCCTTGTGGAAATGACTCACTAAACATTAGAAAAATATGCTTCTCATCTGAATGACCACTCCAATAACCGTAACCTTGAAACTTTCACACCAATTCGACNTAACGAAGATTAGCTGGCAGCCAAACATTCCTTGTGGAAATGACTCACTAAACATTAGAAAAATATGCTTCTCATCTGAATGACTACTCCAATAACCATAACCTTGAAACCTTCACACTAATTCGATTACTAGCGCACCTTATTGAAAATGAACCGATGAATAGCAAGCAGGACGAGATAAACCCAAACAGAAGTGAACGCAATTCGTTCGGCTGTCCACTCCGACAAATGTAGCCCACTCACCAACATATTGCCCATCGTGATGTACGAGAGCTATCAGTATTTCAGGTNAGCAAGCAGGACGAGATAAACCCAAACAGAAGTGAACGCAATTCGTTCGGCTGTCCACTCCGACAAATGTAGCCCACTCACCAATATATTGCCCATCGTGGTGTACGAGAGCTATCAGTATTTCAGCCACCTAAAAACATGAATGAGAGGGATCACGAAAGCATAGTCGCATATGCAGAAAAATAATTGGTTAAACCTTGTTGGTGAATATTAACAACTGTGTCGAAACACCAGACTTTATTGTATTTCAAGCTAGTAAACTAGATACTCTATGAGAACTAATCTATACACTCAGAAGTAACAACGAAAATGTGCTTAGACCAACACATGGCTCCTAAGAAATTCAGAAAAAAAATACATTTAATCGAAAACGTCTTCGCGATCAGCTACATATTGGAAAATGTCTCGCGGTGTCTTCAGTCGATCTGCGTCTCCATCCGGAATCTCGAAACTGGAAAACCTCCGTTCATTTCAAACGTGCAGCAACTCTTGAGTATACACATGGTTGCCTTTCACCATAACCAATATATCTAGGTGGATAAGAGTTTTCCTTTAAACCTTAGGGCTGCTTTCTTGCCGAAAGTACTAATACCCATTACACTGATTTCAGCGGTATTTCACTCTTCTTACTGTGATCCAGAGGATATGAGCGTGATGACGTTCTCCTACACAATGAACGATGAGCGACCAAGGCAAGGATCTTGTGCGAAAACAACGAAATCACGGAATCTTCGCACAGTGGTTAGGGAAAACAAATCTCCTAGGGCTCTTCAACAAGCTGATTACGAATGCGACAAGCAGTAATACCGTCCTTTTATTGTTCGAAATTATTTGAAATGGGGCAAAAAATCATCATCTGTGGAAATACATGCGAAAATCAATTTGAGTCGTTGATTTACGAATGACTCACATGAAATGCGAGAAAAATGAGAAAGCACGAACGATGTAAGCGATTTATCTTTTCTACGAGCTGTTAGAACAATTACGGAAATTTATAGGCTCGTGAATGATTGCTGACCTGAATGAAAGGACGAAAAGTTGCAGCAACGTGGGGGCGCATTCAAACACAAATAGGTAGGATTTTCAGTGCTGTCTCGTTTTTGCCATTGTTCCACATTTTTCTGTCTAATTATTGGCGAGACTTGCACGTGAGCAGCTGAGGGAAAATGACAACACGACTCGGCCTACTAAGTTACCACACATTTACGTTAAGGATAGCAAATAAAAGTGACAGCGTGCGTAGCAGGTTGTTGTGTATACATAGCATACGACTGTTTACACTACTGTGTTGTTATCATTGATTGCTGTTATCACGCAATGGTTGGTCCCTTCTGCTCTTACACCAAATGTCAGGATATTGCAACACATATGTACTGTTTAAAAATTCCTTCGTTAGAGGCACAGACTTGCGCGCGGATTGACTAAATTATGATGGGTTGACTCGTCCAACGCTGTGCTGTTTGAGAACAATAGAACGATGGTATTGATGCAACGGTCGTCTACGATTAAATTAAATTGAAAAAAAAAATTCGATAACCACAAACCATGCTGAAACAAACTAATAAAAATGAAAAAAATAAGAAATCAACTAATAAAACCATAAACTCCTAAGCTGAAATCCAGGAAAATGCGTCCTCAAACAGCAGAGCGGAGAACGAGTTAATCCATCGCAAACCACCCGTCATGCGCACGAGTCGGCGCCTTCAGCGATAAAATTTATAGGTAACACATATACTATTGCTGTACACGCTATCACATCCCGATGAAATTTTGCCTTTCCGTCCATTCTCCGCCGCTGCTGGCTAAGTGACGTCCCAATGAAAAAGCACAAGGGCAAGCGTGCAGCCCTATCTAGCGACGGTGTCACAACAACTAATCGACCTATGCTAAACCATGAACGAGTTCTAGGTCAGAAAAGTGGGAGAGGTGCTACAGTTGCGACGAAAGCGATTTCACAGTATCTTCGCAGTTTCGCACCTGCTGTGGCAGCAACATGGCGGAAGAAGGGTAAAAAATGGTTGTCGCCAGCTGAGATTTTGTATTCTCACATCCCATTAGTTTTGAGATGGCGCCTATTCGCTACGTTCACATTTCGTCCAAATTGTTATCTCTAGCAGCATGGATTACGGGCTGAATAGACTTTTCTTCCCGGAGTGAGATAAGCTTAGGCACTATTCGGCGAGTTCTGCCCCAAACAATCTTCAAATCATAGACTCTGCCTGAAATTTACCCCTGTGGTTTACTTCATGCTTCTGCGGCAGAACTGTCAGAGCAGTGCCCAGGAATTTTATGCAGGGAAGACTGCTCACAAGCAATTCATTCTCGAGTAACACTGTCAAAGCGACAAAAATGAAAAGGAAAGCGCCGGGAAAAATTTAAAGACTAATTAGTGTCATTACTCACCCAAATTCCTCTTCCATAGCCATAATCATTTCAACATGGTCGAGAGAATCCAGACCAAGGTCCTGAATTGCTAACTGATGAAGGAAACAATGCAGAGCCAAATCATTACCAACCACACCTTCGAAAAATCTGAGTCCATTGTGAGTTTTTTCGGATCAATCTTGTCGTACAGACTGAGAACAAGTATAATTCGGTCTTCCAAAGTCTTCTTAGTGAGAGGAGCCTAAAACATTCCCAAGATGAATATTGAGGTGAAAAAGCGGAAAAAATGCAAGCGCTGACAGTCGCTTTAATGAAGAAGGGTAGAAGTGTTTACCTTTGATGAATACGGCCTGAGTTGTGTCCTCGTCTTCACACTAACACTGTTCGAAAATATTGGTCGGAAAGAGACTGAGGAGCCAGATTGCAAAGTCTGACGACGGGCTAATTGCGTCAAGACAGGCCTTGAGGTATGGAAGATCTGCCTGAGCATAGCTGATTACCTGAAAATGGACAGAATAGAATAGTACATCAGAAAATCAGAAGTGATCGAAGAAATCTGAATCAGAAATCACTACTTTGCTCTACACAAAAATTCAAACTTGTAACCGTTGTGAGCTCCGAGTAGGGCTCTGCTGTCATTTCGAGAAATTATCGGGAAACGTAACGGTTACGCTGAGTTCTTCCATTCGGAACAAAATGAGTGCGATATTCGTGTTCAGCATCTCAAATACCCCCCTCCCCACTATGCAAAGTTTCAGCAAAAATTCCTTTTGAAGATTTTGGGGCCAGTAAAGTTGAGCAGCGCCTTGGCGACGTGCTTAGAGACAAACATGAGAACAAACGAAACAACCCATTCATCCCAACTAACTCGCACGCAGTTCACTGCCAGTAGATTTGTCACTGTTGACTTCCAACTTCACGCCTACAGAATGTGCAAATTTCTTGAGTATATCATGCATCATTCAGGTCCTTTACTAATGTAACATTTCCTACTTGAACCTTGGCATATAATGTGCAAAATGTCGCAGCAAAATACCAGAAAACTCCTGCAAACATGGTACGCGAAATGTGTAGCGCGAGAAACCAAAAATAGGCGTGCTGCAGTGAGAATGTCCGCGATTACAGACACACGGAAAATGACGTCTTTTTTCGCGGGAATCCGCGGCGCAGAATTCGGAGGCAGTTCGTTCATTTTCGAGAATGAACAACAAAACTGATCGGCAGCACCTGTAACAAAGAAATCGTTCTCCTGTTAGTCTACGCATTCATTGCACAGTTTTGCTGTAGAGGCTTGAGCAATCGTAGGTGGGTTTTCTTACCCATTTCTGCGATTTCAGTTCATCATGTTGCTCTCTTCATCCACTACCAGCCTTAAGCTTCTTTTGGGACTTGCTTCGCTTGCAGTGCTTTGCCGCGACACATTCCTCACACCACCTCGGCCACTTCTCACCTCTGAGCAGTCCAGTTTTTTCGAATTTTCTCAGTTCCTGGCGCCAAAGCGCCCATGCCATAGCTGTGGACCTGGCGAGTGACGTGTTTTCAATTATGCATGTGAGCTGGAGGCTCCGCAGCTATTTGTGGACCACTTCCTCAGCATCGTTCTCACTATAGGACTCCGTAATCCCCTTCAGCGTTGGTGAGGTGGTGAGGTCGTTTCTCTGAACCTTTCCAACTATGGGGCGCCGCCGCATTCCTCACTCATCAGTTGATCCGTTTCTCAACCACCCAACATTTACCAGCTTATCGTTAGATGCACTTATCACATCGCAATGGGCATTTCGGGTGACGTCCCTCCCATTTCTGACTGCGCCAGCATACCCACACAGTTTAAATGTCAGGCGTGCGATCGGACACCGATCACGCCGATCGCACGCTGATAATGGGGTAGCACGCTCTTGTTACCTGAAGGTTCTCCAAGCCAGGCCCCAGCACGAGCTTGTCGTGGGGTCGGAGCGAAAACGAAGCCCCCTTTGAAAACCCAGGATTTTACGAAGCCCCCCTTGAATTCAATCGCAATGGAAGTTACCACGAAATGTTCACGAACTCAGACATCCGCGGGATTGGAGCGGCAGCCGAACCAGAATACGCTTTCAACCGCAGCCTAAACTGACGAATTGCTGCGCTTGCAGCAGTTCGTGTGTTCGGGCTGCACTGGAGCTATTGAGGGGCGCGCAATGCTGCTATACTTGCCTCTAGTGCGCTCGAGTGAATGCGTCCCGCTGATTGGTCAGAGGCGTTGCAAGGCGGGGCGTGGACGAAGCCCTACTTTCGCCCTGTATTGAGGCGCTCTTAAGGAGACATCACAATTGATCAATTGGATTGACCGGCTATCATAGGTGGAATACCCCGACACAGAGGCTCCGCCCACCTTCACTTTCAGGCAGGATCCAGAAGGGACCATCACTTTGGGAACAGAGGGGGCGGGGCGAATGGTGTTCATGACCTCATTTGAGGCTTCCAAAAGTGCCGATTAGAAAATATTAATAGGAATTCAGTATACCGTTGCATGAGCTCTGAAATGGTAACAAACATGCGTTCACAAGTTTTT
>JARK01001376.1:727560-745007 GCA_000688135.1 Ancylostoma ceylanicum
CGCCCATTTTTGCGCCCACACGACATAAATCTCATAATCGGAAATGAGGTAGAAATGTGCCATTAATTGCGAAATCCACGAGTGAAACAGCTTTATAATATATACCCTCTTTACTTAACGAGGACATGATGCTGCAATTCGAACTTCACCACTCTGTAGTGGATTCATTCCCCATTTCGCCATAACTACATGCTGTTAGATATCACTGCGGAAAAACGTATTTTCAGGCTGTTGAGCTTGATAGTATTGGCGAGCTTCCCATAAGATTTTGTACACAGTGTTCCACTTCTTTTCATGTTGGAGAGATCAACAGATCTTTGACCTTCTTATCACGATGATTCTAACTATGTATATCAGTCGTCTCAAAAATAAGGAAAACATCGCTTTTAAAAGGGTCCGAAGTGCAAATTTTGAGGTACTTTCGGTGGAGCGGAGTTAGTGTGCCTATCAAGGAGAGCGGATACGAGATTCTCCAAGACCTGTACAACGGTCCGGATAGCGGATAGGCAAAAAAATTACCGGATAAAGGATAACGGCTAAAGAGTCGGCGTTCGAAACACAATCCGCCAAGAGAATCCAGGACATCTCGAAATTATTGTGTGCCACGCTATACCTGGAAAGGGCGGCGGGGCTGAGCACTGCCATTGGCCAGTGGCGTAAATAGACCAATCGCGACACTTGGTCACACCGGGCTTTCGAGGTAAACGCTCCACACCCCGAAATTTTTCCTCCCGTGAGCAAGACCATGAGCAAAAGGTTCAAGGTCTGCATTACCTTCTTATACTTTATACTCCAAGAAATTACATATCAACATTGATGCTGACGGGAAGGGCGTTAGAATAGGATGGTCAAATTATTTCCTCTAAATGACTGTTTTTTGAATAAAAGGTGGAAAATGAAGGCAACCAATCCGCCTTCAAGATGATATTCGGGATGCATTTGCTGTGTAGGACGGTATATAAGAAATGGCAAATGAATTATGTACAGAAAAATCTCTTCTATCACTTCCTGTAACGGGCCCCCTTTTCGGTACGTCAATCAGGGTAATCAGTTGCGGTTGGTAACTTGTACAGTTGACAGCTGAACGAAACTGAGCGGATCTTGTTCATAACAAACGTAATCGTAACTTTATTAAGTACATGACCAAAGTTTCGCAGTAATCACATCCGCAATATTTCTCACAGTTCTTTTGTGTAGTGGACTTTTCAGATATAGTTGGCCTTCTGCGGGAAAGGCTACTCTATACATTTTCCTGCACGGATCTAAGATGGTTTTATCTTAGAACTGGAGATTCTGGGATGATCAGTTCGATGATCGCTTTTGGCGTGCAGGGGTAGTGATGAAAAGCTTCCAGGAAGTTCGCTAAATGATCGTTTTTTTTTTCGAAAGTATTTTATGCATGTACGATAGCCATTCCTTCACATGACCTGCCTTGAATGTTCGATTGATCTGACAAAGGCTCGGCTTCCAACAAGTCATCCAACTTCAATTGTACTCAGCTACAGAAAATATAGAAGTGAACCTTTTTTTTTAAATTTTTTTCAACAGGAGAAGAAACCATGTAGCCAATCAAAGCGGAACTGATTTTGTAGGTTCGATACATCTACCTTATATCGCATTGAATTCCTACGTCTGAATATTGAAACGGTAAAGCACTTACATGGCGTGAAAACAGCAATAAATCAAGGAATCGCTGATAAAACCCTTAGCATGCTTCTGAGATGTGTCAAAAAAAAAAATGAAGGGTTGAGAAGGCTTTGTGAACTCCTGAAACCGAATAACTAACATTTTACAAAGAGGACTGGGCCTGAAAAAAAAAACTATACAGAAGATTGCGAGATTAATAAGTTCAGAACGAAAAACATTTCGGGGCGAGCCCATGCAAGATAAACTGAGAAAAACGAAATTTCTACGTTTTCCTCATGCAGTGTATTCATCTGTTTCAGCTTCTCAAGACCTTGATTTTTTGCTGAAGCCCATAATCTTGGTTTGATTAGTGGTGATAATTTGACTACGAATCGTCTTTCCATTTCACCCACAACACATTTTCTTGTCTGGAAACCAAGGGATCTTATGCATTTCACGATTAGTAGGGATTAAGATTCACATAGAAGGAAGGTCGAAATCTTCTCTCCGCTCTTGCAAGTTTTCAGAGTTTTTTTTTTTGTTTTTCAGATGGCAACGGAGAGCTCAAGCTCGCACAGCCCTCTAGACTTCGCCAAGCCACTGCGAAGCGGAGGACGATTCGCGAACCCACCCTCATTCGATAAATGGAAAGGAATTTCCGGATTTTGGAGTTTGTTGAAATGGAGAATGTTCGAGAAGGACAACTCCAGTATACCGGACGATAATGCGGTGGGACATCGTCACTGTAACAAGCCCAGAAAAGTCCAACCTTTGTTTATCCGATCCAGATGTTCAGGAGCTGGATGAGAAGCTACCTGTACACAATTTGACCAAGTTCGAGTCGAAGTCAGGTTCGAGCTTGTTCGCCACATGGCTAGGCCACGCGACAGTTCTCGTGCAAATGGAAGGCATACGGTAATTTTTTGTTGTGTTAGTTGTCCTCACCTCTCAGAACGTCACTGCTTAATATGAGCGGAGCATTTTGATGGAATTTCCGCACTCATTTCATGTTATTTAAGGATGAAAATCACATCCGGGTACACAGGTAGCATTTTTTCCCAATACTTTTGCCCTCTATTTTGGGTTTTTCTCTGCACTGGGACAACTTCGAAAATGAAAAAAGGATTGACCTTCGGGAATAGAGAACTACAAATATAGTAGTAAAATTAACTAAGAACTGGCTTCTCGGATACAGCAATTATTTATAGCTAAATTAGTTGTTATTACATTTTTCTTTAAAAAAACCATTCGACCATTCCGAACTACATTCAGGATGACCTTGCCTATAGAGGGCAAACTTGCACACTGCCTTTCAAAATCTTAAACTTCAGTTTCATCACTGATCCTGTGTGGTCGAAGCGAGTTTCATTCTCGCAATGGGTAGGGCCCAGGCGCTATCGTCCACCACCTATGGAAATAGAAGATTTGCCAGAGGTAATTCCTCTTCTTGGGAAATGCACTTTGGAAAATGCTGATCGCCCCATCTAGCAGCGAGAATGTGTTTCTTTCATATGCCGAATTTTAGCTTCACTTTGGCGTCATTTCACACGACCACTATGACCACCTCGACTCAGAGACAGTGATGAAAATTGATGAGTAAGTTTAACTTCAACTTTTCTAACCAAATCCTTATTTCTATTGATGATCATGATCCTAGACTGAACCCACAAATGCGCTGGTTTGTCCCACTTGGCATGAAAGAATGGATGAGTTCTATTGGGATCCACAATTCAGAGGACTATCCGGAGAAAGTCACAGAAATGGAATGGTCAGTTGATTCAGTGAGGTTCTGTCCGATCAGAGACACTAACCAAATCCTAGGGGTGAGAATCAGTCATTCCGGACAAAAAACGGAAACGTGACAGTATGGTGTCTCCCCGCTCAGCACTGGGGACAACGAGGTGCTTTTGACAGGAATAAGGTAGGCTGATCCATCTTCCAGCACTGCTCATTCGACATTCTTCCATCTTTGGTACCTAAAGGATAAGACACACTCCACTTTCAATCTCTGATAATGAAACATTCTCAACCTATAATTTACGGTGAGGCACTGGTCATCTCTAGCGTACGTCAAGATCCCTACCCACTCGGGGCAAAGAGGTGTCACAAAAGATAGGGTTCCCGACGATCCTGTGGCCTTTTACGTTTATGAGTTGTTCACAACGCTTCAAACAGATTCTATTTGTTTGGAAATATCAAAAATTGTTTTCGATATTGGACTCTGTCCTTGAAGCACCCTATAACTTTCAAATATTCCCATTTACAGAAAAGAAAAATGCTTACTTGTGATGAGCAACCAGTTGTTGCGAGTTGCTCTAGACGTGTTGTTCTACATGCATAGTGTTTCTTACTTTCACTCATTCGCAATATGACCAAAGATGAGAGGGAGTTCTCAGTGTAGACATCTCGAGAAATCTTCTCAATCTCTCTCATTTGCTTGAAACACGGTGATTAGTCCTTTTGAGCTAAATAAACAAAAAAATCCAAGTCGAAAACTTCTGGGCCAAATAAACTCGGAAGAAGTATAAACCACTAGTCGACTTTTGGGTCACATAAACTCAGATGAAGTGTAAAACCCGATTCGACTTTTGGGCGAAATAATTTCGGATGATGTGTGATTCAGCCCTAAATGACCGCTAATTTACGAGAAGAGGCAATGCCTTCTTCCTGCGCGAATGATTTACACCTCTCCTGTCTGAGCTTAGAGTCATAGGTACTGAAAGAAAACAGTCAGCATATTTAGTAGTCCCGTTGCAATTTAAAGAATATCTTCAATAGATTCCATGAGTCCACTTTTGGGTATCCTCAGTACCCCAATTTTTGGTTGATTTCGGGTCTGTAAAAACACAGATTGATAGGAAAGGCTGTACTTACTTGACGTACAAACAGTGATTCTCCCTACTCCAGAAATGAAACTAAGTGCTGCCATGATTTGGTGCAGAAGCAGAGTACTACATATATGTAGTATAAATTTGGTTGAAAGGACGTACTGAAGTAGGACGTATAGTATTAATTGTGTAGTTGTTACAGTTGTAAAGGTTTTGCTTCGTGCATCGTCTGTCCTCCTATGCTGTCATGGTAACTCCATAAGATTTCGTTCTTAAGCGACTATGGTCAGGATGGGCAGTGATGACGGCAAACCGTCGTTTCTACTACACTGGCGATACAGGATTTTGCGATCGCGAATTCAAGAAGATTGGTGATCGCCTAGGTCCGTTCGACCTCGCTGCCATACCTATAGGCGCGTATTGTCCACGGTAGGCACACGTCAGACATCAATTCGTTAAAACCAATAGCGATCAAATTTTCTGTTTGAGCCCCATGTCTTCAGATGGATCATGAAGTCACAACACGTTGATCCACATGAAGCTGTGAAGATTCATGAATTGGTGAAGTCCAAGTTTTCCATGGGTATCCACTGGGGCACCTATCACATGGGATCATATGAGGTAAGCATACTGAAAATTTGCCTTCCTCAAAGAAATCTCCAATTCTCCTACATATACTTTGTCTAGAACACAACTGAGCATTTCAGTACTACCTCGAGCCTAAGGAACTTCTAGATGACATCGTCCATAAGAAAACCGACCTTCCACCGTTCGTAACCCTCGAAATGGGCCAAATCTGGGAAGAGGGTCAAGTACCAAATTCGGATAGTAAGTCGTCATGACAGATACACGCTTCATAAAGAATTTAATTTATCAAGTTGTAAACCAATGTACAGCTAGTCTATCCGAGGCTTTTTCTCGCAAGTTTGCTCCTCGGCAGCATGTGCTTCCCGTTGCCGCATTCTCTCCTGTAGGAGCTCATAATACGTTGGTTTTCTTTCTTTCTTTTCCTGCACTTCTTCCTTTACCCGTACATTTTCACTCGTTTTTGTCGTTACCTGAAAAGCAACCAGTACAATGGATAAAAGCATACTGGTTGTAGAGAAAGTTCTCGCGATTCTTGAAACATTCATTGATTTTTTAAAAATAGGAAAACACGTCAAGAAATGAACAAATCACCACCACGTACTATCACTCTTTGCCAAATTTGAAGGAGCGTTTCGATGCCTTCGGCATGCAGCTGTGCTGGCATTCACTCGGAAAAGTTGCTCAACCAACGATCTAAGTCATCTTCATCATCGCTTGCTTTCCCTTGCAAGGCGTTAGAGAGAGCCAAGAGAAGCTGGTAATCTTCTGGCGCAAGATCAGGTCCGTACGGTGGTGAAGTCAGTAATTCCCACCCAAAGTCGAGTAGCTTTTGGCGAGTCATTCTTGTAGTGAGCGGACGAGCATTTTCGAGCAGGAATCGGATCGTGTCGTAATTCGGACCTTTTTTTGCGATTTTTGCGGCCATTACATTCAGCCGCTGATAGTGCAGGTCCACCATAAGGGCAGTGTAGCGTTACAGTACCTCGCAGTGCATGATACCTTCGCAGTCACACCAAGCACTGATCATAACCTTCAGAGGGTGAAGACCTGCCCTTGGCTGCGGCTCATGCTGCTCATCCTTGTCAACCCAAGGTGGAGTTGACCGTGAATGATAATAATAAACTTGCGCATACCTGACCTCTTTATATATACAAAAGATAGGTCGCTGCAAGGCAACACGGGGTTAAAAAAGCACACTTTCAAAAACCGCGAGAACTTTCCCTACAACCTAATAATTACATGTCGAAGGATTTACTTACATCTTCCACTACTCGTTCCTGTCCTCCAGAGTCACTATAGTCAACCTCTGTATTCTCTATTTCATAATCCTCATTATCGATTTCTACTTCCCCATTCGGTAAGAAGAAGCCAACGTTTTCCAGAGTTCGCGGAGGGTGTACTATACGCTTCATACTAAATACTATTATTAGAATAGTGCATAGATTAAAAAACACATGTGAAACATACGAGATTTCTACGTCCCCTTCAGCAAGAACATATGCAAATCTATTGATGGATTCCGAAAGTTCACGTGGATTATACATTAGACCACGCAGTTTTCTTTGCAACCCTAAATGAAACTCTGAACATAAACACCATACTATATTAATGATATAAAGCGTATGTTAATGAGTTTCGGAGGCGGTGATCTCAGGGAAATTGATTGAAACTTCCACAGAAATCATCCGCGGAATGTACAAAGCTAGAACTATGACCGGCTGATACGATTACAAAAAAACCGTATCCAAGATAATTTCACGTATAACGGAATACTTATCAGTGAATTAAAATATCTACAAGGACAAACCTTCATTCAGCTGTTTTCTAATCTTCACAACTGACTGCATAACCTCCTCACATTGTTGATTTCGAGAGAAAGAAATCTCTGCAAAATCGTCCACCATTACCAGTTTCCAGTCATCACATACTACCTGAAATTGAAATTGGTTATACGTAAAAAGGCGAGAAAACTGGAGCGTTAGCCGGATGTACTGTTGTGAAGACCATGGTTGTGGCTCAAAAATATTCAACATACATAATGAATAAATGAACGTTCAGTAATAAGGAATAGATGTCGATTGACATGGGATGATAAAATGGGAGGATGTATCTCGATGTATGAAGAAAGAGGGTGTGATACCAATTCCGAAACTACTAACCTACATTAGATTAGAAAGTTGATTACTGGGAAAAGGCAGGTATTGGTGAAATACAATAAGCTATTATACGTAGTTCAATTGAGTAGCACGGCTGAGTATGACAAGGTCTTGAACTACCCAACACACATTCGCTTGAAACCAGGCTCTTGGAATGGGAAAAAGAGCACCGACCTTACCGATGAACCAAATTGAACTTAGAAAATTCCATGCGAGAGTGTAACCAACCTAACCAGAACTGAATTTTTACGCCACATTTCTACTGCGGTCATGAAAGGATTTGAATTCTGCTAGAAAAATCTTTAAAATGAGGATAGGCTAACCTTCTTTGCAAAAAGTAATACTGCAAGAGCAGGAAGTGGAAGCACGTTACAAATGTACGGTTTTGTAGTCTCCAACAGCAAACCGTAAAATGGAATTTGATGGCGCACCGAGCGCCCTTCATTGTCCGCTCGTTCATCCAGTGATTCTAAAAAATGGTATACTTAGCAAAGATTCTTTAAAACACACAGAAGCTGCAGCAGCAAACCTGCATGATACTGCGCAATAGATGAATTCGGATGTATGAGACTGAACGGCTTCATTCTAGTGTGAACGAAGAGTTCTTGACCATGCTGCAAGGAAAAAAAAAGCTAAGGAAGACAGGAATGCGCACACCCTTACCTTGCTTTCTGAAAGGGAATACAAAAAATGTCACACGTAGGAGTTAACAGGGCAGTCCCATAAATAATGGTCGCTTTGAAGCTGAGCTTCGCAATGTGCATAACCGTAAAAATCATGGAAACGGAAGAACGACAGGGTAGTCCTAGAATATAAATGGCGCACGCCTTGTGCTTGCTGATCGTCCAGTAATTGTCTACCTATCCCCTAAATTGGTGAGAATATGAAGTTTCAAATTTTCTTGGCTGCGGCCATCATTTCTGGGACAACCTAATAGCAACACATGAAATCAAAACTTCATTTTTGCTTTGCTAACAGAATGAGGATAGGAAGGTTTGCACCTAGGATGTAGTAGTCATGAGAAAATAAGAGCACTGAACAGGGGAATGCCTCCTGTTTGCGATATCATCGACATATCGATGATTCATATTGTATCCATCCTCATAACTCAAAATGAAGTTCATATAGAGGAGGCTGGAAAGGCCTGCCTTACACTAGAGATCATACTAGTAGTAAGAATGACACCGGAAGCCGTACAAGGCACTCACTACTCATTCTTCTCACTCAACTCACTCAATCTTTTGTATGATAGTGAACTTCCACTAAACCACCAGATTTGTTAGGCATACAGACAAACGTAGCTTGAAGCGTATTAACGTCTATTGAACGGTACATGAGCTCAGTGATGAGTCAACTCTTTCGTGACCTTTTGACCTTTGAATTGCACAATTTCATATTCAAGAGGCTACGGATACTTAACAGGTTATACCTTCTCTTACGATCTGGTGCCTCTCGGTTTTCTGCAAGAATTTGCTAATGAATAACATGGATATCAATGGGCGGTGAACTAAGTTGTGCTTGCGCTTGCGCACGAAACTCATCACTATCGCAATCCCCAAGTCAACTCATTAAGCTGAGCAACTGCTAAAGAATACCAACCTGATACTTATTCATTGGGTCTGGAATGGTGTACTGCGGATACAGACCTGCAGCAATCACAACTCTTATGAGCTGAAATTTGAGCACTAGGTGGAAAAATCTGTAACGAAGGTACAGAAATGTCACCGACCTCCGCTTCCTTCCGTCGGAGATTGTGAGTACGGCGAATTATTTCGACATCCCTCTGCTTATAACTCAAGAGGAATTCGACAGTTTTTACATCGGCTTTCATAGGGTCCTGCTCGTTTTCTATAATATAGCTATCGAGCAACATTTCGGCATGAGAATGAAACAAAACCGTACCTAGATCTTCTTCCTCTTTCTCATTAAGGATTGAGTCAAAATGCTTGTCTGCTCGTAACACTTTCCGCGTTTTCTCCATGTTTCTTGAAAGAAGTAGGTTTTTAAAAGTTCAGCCACTGCAACCGATTCTTTCCTACCTAGCATAACGCTTCATGTCCAACAGTTTCTTTCGGTCTCCTTGATCAATTCGACGTTGTCGTGAGTCATCTTCTCCTAACTCATGAGCATCTGGTTTTTCGATCAGCCCAGCATCTTCAAGGACCTGTCTAATTTTGAAAATGTACTCATTGACTCCATAATTGAAAGAATGTTGACATATTAAATATCCAATAAAACTGAGATACGTATGCAACTACACGTTCAAGCTATAGAGCGTATCACAAACCTATACTGCGAACGCAGTTTGCTGATCTCGTACATCCTATGTTCATCGATTCCGTTTTCCAAGGCCCATCGTCGCACTTTGCCGCCACTACACTTTTGTAGCACCCATTCTCTAAACATTACAGCATTTAACAAGCCTTGGATACCTATCTTAAGGCGTAACTCTAGCTTCAGAAAATCTGAACAGTTACGCTATCGGAAGTCAAAAGGCAGCATATAGTTGAAAAATAGAAGCTAAAAGCTTAACCTAAAGATTTCAATGAGCGTGAAAGGATCTCCCATTGAGCTAGTCATACGAGCTCTTCTGTCCACTACATCAAGTTCCCTAAAGCACTAACTATTACAGATTCTGAAAAAAAAATTGGACACATATGTCATGTAAGACTCGCAAATTGCTACTCTACCGATAGGAACGATTGGTGAACGGGCTTTGAACAGAAAGACCTGCTGCAACCGTCAGCATCACTTCGACATGGTTGACCACACACCCCAGAACAAGCATCTAAAACACAGCACGTACCATAACAATAGAGAATAGTTTAACAGCGAGGAGCTTGAACCTTTGCAATTGGTACGTCCACTGGCAGTTTGGCAATAGCATTACCCAAAGCGGTGAGTTGATTATCACGGTCCGGATATAAAACTCCCTGAACTAGGAACTCTGAGCAGTGAAGAGGATCACGACATTAAAAAGAAAAAGGAAATAGAAGTGCATAGATAAACGTTTCAAAAATAGTGTTGCACAGAGCCACGGAGGAACCTGGAGGACTCTTTGATTACGAAATAGGGCCCAACTATATACCTGGAATTTTAAAATGTCCAGCGCATCGTTCAACTTTTCTGTTTCTGGACGTTCAATGAATGGGAACGTTCGAGGGTCTACTAAAAACACTCCATCAACTTCACTTGCGTAGCATGAATAACAGTATCAAATAAGTGTGTATGCATCGCTTACAGCCTAGATTGAGGCTTATCATGCGAAGAGCCATTTCTTGCAATGATACTCGATTGATTTCCGATGTCGTAAAATCATCCATTTTGTTGTACTGCTCCTCAGAGTACAATCGATAACATATTCCAGGTCCTGTTCGGCCAGCACGTCCTAGAAAAGTTGCATTAAAGCCAACACAGATGAAACATAGCTAGTAGCAATGACCACAAGTGATTGCAGCAAGATAATATCTTGACGTGATTTTATGCACAATAAAAAATCTAATGTGGCACCCGATACCCTCCTTCTGGGACACTAAAGGGAGTCAGTGGTGAAGACCCTCTCGTACGCGCCACATCGCACCATCAATAAGAACAGTGATACCAATAGAATAAGCGGAAGCGCAGACAATCGCATTGATAAGACCCAGATGGTGCAGGGTGCGCGAGCAAGTTTGGACCACAGCAGACCATTGTATATATGGTTCAATCAATCATGTACGAAAGATGAGGCAAAGTGTAGAAACCTTTTCTTTGATCGGCAGACGCCTTCGAAACCCAAAACTCGCTCAGCTTCTGTGTTCCACTCCCAGTTTCGTGTTTTATCAAGTTCACCTAAAAATTTAAGCAGTAAATATTAGGTGCATGCAAAAGTTCCATGCTGTTGGTGGTAGTTCATCCTTTACTTTAACTTTGCTCCTTCTGATTGTGATATGCTGCATGGGTTTTCATGTGCGCTGGTAGCGTGAAATATCTGCTACCTACTTTACGTTTGGCTCTGATTTACGTCTCAGCGTTGCTGTGTTTTAGGTAGGAAGCTAATGCCATGTACACTCAACAACTTCGTGGATTTTTGCGTTATGAATTCGACTCCGGGTGAACAGTAAGGAATGGGACCCATAGCACCAATAATGCGTCTGTGAAGGATACAGTCGTTCCAAAAAATAATTGCCTCCGGCATCCACCGCCCGTCTGCTGAGCCGCGCTGCGCCATCTAGACATTATCATACGTGCTGCGACGTGGCTCAGTCGATGCGCAGTGTAGCGTGAGACAAGAATTTTTTGGAAAGACTATATCTTCTCCTAAATGGCTGGAGTTCGTGGGTTCCTCTCATTTCTAAAGTGAGATGAGAGCTTGGCAGTTGTACCTCTGGCTAGTCGAAAATGTGACCTCCACAACGGCTTCCGGGAAGAACAGTCTGAATCAGACCCTAAAGAGAATGTGCAGGACGTACAGTCGTTCCGAAAAATTCTTCCCTCTGGCATCCACCGCCCGTCCGCTAAGCCGCGCGGCGCCTCCTATGCATTATCATACGTGCTGCGACGTGGCTCAGTCGACGCGCAGTTTAGCAGGAGGCAAGTATTTTTTGGAAAGACCATAAGTAAGCCACGATTGATCTGCAGATATTCCAATAAGCAAGCCACTTCTTGGAAGAATAGTTGTTATTTATAGAAAATGGGTCATGTACGACAATATGAGCAAGTCGTCCCAGGATCTGGGCTCCAGCGACCTACCCAAAAAGTGGGCAAACCCTCGATACTCTCCAAAAACAATCTTTTGACTTTCTACGGCTTACAACTCGAGTCACCTCTAACGAATTTCTTGAAGACAGATATGCAGTAACCGCCAAATACCACACTCTCTTGTTTGAAGAAAACAAGAGAAATCTCCCACATATAAGGCAGACACAGGCGAGCACATAAGGCAGACACAGGCGAGCACACCTTTCCCGCTGCTGCTACGTGTTAACGCATACCACCATGTTGAAGTGTCAACCGCGTTAAAAATTGACCATTTGGGCTTCGAAACTCTGAAGTGCTCTATACACTCCCTAGATCTGTCTCCAACAGAATGTTCCCTTTTTGCGCTTCCGCGGCTTTACATCTGTTGTGAAACTGCTGATGAACAGACCCTACTCAAAAATGACGTGTGCCATTCTTTTGCGTATAAATCTATCAAGATTCTAGCTTCTTGAAAAATATTTTCATGCCGTATTAGCATCATAGCACAGGCGCCAATGCATTTTGGAGTGGCTAAAAATGTTGACTTGCAGCTGAGTTATTTGGTGTTAAAAATTAGGTGCCTAGGAACTTTTGCACGCAAACATAGCATGGTGATGGTAACTTAAGATAGCTAATACACTTGTAAAAGAAATAACGTGGGTTAAAATGACGGACCTTTCCAGAATCAATCACAAAGCGAATACCATCTATAGTGACCGAGGTTTCAGCAATATTAGTTGAAAGAATGCACTTTCTGACACCTGATGGAGCCACATCGAAAACTTTGTCTTGCTCCTCAACCGAAAGAGTACTGAAAAATAAATATATTACACAAGAACGACAGCCTTTCCTGAAACAGCTGCTACTCAAACCTGTGCAACATAAGTATGATCCAGGCTTTCGTCAGTTCTGCATACGTTTTCAAAGCTTCCGCCACGGTTGTGATTTCAGCGACACCATTGAGGAATATAAGAGCATCGCCACGCTCAGTTGACGGCACTTGCTTGTCGATCAGCTGAGAAACTGCTTTCGAAAATACATTTCAAGAAAATGAAAACTAAACAACCTCAAGAATTCGAACGTATGGCTCAGGATCGATTTTATGACTCTTTTTCTCGCTCTCAGCGATAAACTGCTTGATTGGATGGTATCGTAATTGTATGGGAAACAATCGTCCAGGCACCTGAAATCTGCTAATCCTTACAAAGATAAGCGACTGTATGTAAGCACGATATGATCGAAGGAGCTCTACTATCTCTGTGACAGAGCTGAGATTGACTAGAATGACCGTGCATGCCAGGATCTCCTTCCAAATAGAACTGTTCTGTTTCAATGCGCCCATATATGCACAGCCTTCAAGGCAACGAAAAGTGATATAGAAAAAAGCAACCTGAACAACCGGAGCTCCTTCGAAATAGCCTTTGAACAGTTCTAGGTTTATTGTAGCAGACATCAATATGAGTTTGAGATCTTCTCTTTTCCCGATCATATCACGCAGAAGTCCAATAAGCAAATCACTGCTTAAATGACGTTCGTGTATCTCATCAAGAATGATAACCTAAATACAAAAGCATGATAAACACTAGTTACCATTACATTATGAGTTGTTCTTCAATCATATCGTGNTAAACTGCTTGATTGGATGGTATCGTAATTGTATGGGAAACAATCGTCCAGGCACCTGAAATCTGCTAATCCTTACAAAGATAAACGACTGTATGTAAGCACGATATGATTGAAGGAACTCTACTATCTCTGTGACAGAGCTGAGATTGACTAGAATGACCGTGCATGCCAGAATCTCTTTCCAAATAGAACTGTTCTGTTTCACTTGTTCTGTTTCAATGCGCCCATATATGCACAGCCTTCAAGGCAACGAAAAGTGATATACGAAAAAGCAACCTGAACGACCGGAGCTCCTTCGAAATAGCCTTTAAACAGTTCTAGGTTTATTGTAGCAGACATCAATATGAGTTTGAGATCTTCTCTTTTCCCGATCATATCACGCAGAAGTCCAATAAGCAAATCACTGCTTAAATGACGTTCGTGAATCTCATCAAGAATGATAACCTAAACACAAAAGCATGATAAACACTAACTACCGTTATCTTACGAATTGTTGTTCAATCATTCAGCAATACTAATAACTTCAGCAATACTCACGTTGTACTGCTGGAGGAGCGAGTCATTCTCCATCTGTCGGAGTAATAGGCCTTCAGTGAGGAACAACATTTTCGTCCGCTTCGATTTCGTTGTCTCGAACCTAAGCGAAATTGGGAGTGAGTGTTAACTAACGAATTAGCAAGACAACCTCGCCCTTTTCGCAGATTAAAGGCAGCACCAGCCGAAATCCTCGACTCGGAGCTGAGGTGTGAGTGATAAAATAGAGAGTGAGCACATCACAAATGTGAAAAGAACACAAGGAATGATGACCTACCTGCAGAGAAACATGGATCGCTGTCGCGGCCACGCCGAGTTTTCAACGGCACGACGCGCCGGTTAACGCTAAGTGGGTGGTCTGCCGCAGTGGATGCGTGCAATTCGCACCATTCGCAGGGTTTCGTGACGGGACGCGCGCACACCCTACAGCGGAGCACTCGTCCGCGCCTTCGACAAGTGGGAAAGAGAGCCTCCATTTCTTGCGTTTTTCACGCAGTTCAATCCCTGCCTATGAGTTTTCCGTCCCGAAAAACCCCGAAATTCGGGAAAGTCTCCAACGCAAGGGTTTCCGCGGGTGCTGCCTTTAACGGTTACAGAGGAACAAAACCTTGAGTAGTTAAACAACATAGAACAACATCACACCTGATCTGATAAGCAACTTCGCTTCCATAGGCGTTCAGAGTTTCATATGCAACTCTGCGCGCAAGTGCAGTACAAGCGATACGACGCGGTTGTGTACAAGCGATTCCCATGTAGCCGCTTTGTAGAAGATATTGAGGAACCTACAATGAAATCCAGGAAAATGATGATGTAGATCTTTGAAAAAGATAAGCTAAAAAGGAATGGTAATGAAGAAGACAACAAAATCGAAATTCACGCATTAAGTTACGAATGAGCGGAAACAAATTAACTGCGAGGCAGTAACCACTCCAGAACATACATAGAAATGATCCTACACAAAAAAAAAACAGACAGAAATATACTAGAAAAATCTCACTTGTGTACTTTTTCCACAACCGGTATCTCCTGCAATGATGAGGACTTGGTTCTAAAAGCAAAACTTGGGAAAATAGAAGCAAAATAGGAGAAGATAAACAGCGTTGAAAAAACATACATCTTTGAGAAGCTCTATTATTTCTTGCCTTCTCTCGGCAATAGGGAGATCCTTTTGCGATTTTCTGAGTTCTTTCACCTTCTTGAACTTCAAATCATTGAAAAAATCTAACGATAACTGCACCGCATACTCAAAGTGACGGATCAGCCACGGGGGTACCTAGGAACAGAAGCTTTCAAAGCAGGTAAATGATGCATGAGTAACGTGGAACTGACATGCTGGAGATGGCTGGGTGGATCTTGGAACTCGCGCTGAGCGAATACGAAGTATCGTTTGCTGATGTCTTGTGGTATGCCGTAGTCATCTCGTTTTAGTCGTTTCAAGTCGAAGTGGTCCTTGCTTTCCCCACCGTTTCTTCAACAACGATATCACATACAGTCGTCCCGAAAAATACTTGCCTCCGGCATCCACCGCTCGTCTGCTAAGCCGCGCCGCGCCTCCTATGCATTATCACACGTGCTGCGACGAGGCTCAGTCGACGCGCAGTTCAGCGGAAGGCAAGTATTTTTTGGAAAGACTATATATGCTGCCATGTCGCCCACTTCACGGCCGCGCCGCCTATGGATCTCCGACCGCGTCGTCGGCCCCGCCGTTTCGCATAGAAAAGAGATCAGAGTAACGCAGTGATGACTACGTCTCTTGATCTAATGAACATTTACAGACTTCCCGTTCCAATTTTGGATCGCGCATTTGGTCTCGTTTGTTTTTAAGGTGAGCTGCCCTGGAGCCTTTTGACACGTAGACGATGAATTCTTATCGGTCCCAATGTACCCTTCCATGAGAACTCGTTCGATTCGCGAAATGAGTGAGGGATACTCCACGGCCCGTATCCAATGTACTTTATCCGGTCGGATAAACACGCTCTAGCGGACATGTTACAGTGGTTTCGAGAATCTGCTATCCAATAAAAACATATCCGTGGATATGCAAATCCACTCGTTCCACTGCAGGTTATCTTTATCCGGTCGATTTCCACTTGATCACGATCCATAATGTACACCATCTTCATTTGTGTTGTCTTTCGTCAAAAAACCGCACTAGCGCAATGAAATGAACATGTGGATGGATGAGTTATATTGGATAGCAAATTGGATAAAAATCAGTGGGAATGGGCACATACCCGCTGTGCATTTCCTCCCACGGCTAAATATATTGGATACGGGTCCAGAACAAACCAGATGCAAGCAAGAAAACCGCACTGCGTCAATACTCCTCAAGGATTACGAGGCGGTACCAGAACTGAATCACAGTGACCGCAACTATATGAATTAGTGAGTATGAAAAAGAGGGTTAGAACAATGGATAAATAGAAAGGAAGCCGTTCCATATGAACAAAATCTACTGGATCATCCAGTATTCGAACATNTCCAGAACAAACCAGATGCAAGCAAGAAAACCGCACTGCGTCAATACTCCTCAAGGATTACGAGGCGGTACCAGAACTGAATCATAGTGACCGCAACTATATGAATTAGTGAGTATGAAAAAGAGGGTTAGAACAATGGATAAATAGAAGGGAAGCCGTTCCATATGAACAAAATCTACTGGATCGTCCAGTATTCGAACACTTCTAATAAATTTGTAAGGGAAATAAGATTTGTCTATGCACATAAACATGGTTATAATGTATGTAAAGGTGGCAATAGAGTTTGAAATGTTTCAGAAAAAATATTAAATCACAGAAGGTTCACCTGATGAATCTACTGAAGTAATTGTTTATGAATCGACGTTGAGTTTCTGATCTATCTTGATCGCTGTTTACGTCTGAATGAAGTTGAAACTAAGTAACAACTAGTGAACGATTGAGAGGGAAGGCGGAGTCATACAAGAACCATACATAACAAATACCTTTATGTGGACCTCTGCCACTTGGTTCTGGCCCCGAACTACCAAGATAGTGACGAAATAATACATTTCTATAGTTGTCGAATTCTTCTTGAGAAAGGCAATACATGCGATTTCAACTCACATGGGTTTCGCGGAAGTCCAGTAACTGGCATACGATCCAACGGCAGCCGCCCCGCGCGTGCCCTAGGCGTCGCGGCCGTCGTAATTGGGTCAGGTCAGCCGCAACTGGATATGTTACAATGTGCTGAACAGAATAGTACACCTACAGTCGGCGTCAATGGCGGTGACCCGTCTGCGGCCTCAAAAAGCACGCGGTGCGACCGCGCCGCTCGAGAAGGAATCCTCTCCGAGACATCAAATTATGGGGTTTTCTTGATAGTCAGTTAGTTTTCTTATTAGTTACCATCA
>JARK01001376.1:752741-781659 GCA_000688135.1 Ancylostoma ceylanicum
CCCCCTCCCGCCCACTTTCTGCGTCCGCCACCGTCGTGGGGATATTTTATCGCCGGGCGACAACTTTTGCAGCGATGATGTCGTCCTCATCGCGACAAAAGTGTGGAAACCCCTTTAAAGCTCTTATGTTTTGGAGAGACGGGAAATCTCTCCGAAGTTCTCATTTTTTCTAATGGAAAGTTTACATATACAGTGGACGTCGATGACGGTGACCCCTCTGAAGACTCGAAAAGCGCGCGGCGCGACTGCGCCGCTCGAGCAAGAATCTCCTCTAGGACAAACTATGGAGTGTTCTTGACGGTTAGTTAGTTTTCTTGCTAGGTAACATAAAATGTGATGAACAAATACAGAGAAAACCCAGATTCGCCACTGCAGCGCCGATTCCATCGTGAGCGGCGCGGTTGCGCCGCGTCCTTTTTGAGGCCGTGGATGGGTCACCACCGTCGGCGCCCACTGTAATTTGCTTTATCTTTTTTCTAGGAACTAGTTTTTAGTACTCGGTTTTTTCAAGACGGCACTTACTTACGATAACGTACAGGGTGCGTCATGTGTTCTTGCACGCCATACTTAGTAACACCACAGCGGTTGAATTCAACATAATAGCATAACCTCTATAGCGAAAATGAGTCAACTTAATAGCAACCTAAATCACCTATCTGAACAGGAATATGTCGCCACTTGCTTCCGTAGTAACTTTAACTTGAGAGAATAGTGAGCTGCTCGCGGCACGGTTTAGCGCGCGGTGACACTGTCTCTTCGAACAGAAGGCACTACTCAGATCAAATCAAATAGTTTCTCACCAAAACATTGGAGTAGACCGAGAAGGCATGGAGGAATTCATTGGATGTGCTGGGATCTCATCTCCCTTCCTTTAAGAGATTTCAGAAATTTTTAAAGAAAAGACCGTGTATGGGCAATTTTTTTTTCAGTTTTTCGTGAACTGCTACAACATCAAAATTACTATGGATTTCACTCGCAGAGTATTTTTGGAGAGAAGACGCCTTGCTGCTTCCAACTCAAGTTGAACAGCGCAAAGGTGACGCTTCTGTAAAGCTTAGAACCTGCTCTGTGCCATATGCGCCTCCTGGGATGCTGCACCTCCTAAATCAGAACGAACTCCTCTATAACGCGAATCCGATCCTGATGGATAGCTGTACTCAACTATGCTTTAGAGCGAATCAAGTGCAATATCATACATAAGTTTGGACTCGCAGCATAAATCTGAGGTAAAGCTACGAGAGGTTTTATACCAGATACACCAGATCATGCCATTACGTTGAATCCAGCGGCTTGGTACACTAAACATTGTGTGCCAGTCATTGCCCCAGTAATTCTATAAAAGCTGCATTGCTGTATACTTAAGCATTTCCAGAAAATAACAACTTTCCCTATGCGCTGTACCCCTATTCGTAGGCGTGTAATAGCGCGACAGAAATCAGCTGTTCTAACCACACTCACTCGGTTTTTCCATGGCAAGGTTTGTTCATCGTACTTTCCTCCTTCATTCTTGAATAGTTTCGATTGTAATAATCTATCTAGCTTTCTCTTTCATTGCTTTTTACTACTTTGTCATTTTCCTTGTTATAGTTCTCCTAAGATGTTTTTTGTGTTCACTTGCGCGCTGCTTGCAAGCTCTTTTCTTCCTATTTCCTTTTTTTACTCGGAATGCTGTTTTGGCAGGCAAATGCCTAGTTACATCGAGGAAATATGAGACAATTAAGGCAGCGTTACCGACTTTTCCCGAGCCATCCTGGCAACTCCTCCATTTTTTCCAACTTCTGCGAACTCGGAGCACTCAAAAACTATTCCCCATGAGTTCTAATAGCAGTGACCTCCATATTTTTGTTCGTCACATTCGAGAATCCAAGATCTTAGAGATGAAGAATTTCATTTGATGCTGCTCTTTTACTCTCTCACCTCAGTATCGACTCCGAGGTTTGAAAATCAGAAAAATTTTCAGGCGACACTGATCGCAATGACATACACACCTCTTTCCCAAAGTGCAGAGGAATCCGTATTTAACTTTCTTTTGAAGAGTTAGAGGTGTTAGTTGCGACAGCTATCACAAGTGCCTGTGGAGTTGGGAATCCATGGGGTAGGTGTGATATGTGAAAGGAAAGGGTTGGTACACCACCAACAGCTGGACCTATACAACCATGGAAGATTGAAGAAGTGGGAAAGATGGTGAAGAAGATGAAAGTATGGAAGGCTACAGGCCCAGATGGTGTCCCCATGGAGGTGGAGAAACCGTTTGGTGAACCAGGCCTGCAGTGATTGACAAAGTTCTTGAGCAATATTACACAGTCGGCGAAAATTCTGAAGGCATGGAAAGACAGCATCATACTTCCGATCTTTAAAGGTAAAGGTGATGTGATGGACTGTGCAAGCTATCGAGGAATCAAACTCATCGCGCATGCTATGAAGATCTACGAACGTCTTGTGGACATAAGCGAAAAGAATAAGCCATGTCATATCGCATTTTTAGATCTGGAGAAGGCATATGACAGGTTACTGCAAACAGTACTTTGGGAAGTGATGAAAGAACGTGGCATACCGGAATACATGGTTGAGATAGATAGTCCAAAAATGTATGAAGGAGCAACAGCAAAGGCGCGCTACCTTTGCTGTTGCTCCTTCATACATTTTTGGACTATGACTCTCGCTGTGCACGGAACAACATCGAACTTCACGATAGCAGTTGGCGTACACCTAAAATCAGCTCTAAGCCCATTTCTCTTCATAATGACGCCTGACACCGCCATGAAGCATCTCTTAGGAGGACACCCGTTCACCCTGTTGTATGCCGATGACGTAGCACTAATTGCCGATTTGCCGAGCTACAACTTAAGATCCAGAAGTGGCAGTTAGCGCTGCCTGATGCAGGGCTGAAATCGAACACGAAGAAGACTGAAGTCATGAAAACTATCGACGAAGGTGGTCACGGAACGAAAGTTCTCTCACGCAAGCAAACGATTTCAAGTACTCGGGAAGTGTTTTGAGCGCAGACGGAAATCTAGATGCGTCAGTTCAAGGAAGAATCAGTTTGACACTAGTGCTAATTTATACCTCTATACGTACCATCCCCTTCCCCCCTCGCCACTTCACTTTTTGGCCGGTGACTCCCTCACTTTTGGGGAGGGCGTTCTCGACATTATCGCACCTGTGGTCATCACTGTCATGGTCCTCTCTCCGTACTCATTCCAATGCAGGCCGTGAGTCGCGATGTGAAACTCCTCAGGCGTTTCTCTCGAGCCGTGGCGTTGAAGCCGTCAAACCCCTTTAAGTCCTTATAGAAGGTCTTGATCTCTCCTTGGTTTTAGCTAGATACTGCAGCGTAGGTGACGAAGGTTGTTGAGGCCGGCATTGATCCACCTTTTCTCAGATCCGCGAGAGAAGCCTCCGTTGCAAGTGTGCGTGCGTTGGAGGTACAAATCGTCATCACAGTTCCTCTCGGTTTCCCAAGCCAAGACATCCCCTCAGAACTCGTCGTCAGTGGCGTTACTGCACCTCTGACTCTTCCGAGAACAGGGAAACTCTCCTCATTATTGCTGCGTTTACAATACACGCACCGATTTGTTAAATGAAAGTTTGGAACGCGCATTTGTGTTACCTTCTTTCCACGGTGATAATTAACTGCAAAGAAGTAATTTACAAACCAAACCAGGGGGTCGAAAACCACAATGAGCCATGCTAGAATAGAGCCAACTCCGAATTTCTGTCGCGAACCTTGAAACTTGCAAGTGTTTCAATCTGCGATCCTACCGATCGATGCGCATCGCCTGCGACTGAGTTCGATGTGCGGCATGTTCGAAACAAAATGAAATATTCTCGAATTTTAATGTTCAAAATTGAAATTTGGGGTTGGTTTCATAAAATATGCTAGTCCACCCCAACGCGATTGCTCACACCTGATTTCGCCAGTAAATTGCTTCGTTGCGGTGAGTTATTGCCCTAGAACTAAAAGAACGCAAATCCGCGTTTCGGATGTTCATAAAAAAAAACAGTGTGCGTGTTGTAACTTGGGAAATGAAGCCCGAAGTGAATAGCTTTCTGGGCTCTTACTCTGATGTTGAAAGGCAATACATTTGGCGAGGTTTGTTTGGCAACCTTGCAGACGAGCTTGCAAACAAGTTAGGCAAGCGAACCCCGTCAAATGTATTGCCAAACAAGAAGTCCCGTAAAATGTATCGCCATGCAAACCTTGCCTTTTGCATCTCCAAACAAACTTGAACGCGCAAAAATTTTGATAACACCGGGAATCGTACCGTGGGTTTGATATTGGGAGTCCGCTGCCTCACCAACCGCGCCATCCGAGTCGACACCAATGATGATTGAATCACTCGCTAAGAATGAAATGAACATATTAACCCGTAACATGTATCGCCAAACAAGAAGTCCCGTAAAATGTATCGCCAAACACATTCTCTTGCTAATTGTATCGCCAAACACCCGTAAACTGTCTTGCCAACAGAATCTCTTGCCATTTGTATTGCCTCCCGTAAAATGTATCGCCAAGCAAAATTTTATCCCATAAACTGTCTTGCCAAACACATTCTCTTGCCAAATGTATTGCCATTTAACACCAGAGTAGGAGCTAAGCTATGGTTTAACCGGGAGGTTAGATGGTCTTCTTGGAAGTGGTGTGGGTGACGAAGCTTATTTATTGGTGGCGACTTCGAAGCCCCCTCTTTTACCTCTCAGTGAATTGAATACCGCGATTTCATCAGTACTGATATGCAGGATACAATCTACACACACAACTCAGACAATTGTTTTGTTGAACCACCATCTTAATGTACAGAGCACGTCAAATGGATGCACTGAGGAAGGTCTTTGGAGCAGGTCTAAGGACTGGAGTTGGATTTGGGTGTGCAAAACACTCTAAACGCAAAACACATGCTCTTCCATGAGCAATATTTTTGGTATGGACCCATGGTGGTGTTTATTTTGTTGTTTGTAGCAATTTTCTGTACGTGGCAATAGCAATATGGACCCACGGCTATAACCGAGGATAAAACGTCGAATATCCAGTAATTTTCGCGTACTTCTCAGCAGATTTTGCTTGCTTTCCGGAAGAAATTCGCGTAAATTCGAGAAGGTTTCGCTTATTTCTTGGAAATTCATGTGTATTTACCGGGTGAAACCGGGAAGTACTCCAGCAAAAATTCAGCGAAAGTCTGTTCGAATGCCCACGTAATTTCCTTGAATTTTTTCACCTGAGCAGGTGTGAAGAGGCGGCATCTCATTCTGGAATCGGGGGTAGCCGCGATGGCACATTGGGGAGGTCTACCAAGGCACGTGGGAGACGTCTGCGATATGTGGGGGTAAGTGCACCACGATTTGAGGTCCACTCCTATGCACAACTGAGGGTGGACCCACTTCCACCTGCAATCAACCCCCACGAATGACTGAGAAGCACTCCCATACACACATGCATCAACGCACTCGCCGGCAAAAGTGTGTATCTCTCGGGCACTGTAATAACAGGTGGTCCATCCCCTGAATGTTACAAGGTCGCGTTTGTTCCCCGATTGGCCCTCTATCCGCCACGTGGAGACGCGCCACGTAGCCTCGCGACTAACCGGCTGGGTTCGCTCGCATGAGAGAGATCCAATGTTGAGCACCAGAATATTGAGTATGAACCCACATTATTTGGTGGGTTTCATGTTGTGAAAAAAAGTATTAATGCTTCCTACAACTTCTCTAATAATCAAAACACGACATCCTTGGGTCCCGTCTTGTCCAAAACTCCATGTCTTACTCAGATGTAAATTAATGGAAGCTCATCTAGGATTACAATCAAAAAAGCAAGAATAAGGGACATGGAAGTTAATGAAAAGCTGTACCAACGAGCACAAGAAGAAATGGAGGCGAAGATAACATTGATGACCAGACAGTTAGAGCAGTTACAGCGCCATTATGAAATCCAAAAAGAAAGGGTGAGTTGCTAACCTTGCATTTCTTCTGAAGAAATTTCTTCTAAAAGCTGTAATTAACGCAAGTTAGCAATCATTTTGCTGTTTCTTGGTATTGTAGGAGCCAAAATGTTGTTAGCCGCTTTGATGGATGACATTCTGATTAGTTAGAGGAAAAGAATCGAGTGACTTTGAAAACTCTAGCAGTGACACCGTGGAATACATATGTGAGCTAGGCTATAAAAATGATCCTTTCTTTCGGCATAGCACATGTAAAAATAATAATCTAACTCTCCTTCGCATGTACTGAATCTCCTGCAGTAGCATTCTCGTGCCTCTATCAGCCCTTGGAGCTTGAGTTCTAGCTGTCATGGAATGACAAAGCGAGTTAATCGTGGCTGGCTATTTGAGTAATTCAAAGGAATTTTATTCCATCTGGCATATCAAAAACTGAAAAATGACGGGACCAAGTGCATTGAGCTTCGAGGACATCATGCAGACAATAAATTATTTTTCACCTCCAATTTGTTTCGTTATCATCACTATTTCGGAAAGTTTTCTGATCATCCTTGTAACACCCAAAACAACACCTCAGTCCCAGCTTCCGAAAAAAATCCACGGATGAGACCCCTTGGAAGATATTCACAGTATCGCTTCTACTTTGAGACAAGCTAATTTGAGATGATTTTGAAGAAAAATGGTTGTTTTTATATTGCCGTTGTACTTTTCTGTCAAATTATTAATAATTTTACCTTACCACTTTAACTTAACATTTACCAATTTTACTTCCTTTTCCTGCATTTAATCGAGGACTCATAAGAGGACATCATAGCTTTGCTTTAGTAGAGTATGCCAGGTTGGATAGAAACCTACCAAAGGCGCTTCACACTTGGCTCGCACCTCTAATTAACCGGCTGCCAGGGTGAGAAACGCCACGGAGCCTTTTTCCACATCAAGATGCATGCCTGTTAAAATCTAGGAAAATCTCGACAGGAATTACTAACCTCTGGTGATGAGCATAGAATTGAGCTTTGAGGGTATCATGCAGACAATAAATTATTTTTCGCCTCCAATTTGTTTCGTTATCATAACTGTTCCGGAAAGTTTTCTGATCATCCTTGTAGCACCCAAAACAACACCTCGGTCCCGCCTTTTGCCACATCAAGATGCATGCCTGTTAAAATCTAGGAGAAGGAACGACAGGAATTACTAACCTCTGATAACTGGTGATATTTCAAATAGTGAACTCTTAAACATTAGGATCCTTACAGTGAATCTCCAGAATTTCCTTCAAAAACGCTATCACCACTGATGCATCCGAGGACGAATGAGCTGTTTAATATTTGGTAGTGATGGAAATGAAACAGTTAATAAGCTTTATAATGAGGACATGTCTCTAACAAGTGACTGGCTATTATGCTACAGAGATACCAGCAACACTGATAGGTTTTATTCAGAATCGTCAAGACCCCAGCCTCTGGCACTGCCTTCAAAATGCTTCCTGTCTATTGCTTTCATAAGACTAGCGCCCTAATGGGAGGTTATAAAGTGGGGTGGAGCAGCCACTTGTTTGTGCAAAAGTTTCACATTCGCGAGCTGTTCATGAAGTTACTAGGGATACTGAATAGCAACTGAAGGCAACTCATACTGAAAGCAACGCTTGTCAGATTTTTATAACTGGAGAGCCAGCGTAGCCGACCAGTTCTGTGAGAATTTCAGCGAAGTCACTGCAGGACATTTGCAGTGCTGCTGCATTCAAACTAATTTCATTGTTTTTGAAAGTTTACTCTTGTTGCTTGGGTCTTCTTATTATTAGTGACCAATTTCTGACAGATTAAGCAGTGAAGTTTAGATGCAAATTGCATTGCGCCCAGGCGTGCTCTCATTTTTGGGAACTGTCATTGCTCAGAGAATCGCAAGCTATTAAGAACGGAAAACGAGTCTCGTCTTTGGAAGCCCTAGTTGGCAGCACCCAAAATTTTTACCTCCCCCTCCCAAATTGTTTTCAATTCTCTCTTTCTGTCATATATGATAGAAAATCTTAGTATAATCTTCCCATTTTCCTTATATTTCCGCACTCTCAATTACGGATTTAAGAATTAAGATATATGTAAGAGATATTCTCTGGGAGCAGCTAAAATTGTTGTATTATACTTAGTGATGTTATTTAGTTAATTGCGTACAAGTCTAGAGAAGAAAAATGGGAGGAAACAAGGGCCGAACTTGATGAAGCCTTATATTCGAAGAACAATACAGTTATTCTTCTGGAAAGAGAATTGCGCGACGTCAAAGACGAACTGTCCAGTAGTTGGCAGGTGTGCAAGGAGACGTTTTGCAACATTTCGTTTACCTCTTTATCAGTTTGTGCCACAGGCCATGAAGAACTCCGAGAACGATGTCTCTCGAATGCATCGAGAAATTGAAGAATTGAAGAGAACAGCGGAGCTCGAAAGAAAAGAGTATCAAGAATCGATCGCAGACTGGAGATGTCGGCTGGAGAATACGGTAATCACTCGAAATTGCTTGAAACGAACTGACAAGTCATGTTGAGAATCCGCTTTCAGGTGGCTGAAAATTTAGCAACATGCGCAGCTGATGTGGAGAGAAACGCTGTGTTGGCTCTGCAAATGCGAGAGAAGACAGATGAGGTAATAATTGGAGCATAGTATGACCAAATCATATCACGAGAAAATCAATACCTTCTACATCAGAGAGGAGGGATTTTCGCTGAGATTCTGATGCTTTAACTACAGCCTCCTTCTATATTCTACAAAATTCTAGGCTCAACGTCTGCAGATGATGCTTGAAGAAGAAAAGAAAACAACTCAGAGACTCGAAGAAGAATTGTCTCAAGCCTTACGAGAATGCGCCGAAGCTGTGAGTTATGATATGTTCCTTCTTCTCATTGGTAGATAAGCAGCGTCGTGCAGTAGCGAAAAAGAACTAGGCAGACATTGAGAAACTAGTATAAAGTGGCGGTCACTATGATATGATCAGAGGCACTGTTGAAGACAATCTCAAATTGTAACTCAACTATGGTTTGAGCTATTCGGATGAAATTCGAGGATATGTTGAGGTTTAAGTGTTCTTTCTTTTCACAGCTTGATATTGGCGTAAAAAGCTTCCAAGCAGATCTACCGCGATGTAAGTACAAATTCACTGTTTTATTAACATTATGGTTTTTCGACTGTATCGCGACATGTCAGCTCCGGAAGAAATTATTCTGAATCGTATCGTAAGCGAGCAATTTGCTATATAAGTTGTGTTCTGCGGTTCTCCTTTTCACACAAAAAGTGGGCTTGTCAAAAAGTCGTGTAGAAGCATGAAAAAGGAATTTTTTATAATTCCAAAGAAAAACATAGGTCTCGACGCGGAATATTTTTATGATATCGGCTAATAGCAGCTATTCTGATAATAAAATAAAAACTGTATTGCTATACATATGCTTGAGATATAATTGCACCAGTTATTGCTGGTTTCGATCAATCAATTTTGACCTCCCGTTTGAGCAGCAAGTGAAGCGCAGCAATAGCATGGTGATGGAAATATTATGCAATTGAATCTGTGCCAATTCTTCCGTTCTCTCAGTAGTTAATAGTTACGATGCTATACAAAGTATACGAAATCTGAGAATGTTGATGTTTAAGCTCAACAATCCACGTTAATTGAGCCTGTGTCAACGCTAAGCTGCCACTGGTAAGCGCCCATGGAGTTTTAATACATATTCAAATTTGGGTTAGACAGCTCAACTCAGAGGCGAGTTATAGCAAAAGAATCCCCAGTCAAAATGGCTCTGATCATATCATATTGTCCGCCACTGTATATGTTGCATTCATGAACTCGACCAGAGCGAGGCTTGTCGTACAGGCTGAGGTTGTCGTTATTGAACTTCATCAACCAATTTTGAACAGCTCTACGAGCCATAGTGTGCTCCCCATACGCTGAGCAAATGTGTTGCACTGCATGATCCACTCTTAGATCACGATGAACGGCGAAATGAAGCAGGTGTCCGAGATGAATTTGTTTGCACCCTCGTGATGTGTCTATTTCTAATGACCGCAGCTCGAAGAGCTAGAAAACTAACCAGGAAGCGACCACTATCTGGTGGAGATAGGTGTGCGCATTCAAATAAATGAAACAGTGGAAACTGGAGGATTAATAATCGATTCAAAAAACACATGGGCTTACTGACAAACTAATATTCTTGATGATCTTGTGAAATTGTACTAATTTTCTGGTTATACTTGTTTTGCAACACTAGCAAAGCCCTGAAGTGTAATTGTTCCAGGTGAACTTGAACTCAAAAGTGGTGCAACTCGAGGCAGAGTTGGCTCGCCATGATGAAAATGATCAGAAAGCTTCAATGGAACATCTGGAGACCATTCGATCTCTGCAAAGTACGTACGAATCGGCGGTGGAACAGCATCTCACTAAAATCAGTTCAGCTGAAGTACGGATTGCCGAAGTGAGTGTTGAGCATTTCGCGTTTGCGTTAGGTTGTAGTATGTTTCCGCGGTTTTTTGAAGGCTTCTAATAAGTCATTACCTACTGGATTTTCCAAGCGTTCATACTCAGACAAAGTATCGCACCCATGCGTAGGGCTACCGCAGGGCACCCGGAGGAGTTGGTCAGGAGACCCGGTCTGTTACAGACCGCGAGCCCTGATTTAGTCCTCCGCTAAGCCCGGTTTCCTCCTTCGCATGTCCCGAAATGGGAGTTCTTAAACAAAACTTATCACTCCCACCATCGCTCAGAGATTTCGAACTCATTTACCATTGCTCCTTAATTGCTTACCAGTCCGCTGCTTTGCCTCTGCTCCATCCGTGCCCACAACCGAGGGACCGATTGAGGCATCGACTAATGTTCTTAACGCAGAGCATTCGCTATAGAGAGAGTTTTGCAGACTGCGATCTACCCTGATCGAGACGAAACGTTGATTACGTGATCAGTCTAGGCATAGAAGTTCTAGCACGCTTTTCCCTAAGAAACTATCGAAAACTCTTCTATCTCAACGATTTCCCACTATTTGGCCCGGGGAGCGCTGAAGACATGCTTCTTGGGGTTGTTTAATACACTGAACACAATGTGGCAACGGTTTGATGTAAATTTATCCATTAACTGATTTTGCGTATTTCTTTTCGCTTTTGATGAGGAGAGTGTGGATACGTCCTCACTGGGGTTTTCTAAAGCTCTTAACATAGGTATGATAAGCATTTTACGCTGAAGACCCGGCTCATAGAGTTTCTTTTAATCGATTCCTTAACTTGTCGTTTTTTACATTCCGTTCATGGGTGGGTCAGTGAGGAAATGCGTAGTGAGGTTTTCCAATCGCCTGAACAGAAATATGTCAACAAGGAAAACATTGTGGGATTTGTGCGGTTGAAATTTCATGGATCCCAACCCAGGATGCTTGAAGGATGGCGCATCCTGCAAACGGGATTGATTGAAGCTGGACACTTTTTACGCGGACTTTCAACTTTTACTTTCCCATGAAACAGAATTATCAATGACTCTGAGGTCTAGGGCTCCTGTGGCGCAGTTATAAGAGGCTCTGTGCGCACACACACAGTTGATAGTTCGATCGCGCCCATGGCCAACCCAACCATCCATCCATCCCTCCATATTCTGTTGATTGCTTCCAGAGAGTCTGGGAGTATGGAGCACTGCCGTCACATCGAACACACCCCACAAGACACTGTATACAGCACATACGTATTCAATGCTTCTATGATTCTCAGATGAAGTCGAATGCGTGCCGCATCTCACATGACGGGGTTGATCAACATCGACCACTTTATCCTTTACTCTGACGTCTTTCATGTACGCTGTCGTTTTCGGCACTTTGCTTAAATTCTGGTTCTGTAATAATCTCGGAAACGACCTCTGACTGAGACTGTTCCTCTGTTAGGGCATGCACAGGGCTATTGGCGCTGTATTTTGAATCAGTCACGCTGTGAAAACGACATTTCAGAGACAACTTATGGCAGAAATGACAATAAGAACCCGTATAGGCCTTAATGTAACAAAAGGATGTAGTGCAGGGCTAAAAACAGTAAAGAAATAGCAGAGCTCACTGCTCTGTGATGTCAGGCATCGGGGGTTCNTTACGTGAATATAACTTGAAAACAAAAGGTAATCCCGAAATAGAGCTGTGTAGTGTACTACCTTCCTTTCAAATTTGTTTTATGTGAAGCTATTCATGAATACACTAATTCTAAAACTTGACAAGTCACCTACACAACATTTACATTCACTGAGAAAGAAAAAACAAAAGAAAATAACGAGAATGGGGCAAAAACAGCTGAGAAAATCCGCGCTATGAGGTCCTATCGATTGATCCGTCGGAGTCCGACGTCGGATCGGTGCCACTAGTGGCTCCGATGCGATGTCGGACTCCGACGCGTCAGATTCCGACGAGGATCGAAAAGTTCGGTTCCATTGGTGCCGTTACAGTAACGCTTTTTTAGGCGTCAATTAAATTGTGCAGTTGTGTAGCCGACGAATTGCATGGAATTCCACGACTCTTCCTGTGGAAACATTCGTTTGGGGGTTATTGAGGGCGGTGATCACGAATATGACAAGCATTTAGCATATTAATATTATTGTTACTGAGTTCATGGCCCCATTCGGCTAGTTCTGCCTCGAAGCCATAGTTCCCATCCGGACTTTGTCTACGGGGTTATTTGATGTGCTGATCACGAAAATCATACTAATTTTTTCAATTGTAACCCTATATTTCGTGATTGCTGTAAAATACTGGCACTCTCAAATATCCACGGTCTCGAAATGTCAAAAAGTTTTTCGTTCAAACCATACAGTGTGTATCAAAAGTATAGGGACACCCTAATTTTTACACATAACGAAATTCGCGCTATTCTAATCGGTCTGCTTTTTTGTCCACTCGACTCAGGGGATCAAGAAACCCTAAAATACGTAGTTTCAGTCAATAAGATCGACTCACGGTATTTTTATAATTTTTCGAAAAGAGAATTCAGAAATTCCTTGTATCAAAAGTATAGGGACACTTGCTGTTGAATGACCGTTTTGCTCGGAATAAATCAGCAAAAGGTGGATTGATAACCAGATGGTACTGTATTGTCTATTGGCACTTTAGGCGACCTATTTGCCATACTGTAGAAGTTGTTGCTGGCGAGGTTAATCCCCAGATTGCTCCAAGCACAAGTTTCACTTTTTTGGGTTCGTCTACGGAGGTATACTCATTGATTTAGGCTCAGACCAGTCTAGAAAAATAGCCATCGAGGGTCACCCATTAGAAAAAAGTTCGAAGAGCAGGGTTGCCTGTCTAAATTTTCCCGCCTGGGTGAGCTGAGTCACGCTCACTTAGAGTGACTCTAGTGGATCGTTGCATTTTCTTGCCTAAAGGTGGGGTTTTGGTAACAGTATCACTGCAATAGTGGTACAGAGACATCTCCAAAGTTCTGGCAGAGCTCGCTGAGCTACATCCTGCATGATCGAAAAGCACGGAGTTACCTACGCCTTGCTCGTAATGATTCCCTAACCGTGCAATCACGGCACCAGAAATTCGTTCCTAAATATATGGCGCCTTCTCCATCTAATGCATTTGCCCTTGTTGCAAAAAGGTTATTCGGATGTCTTGTAAAGATTAGAGCTGCATCAGGGTATTTATGCGAGAGGCCATTCCCATCTTGGAGAAGGAACCTAGGAAGTGATGGTTGCAGAGATTGGGATGCCACAACGAGTATGGCGTTCGCAGTTCTTTGCCCTCCTTTCGTACAGAACATGGCTAAACAATTCTAACACAACTTCGGCGATGTAGTATCGCTACTGCTGAGACGATGTCGCCGACAAAACTCCATTCTCATGCAAAAAAAACTACGTCATCTTTGTGAGTTAGCCCACATGACGACAGCAAAGCGCTCAGAAACTCCACAATTGGGGGCAGCAACTGTGCTTCCGAAAGCTAATTACAAAGCAGAATGTGTTGGAGACTATTTCTAGGCAGATCTACGTTTATAACAAAGAGTGTCTTCCGGATGTAGTCATCGAAAATGCCGCTGTGGGTGCACGGAGCAATCTGGGGATCAACCTCGCCAGCAACAACTTCTACAGTATGGCAAATAGGTCACCTAAAGTGCCAATAAACAATGCAGTACCATCTGGTTATCAATCCACCTTTTGCTGATTTATTCCGAGCAAAACGGTCATTCAACAGCAAGTGTCCCTATACTTTTGATACAAGGAATTTCTGACTTTCTCTCTTCTAAGAATTATAAAAATTCTGTGAGTCGATCTTATTGACTGAAACTAAGTATTTTAGGGTTTCTTGATCCGCTGAATCGAAAGAGCAAAAAACCAGACCAAATAGAAAAACGCGAGCTTCTTTACGAACTAAAATTAGAGTGTCCCTATACTTTTGATACACACTGTAGAGGAAGAGAGTGGCGGAAGGGAGTGTTCCAAGTAATCCTAATCGTTACGCGGAACTTGAAGTGATTCCGAGACATTCATACTAACATACGTAAGTAGAAGCCCTCAAATCCTCAAAAAGAATAATCGAAAAAAAAAACTGTGCGAAATAACCTCCTACGCAAAGAGCCAGCGTTTTTTTACGGTACGCGGTACGAAACGGATATCACAGTCATGATCAGCACATGAAATAACCCCTCTATGCGAAGTTTCGGGATATTCTATGGGGAACCGTACCTAGGTATACCTACCGTAACCCTGAAAAAATGGTATTATGATACAAAATGATCATGATATTCGTGATCAGTATGTCATATAACCCCTCTAGACACAGTTTCAGGGAAATGTTTGATTTTGACCAGAAGAAGTGGAACAGTGTCCATGAAGTCAATACTAGCAATATTATTACAGTGTATCCGAAACGACGAGTCCGCTCAAGCGGTCCACGTCACAGCCGGATCATTGCTTGATATCAGAAAGACCGCGATGAAACGTGATACGCAGATTAGATACGATGACGTGGAGTGCTGGCAACGTGGCCGCCTCGACCGCTTGGGCGGACTCGTCGTTTCGGATAGACGGTACGCTAAATGCTTGTCATATTCCTAATCAGCTCCTTCAATAACCCCCTGAGGTAGGGCGCAGAGTTCGTGACGGCGACGACGACGTCGTGGGCGTCGATCAAGCAAGGTGGGGATTGATCCGAGCGCGACGTTTTTCGGCGGTGGCGTCCGCAACGCCGGCGTCATCCATCGCGGCGTTGTTCCTCGCCGCGCGCGAATGTGCATTGCGGCGTGCGCCGTGCACTGGATCGAGACGGCGCGATGTTCGAAGGAATGATACATACAAAAAATCGAAGAAAGACCATTGCACACAACATATTCCTCTCCAGACTTCTTAAATCACATGGCCATTGGCTTATTCCAACTCCATATCTTGCATAATCAATTATGGATCTTAAAGGCAGCACCCACGGAAATCCTCACTTTCGAGATGAGTCGTTCTCCATGTGGTCGGCTGCCAGACAATCACAATGGTAACTTGAACACAGAGAAAAGCGACCTTCCTGCCGAAATACTGTCGTGGACACATAGCCGAGCGTGGCCATTTTGGTGTCCGCCACGCCAGTTAACGCTATTGATTTGGCATGCTACGAGTGGTCTAGCCTAATGTATCATGTGGTATATGGAATGTTGTACAGTGTAGGGTATGGAATGCGCACCATGCACAAGAATTCGTGACGATACGCGCGTATACCCTCACCGGAAAACTCGTCCGCGCCGTGGACGCATGGGGAACAGCGCCTCCATTTCTCGCCTTCCGTCGTGTTTCACGCTGTTTCATCACTGCCTATGAGTTCATCGTCCCTGAAAACCTTGAAATTCAGCGAAATTTCCAACACAAAAATTTCCGTGGGTGCTGCCTTTAAACGGTGTTGTTTATTAAGCCAATGCTCACTAGAAAAGCAGGAAACCCTTCAGTGCGCAAGTTACTCACATGATCTATGGGATGCAGAGAAGCTGTGGCCATCACGGATATGGTGGTGTAGTGGCTAAGAGACTTTGCTGTCGTGAGATCGACCACNCTGCCTATGAGTTCATCGTCCCTGAAAACCTTGAAATTCAGCGAAATTTCCAACACAAAAATTTCCGTGGGTGCTGCCTTTAAAGGTCTGGAAGTCTGGTGTCAGCTTCTGGTTTATATCATTCTGGTTTATAGATAAGACTTTTATAGTCCCTCTTATCTTAGATAAGACAAGAGCTCGTCCTAACTTGACAGTGTCACGACAGTGAGTTCGGTAAAGAGAGGGAAATGAAGTTGTAAAGACACCAGAATAGCTACCATGAGCTCGAAAATACGGCATAAGAGCTATTTTAGGTGCTGGACACAATCGTACTAAAACTGCAGAGGAAGTCTCGAATCCTTGGGAAAGTCAAAGCTAGCAGAATATCCTCTCTAGTCAAAAATTCTTGAACTCAATCGCCATTATTGCGTCGCTCAAATCTCGAGCAGTCCTCTTGCTAACCTTGTTTCGTCTTCTGTCGCCTTAGTAAACGTACTCTCTTGCTTGGGAACAACAGAAATCCTATTTGTTTCCGGAGCTTTGCCTGGATCCTTTCGCTTTTCGACCTTTCTACGAAGCTCGGCTCGTCCNCTCAATCGCCATTATTGCGTCGCTCAAATCTCGAGCAGTCCTCTTGCTAACCTTGTTTCGTCTTCTGTCGCCTTAGTAAACGTATTCTCTCGCTTGGGAAAATTAGAAATCCTATTTGTTTCCGGAGCTTTGCCTGGATCCTTTCGCTTTTCGACCTTTCTACGAAGCTCGGCTTGTCTCCGTGATGACTCGTGCTGAGGCCTAAGCTAAGCACATCGCGCATATGTGCAGAAATAGCATGCGCATTCTGGAACTACAAGCATGTTTCTTCTTCTCTTTCCTTATGCCCACGGTTCACATCATGGTTTGTTCAGGTTGTTTCCCTCTGCCTCCCACTCGGAGCCATAATTGAGTCCAACAGGTCCTTTGATCACCTTAATTTACTAGAACAACGCACAGAAACCGTTCCAAAACTAGCTATCTAATACGCAAAAGAAGTGCTTTTTGGAAAATCCCCCCTTCATGTTTAATTATTCATCCCATTTGCTGAGTACAGTAATATTCAGCTCGAATCTGACAAAGCAGAAGCTCAGCAAACAATTGAAGACCTGCAGGACCACATCGCCGCTTTGTCCTCTGAAAAGAAAAGAATTGAGTACGAGAGGATAGAAATTGGGAAGGAAATGGATAGGAGATCAGAGGTGTTGAAAGAAGCTCTACTCATAATGGATGGAATGCGCGAAGAAGTCGCAGCACTCACAACAAAATTCATAGGCGACAGAGGAAGTGAAGTCGAATCATTCGCGTCTGACCTGCACGACCATCTTCATCATGTTTTGTCTGTAGTAGAGTCATGTTGTAGACAGTTTGAGCATTTGGAACTGCGTCTCGCCATATACGACGACAGGCGAAGAAGAGATATTGAAGACGCTGATCCCACTGAAACAATCAACGATCTCCAATACAGAGTGAGTTCTTCCATTTTGATTTTTAATTGACGATGTCGTGAATACAGGACTTTACAGTTATTTGCTGCTGACCAGAGACAAGCGGCTTACGAAAAGGAGAAGCGAGAGCTTGTACGTCACCTGGAACATTTGCAAGATAGCGAACAGACAGTGATAAGTGAAGTTCGTGTAAACAATGCTTACAACGTCCAGCATCAGTAATCAAGAAAGTCCGTATCAAGTTTCAACATTTCAGAATGTTAAGCTAAAAGAACAGGTGACACAGATGCTCGAAGAAGGTGTAAAGCGAGAAGGAGAGACCGAAAAGATGCGCGATATAATATCGGACTTGCAAGCAAAAATGTTGTCAAAATCTAATCAACTGAGCCAAATAACCGAAGCAGTGAGAATTGCATTGTGTTGTAATCCCAAGGAGTCGTCAGGCTGATGCACATCTGAAAACGAGGCCGCGGCGCACTGCCTGTGCGGCGCCGCAGAGCAGCTAGGTGTCGTGATTGTCGGTAATTTCACGCACTGCAGCTCTGACTATAGATTCCATAGTCAGTTATCCATGTATGACCATTCCTACATACTTGCACTGTTGTGTATAGAAGCGACTATCCCGTAAAAGCCTGAGGACCACATTGCGCAGTAGCACAAGTATAAGAGATATTATATGACCCTGGACCAGTAAATTTTATTGGAGCAATATTGAATACAGCATTGAAATTTGACAGGGATCCAGTGTGTATCAGCTACACACTATTTTCACCTATAGCAACACTCACGTTCTTCCAATCAATCAGATTCTAATCCAGTCGATTTAGCAAGTCGAGAAATTCGAATTTTTATAATTTTATGAAGAAAAGAAGTCAGACTTTCTTATATCAAAAGTATAGGGGCACCCTTTACTGGACCATTGTGCTTAGAAAAAACCAGCAATAAATGGATTGATAACCGGTTGGTTCTCCTTTGTTTGTTGCCACTACAAACATCCTGCTAGCTGCACGGTAGAAATTGTAGCTCTCTAGACTGTTCTTCGGGTTGCTCCAAACAGTAGGATTGGCTTTTTGAGTCCCTCAGACAAACTTTTTCACTTAACCACAGATCAATCTGGAAATAATCTCCAACACATCTATTTTTCCAAACCTTTCACCATGAGTCAGCAGAGTCACGCTTACTTGAGTTGGTTCTAGTAGGTTATTGCATGTTCTTGCCTGAAGATTAAGGCTTGGTAATAGTAACACTGCTGCCTTGGTACTGGGATATCCCAAAGTTCTTGCAGAACCCGATAAACTAAATTCTGCATGATCGTACACGAGATTACCTACACCGTGCTTGTAGTTGCGGTCCTAACCGTGCAATCATCGCACCAAAGGTTAATTTCTGAAAATATGACACCTCCATTTGAAGCATTTACTTTTATTGAAAAAAAGAATATTCGAATGTCTTTAGTAAATGAAAGCTGTATTAAGATCTTTGTGCAAGAAGCCGGCCTAATCCTGCGGAGGAAGCTGGGAAGTGGCTGTTGCGAAGCTGTAGTTATAGGGCATCGGAGTCCGATTCGGTCGGATAAAAAAGATACATATCGATGTTCGTCGGTTATTGATCGCTGGGTGTCTTTTCTTGTCCGACAGAATCGGACTCTGGTGCAGTATAAATGCTAGTATATGGATATCACTACGGGCACGTCGTTCGCAGTCGCTTGCCTTTGCCTCATGCAGAATGTGGTTAGTCGTGCCAGGCCTGGCATGACTAACCAAGTCCTGGCAGAACCTTAGCGACAGCGTGTCACTGACTACTGAAATTATGTCGTCAACGAAACTCCATTTTCATCCAAAGAAGAATCAAATCAACCTTATTAGTAAGCAAACCTGGTGATTGCTAAGTTTGCATAAGCTCGACGATTTGAACCAACAACCGCACTTTTCAAAAACATACAAAGGAGAAGGTTTTGGAGAATATTTCTGAGCAGATTTGCGCCCACCAGCAAAGGATGCCTTCTAGAAGAGGTCATCAAAAATGTTGATGCTGGTGTTAGATCAGCTTGGAGATTAACATTTCCAATAACAACTTCTTGAGTGTGGGTCACTATGAGGGAAAGTGAGGCGGTGCCTTACCGCAATTCGGTGTCAGCTCGTCCTTCCTCACATTCGAATTATGCTGCGCGTGCAGTATGGTGAAAACGCACGCGAACGAGTCCAAGTCGGCCATGTTAGGCGGACACAGTGTTCGGTTCAGCCAATCACATGCACATGATTCCCCTTCTTTCACCTCATCATTACTCACATCCCAACTTCATCAGTATGGCAGGTAGTACAGCTAGAGGACCATTGCATTAGAGAACCTCATGATTATCAATCTAACTTTTGTTGATTTTTTTCCAAACAAAACGGTCATTTCACAGCAAGTATCCCTATATTTTTGATACAGGAAATCTCTGGAATTTTGCTTCAAAAAATTATGAAAAATTTATGCGTTGATAGTATTGGCTGAAACCAGGTGTCTTAGAGTTTCCTGAGGTGTTGAATCGACTGCACTTGGAATCAGACCGATTCAATTGTTGGGCAGAAATTAAGGTGGCCCTATACTTTTGATACACACTGTATACGATTGTGCGGCACCATGGATTTACTCAGTGGAGACAATAGAGATGGTCCACAAAGATCCTAGATAAGCCACTATATCACAGTTGGTGGACAGAGTTTATTGCGTCGGTCGCGTCGCGGCTTCGCACTGGAGCGCGACAACCGTCACTGCCTTGCGTTTTTCGTTCACCTTGTTCACACGATTCATGTTCTACCAACCAGAAGGAGATGTTTCAGTATCTCACAGTGACATTCTGAGTAGTTTGCCCGCAGTAGTACGTGACTTTTACTGTAGAATAGTTGTTCAACGTCTGTTTTCCCTTGCTTATTTTGCAATTAATTAAAATTGAGTCCTTACATCAAGTCTGTACCTTTACATTTGATTATGCACGAAAATGCAGGACAATGTATAATTAGGCATAGATGCAAACATAATATGAACGTGCTCAACACGTGAAAATAGGCGTAGAACAACTCCTCTGCAATGACAATCACGTACGACGACAGACAAACGATTCAGAACGTCACTGTGAGAAACTAAAACATCTCCTTCAAGTTGGCAAAGCATGAATCCTTCAATGAAACCGAGCAAGGCGAACGAAAAAGGCAAAGCCATGACGCTTAGTGACGGTTGCCGCGCTCCAGCGCGAAGCCGCGACGCGGCCGCCACAACAAACTTTGTCCACCAACTGTGATATAGTGGTTTATAGATCCTAGTGAATCATCATCGATCGCTGTAACTACTGTCTACCGGAGTCAGAATTCAGCTGCGGAAGCGGAATTTTCCAACGCTGCGGCTCAGCAACAAAAATCGGTCCAAGTATTCTTAACATAGAGACACACCAACAAAGATCGAGCTAATTGTAAGTAACTACATGACATAAGAAGGCTCTTTTATGCCCGAGTTTTTTTTTGTTCACGGTTTTCTCTACGAGTATAGATCATAAATGGTAGAATTAATTAACGCTCTAAGCAACACCACTTGATTTTCCTCGTCTCGTTGGTGGCGCGGCGCGGCCTCATTTCAACGTGTGCGACAATGATTGACTCTCATATTCTGTGTAATGAAGTTAACAAATGTGCAGCTGGAGGAGTCAATGTTGGCCAACGTTCGTCATGCGGAAGTGCTTTCAAATGTAGAAGACAATTTCATCGCAGAAGTGGAAACTTTGAAGAATAGAGAGGTGAAGTGTTGCTAAGGTTCCACACAGAAAAAATGCCCGCTTTCCATGATAGCGATACTTTCTGAACTAACCCACTGAACTTATATTTGCGCAACGACGTGCCTGTAATTTGAATCAGTGTATGAATTGAGCGTCGATAGGAGTGCGGTTTTCGCAGACTTGGGAAGTACGCGGCGCGACTGACCTCGTCGCACGCGCTGAAATACTGTGATGGAAAATCATAAGGTTCCCTTGAAAGTTCGATCGCCTCGTTAACAGTTTACATCAACTAAAGTGGCTTTCATACATTTGCCGCGGCGGCAGTCGCCCATGGTTAAGCATAGGCCGGCGACGTCGCGGCGGCGTCGCCGCGGCAAGTGTCCGGCGGCAAGAGCTTGCATACTTTTTTGCCGCGGCGACGCTCGGCGACGTCGCCCAGCGACGTGCGGCAATGATTAGTCATGGGGGTATTTTGCCGCCCAGCGACGACTTTTGCCGCGCATCCACTTTTGCCGCGGCGGCGCCGGCGCCGCCGCGGCAAATGTATGAAAGGCCCTTAAGATGACAAACTCAGATATTCGTGGGATAAGTGCCGAGGCGGAGCGCAATTCAAGCGGCATGACACGTGCGCTTCAATCCCCGAAGTGGGCGGAGTCCTCGCCCGAGCATGCTCACTGAGTGCCCTAGCTGCTGCACTCCGTGCCCCTGCTGCTGCTCCTGCCAGTCCCATTTGCCTGCGTTTATCGCGCTTTCAACCTGCGTCGATGGGCTGAAGTCCCCCTTTGGCCCGCTCTGCACCTGCCTTGTCTGCTGTTTCCCGTTCAATTACGGTATTTCTCATATTTTCCTCCCTTAGGTGAATGCTTCAACCTGCTCCAACCCACCTATTGAAAAATTTATCTGAATTTTTCGTGATTCGTGAAGATTACCTCTATCCGAGCACCCACCCACCCCTACCACCACCGCTTCACCAGGACACTCGTAAATTTTTATCAGCAACTTGCTTCTACCCAACACCTACCCCACCCTTCCACCCACCCATCTCTTCATCAGGAGACTCGTTAACTCTATTTGCAACCTTACTTCCCGTTAGTATTCTCCTACTCTAGTATGCTGTCACATTGTTTTAAGTTGTTTCCATTCCGAATAATTCTAGTTGCGTATAATTCCATTCATATGGCTCGTTTGTGTTTTGCTAAGAAATTTTGTGTTTCTTCTCTGCAACTATTTCGAACACTTTGCCCTTCTTCCACTAAACTGACGAGTTTGTTAATGTTGGGTCTGCGAACATTGCTGAATGACGTTGACGTGCCTTGCAGGTGGTGATATTGGGAGGGTGATGATCGTATGTAGAAAATCTCCCATGCATAATTAACATGGATCCATTCTTCATTTTTTCATACTGCTGTAGTTTCACTACTGACCTTGACTGGATTCATGTCAAAAACTCGGCAAAAGGATAGCTTAAACCCTACAAAAATCATTGCGGAGGCTTCAGTCAAATTGTGTCCACATTATTCAAGCTTATGAAATGTTCTACACATTCATTGTGCTTGTAGCAGCTTCAAGTTCAAGCAGCATAAACGCCGTTGTTCAGAAATATTTACATAACCAACACTGACTGACACTGAGTGAAAGAAGAGCAGAAGCATACGAGGAAAGACAACGTGTTTAAAATAGTTGCAAAGGTGTCGGAACAAAAAAAAAAGCAGAGCAAGGAAAAAACCTAGACTGATAGAACACAAACGAACCGCACCAGTGAAAACATATGGAAACAAAACGAGTCAAAACAATAACATACTACAGTGGTAGAGTATTAATGAACAGTACTGAAATATTGCTGTACAATGTAGAAAATTAGTAAAAAAAAGCCACTGTCTCCGAACTGGGAGGAATACAGGACAGCGTGGTTCCCTCAATGCGCGCATACGGTGGATTTTAATATGTCAGTCAGGGAGAGAGTGGCTTCTCGTTATCCGCATGGATACTCAATTATCGTCACTTTTGGAGCAGACTATACGAATGGTGACACAATAGCTGGTCAATCCAATTGATCGATTGCGGTGTCTCCTTGTCACTCACTCACTGCACTGAGCTCTCCTTCTATACCTTGAAGGTGCTTCAATCGTCAATACATCAATACAGGGCAAAAGTAGGGCTTAGGCCCAGCCTCACAACGCTCTGACCAATCAGCGGGACGCATTCACTCGAGCGCACTAAAGGCAAATATAGCTGCATTGCGTGCTCATCAATAGCTCCAGTGCCTCCCGAACAAGCTCAGCAATTCATCAGTTTATACTGGGGTTGAAAGCGTAGTTTGGTTCGGCTGCAGCTCCAATTCCGCGAATGTCTGAGAATATGACAAAAACCAAGAAAACCATGGTCTGCTACTACATATGAGGGCGATTCCGGCGCCAGCAGAGCGATCGCGTTGCGTGCTTTACAAGTGCTTCAAGAACTCCGATGCTCACTCCACCTAAAATAAACTTCTCTCGTTTTGCTAAGAACCTATTTCAGATGTCAAAGAATAGGTGCTAACAAGACTCTTGCGAGTGCTCCCACGCATTTGGCAGCGTTTTTAGTCGTAGAGGTGTTCATTTCTCAAGTACAGTCCAAAGCACAGAAGAATGTATCTTTGAAATGGTAGAAGCTTTCTCAATGGTGGAGCGAAAACAAAAGCAAAAGCACTTTTTTGTGCATCTCTCCAATGTTTTCAGAGACGCTGACTTATAGCACTGCCTGTAATTATACAGTACGAGTGCAATTGCTTCCACAATAATGCTTATTCTTAAGAGGTTTTCTGCCAGACAATGTGAGGAGTTACGCCTTGAAGTGCTGAAGAAAGAAGAGCAGCTGAAATTACTGCAGAACCAAGTGTCAGAGCTGAAGGTCTGTCTGTAGCGATGAGATACGTCCCTCGTCTTTAAATGTGTTTTGAAGCTTGCTTTGGAATTCTCTGATCGGAGCGATGACTCACAGACTGAATCCATGAAGAACGATATGGAAAATCTCACGGTTCATGTAAGCTTGATCAATCCCTGATCTGAACTAAACATGCATACAACATCCGAAATGGCAGTGAGGCTGAAATAATTCAGATCCAAGCGACATGCTATTTTTCAACTCTATCTGGAATGAGTTCTACTCGATGCACTCATATCCACCTGAAACACATAAACAAAGAACAGATGTCACATTTTCCCCTCAGCGAATGGTGCTTTTCTCTTTGGAATCAATTTTTATGCCCAATGTAGTGATTTCATCGCACCTCTTCAGTGTCATGTAGCGCCATCTACGCCATTAACGCCATCCACACCCCATCTTTAATCAGAATTTAGGCTCGGAATTCCATATAACCTTGAACAACTGGCTAGCTTCCACATTAGGCTGCGTTCTCACTTAGGATTGACTAAATTAGTACAGCACCCATTTTTCAAGACCTTTTGGAAGCTTTTTGTTTGGTGAACCAAGGATTACTTGTAACGGATGAATCAGGCCCCCTTAGTTCTATTCTCTTCCGTAGTCTCGCTTGTAAAACCTTATGGGAGAGTTTTCTAATTTTTCAATGTGGTAACCTTATTATGGCATTCAGCTAACACGTAGTCGTTTTGCCGCGTCCAACTGGATTTGTTTTTCAAAGTCCAGGGATTAAAGGTGGAAGTTGGACCTGAAAATCAGCACGTGATGGTACTTGGTTTACTTGTAGTTTTCCCCTCAAGTCGAAGAAAAACTAATGAGCACCTGAATTCCTCATCTATCTGTGACTATGTACAGTCGGAATCGCTTAAAGGCAGCACCCACGGAAAATTCGGTTTCCGAGATTGTAGCACAAAATTACATTTTTGAGCATGAGGAGTATTGCTGAAGTCCCCAATCCAACCAAAACTCATGCAAAAAAGGTTTTTGGGTGATTCAATCTTGGTAGGTTAGAGCATGGCGGTCGAGTTGCACCTATGGGGTCGAACAAAAAAGTCGATAACGCAACCATCATTGCCACCTTTTTTCTTAGCGCTATCGGATATTTGGCTGGTAAAGCAGTTTTTTGAAAAAGAAAGAGCACAAAGAGAAAGAATATGGGATATTCATAATAAAAACATGACTAGGGAAAAGAACAAAACCATACGGTAGTTTTTGAAGCTAAATAATTTAGATACGCGCAATATTTGAAAAATTGGATGTCCTGAGTGAGAAAAAGGGTTTGTAGAGACCAATAATAGGTGGGAAGGCAGTAAATATCGGAAAGTTGAGGATCAAAATGAAATTGTGGTCGAAATGAGGTAAGAAAACGTTAATATAAAAGACTCCCAGCTGCAATCACTGCCCAATCAGCTGATAGTTGCCATTTTTCGCGCTCCAAGAATGATTTTGGAGCGCGGTATTAGCATGAAAACTCGTAAAATTTACTGCCTACTGATCCTGTTGATCCAGGTTTTACCTGTCATTACTCATTATTGGGAAAGTTCTAACTGGATCTTTTATTGCAAAATTGACCCCACAATCGATTGGATCATGAGGGGATCAAAATCTAAGAGGCGAAAATTTCCGTGGGTGCTGCCTTTAACTCGAATGACCTGTCAGATGCAGTCTCAGTCAGACGGATCTCACCTTCACAATCAATTCATACGGCAGACTCGTTGACACAGAGGCATGGAAACTTTTGGAAAAGAACAAAGCGTTGAATACCATGATGAAAATTTTTTAAAGGCAGCACCCACGGAAACTTTCGCCTCTCAGATTTTTTTCACTTTCAGAAGCTTTAGTATAGTCTGAACAGTCCACGAACAACAAAAAACAGTGGAAATGCCCCAGGTTCAGCTCAGGAAGAAGTATTTCTGCGTGCTGGCGACAACTTTGGACGAGTTTACCGCTCCCTGAATGCAGTGCATTTCTTTTGTTGCGTGGGACGATGTAGAATCAGCTGTTTCGATGCAAACCTAAATCCCGAACTCACCAGTTTTTCTTCCACTCGCAGTTCTCTTCGTGAATTTACAAATACTCATAATTTACAGATACTTTTTTAATATTTTCGTCAACTTCTAACCCTTTCACGCACATTCTACGGCATTCATAGCTGATTAATGATTAATGTTATAGCTAGATTTTGTCAAAATTCAAACTTCCAGTCATTTCTCCTCTATTAGGGAAATCTACGAGGTTTTTATTCTCCACCGCTGACGTCATCAACTCCCACGTATTTCCCACTCGTTACTTCTTTGGGTCATTTGCAAACACGCTGTAGATTAGAGCTATATCGATGAATGCGCGAAGATCCAGAGGGTGAAAATGACGTCATTATCGATCATTTGATATCGGCCCCCATCCCATGCCCTGCGTATCTATGAGCTCCTAAAAGAGGCATTCTTTGTGTTGTTGGAACGTTTTAGTTCCATGCAGGCGTTAAGCAGCTCCGACATCTGAAGATTACGTCGGGATATTTAAAACGGAACCTTCCGTGGGTGCTGCCTTTAAATGCCTCTTATGGATGCAGCGTACAAAATATGTCACTGTTACGCCAATATAGCTTTGTTATACACATAAATATAGCAAACATTCACTTTAGGATGATTCCACGGACGATGCGAAGCAGAAGGGAGACGGCAGGTGATTGCAGCTTTAAAATACCCACAACAAAGTTGTCGCTCATAGGAAACATCTGAGAAAAGTGAAAAGGATGCTGCCATTACATATCCACACCGTGAAAAGATCGCCGAGTAATACTTATTCATGGGTGACCGCCACGGCGGCAGCAATAGAAAATTGAAGCCTGTAGCTACAGTAACTACTTAGTAAGAAGGTAGTACGTATTAAGGCACAGAAACCTTATACCCTCCCTTGATAGAATTTGTGAAGGAGTCTGACCATTGCGTCGTCCGTCTTCCTTCTATGTGTACAAAGTCCGATGAATTTGAACATGTTGAGCACAGGCATTCTTAGCAAAATCGTCTTGTTAGCTATAGTCGAAGTTCAATCTTTCAATTAGGAATAGAAGCTGATTTCCCCATTTCTTTTGTTTAAGAACACTTTCCGTTAGGGTAAGTCCTGCTCTTGTGTGGATGATGTTGTCAGCGTAGCAAAAATGATCCTTTCCTTACAGACATGACTGAGTCGAGATGTCAAGACTTCCCTTTTTCATTTTGTATATTCACACCTCTATCTACTCCTGTTTCTTTCAAGACTGTATTCACGTGCATTAATTTCGAAAAGAAATTCCAAAGCTGATTGAATAATGAACGCTCTATTCTAAATTGGTATCAAGGAATTTAGAGGGCACGATCACGAATATCGCTGGACCTGTTCGATTGGTTGTGCAGGGTTCTTTCGCTTGAAAGGAGCTTTAAAAAATGAGGGCTTTCACTAACAAGGGAAGGATACTCCCTGCTCGTGAGCTTTCCTAATCTGAAGTCAGTAGGCGACTTCTTTGACGAGGTTTGTTTGGTGACCTAGCAAACGAGTTTGCCAACAAGCCAAGCAAATGAACTCCACCAAATGTCTCGCCAAACAGGGTGTTCCGCCAAATGGGTCGTCATACAAATCTTGCCAAACGGGTCACCATATAATCCTTGCCAAAAGTGTCGTAATACGAGCCTTGCCAAATAAGACACCATACAAATCTTGCCAAACAAATATGTCGCCACGCAAATCTCACCAAATCCGAAGCCTTGCAAGCCTTGCTAACTCCCCCGTCGTATAAACTTTCTGCTTTTGCACTGTACTTGGCGCTTCGCCAAGTGTGGATCAAATCCACAATTTTGAACCTAGGTAATTGGGCATCGAGTCGCTGGATATTGCCGATATCCATCAACGTCGCGCTTAGCAACACGATGCCTCTGGATGTTGTCGAGAATCCACATGACTGCTGTGCGGCTTTGACCGTCTGCAGATCCTCGACTAAAAGTCTGGACTTGGGCCGGTTGCATTTGGATTCACTATGAACCTTTGTGTTGTCGGTGTGCGAGTGGGAAATATGGCATTGTTGCCTGAGAGTAGCTTCCTCGAAGTGACGAGTTCTAAATCGACCACACAAGAACCTGAGCTGCAGCAAGGTTTGAACTAGCAACCATGAGCTTGTGAATCGAAAGAAAACTGCACAACGAACCGAGCTGCCTCAGTGGTATTCGAGATCGTATGCGAGGAGCACCACATCAACGAAATAGCTTACCACTCAAGACCTCGCAGGAAGGGTGTAGTGTCAGGGTACGGGTGGTACTGTCCCATACCTGAGGTGTAGGGGGAGTATGAAACAGTACTATTATAATCTCTATTATACAAGTCTATTATGTAACAGGGAAAGGGAGAGGGAGCTGCATAGAAAATGGCAGCCGAGTGGTGTGGCCGCTCTGTCGACATTGACTTCATGGCGGCTGGTCTCTACATGAACTTGGGCTTTCACCCGACAGTAGTGCGGATTCGAGTAGTGTGGTTCTCGAAGATTCAGTCCTAACTATAACATAATTTACCCTTCTCATTATTCAGTCGACAGAGAATTATCACACTTCACAACTCGTAAAGTCACATTGAAGAAGAACGCAAAAGAAAACGCTACTGTAGTTCAAAAATCCCCCTTGTCAGAAGTACCAAGTCACTTTCATTGAACGAATTTGTTTGTGTAACGGTGTCTGACAAGTACTATTTAGCCGCTCCACTATGAGTGATTATGAAGATGCAAGTGAAGACTTTCCCATCCCACACGACACTGCACGGAAGGTACTTTGACATTTATGACCATCTACATGCATATGTACTCCAGTGGCGGACGCAGAAA
>JARK01001376.1:793089-803335 GCA_000688135.1 Ancylostoma ceylanicum
AGAATTACCCTGCTACATTTGACCCTACATTCATTTTTTTTCAAATTTTAACATCGCTCCGAAATACGACGTCATTTCCTACGCGTGGCCCCATAGATCATGCGTGATCCACGACTAAATTGTAAAGAAAAAGGCTAATGTTAAGCCTCTCTGGTAACTATGGAATATGTGCATGGAGATGGGACCATAAGCCTGTGCTCAACATTTTTGACGGTGTGCGCAGCGTTGTTTGCTCGTTAGCAGCTGATACATTGCAGGCGCTACACTACTCTATTGGTATTTTCGTAGCGCCGATTTTTTTTCGGAATACCACCTGCAAAAAACTCTTGGCAGAGGATTCCGGCAAAGCTGAGAAATGGGCGGCAGGAAATTCTGAAATAAAAGCTCAAAACTTCGAAAATTATGTTAGGATAAATCAGAGTTACACATTAACACTCACTTTTAAAATACCCCTCCCCTGCTTCCCCGATACTAATGTGTTGATTTGAGAAATAATTTTGTTCGGCTTTTCATGGGAATAGAAACTACTTTTTTCCGAGAATAATTTCAGTCACTCTGGATGACTTTTGTAGCTTTTCTCCTCCTCTATTAATCCTTCCAGAGACATGGCAGCTTTTCAGCTGCAAGCCTATGAAAAATTGCTTCGTTTGAGACCGCTCAAATTGTAGCCAGCCTTTGCAACTCTTGTATCAAACTTCGTGGAAGGCATTAGGAGTTTAGTAAAATATTAATATGTGGTATATGATTTCTCCAGATCTGTAGAGTCGGTATTAGTGCAACACTACTTCAGCTACTTTTGAAAATTTATCTTCCTACAAGTTTGAGCAGAGCCCTGTGTTATCTGTTATGGCACAAGCATTAGACATGTTTGACAATCAGTGGCTAAATTGGTCTTGGTCCTCTAATCATAGCCTTGGTCAAGAATGAAGACGCGGATGATGAACGTCACGAAATCTTAGTGCTAATCCCCCACACCGGAGTTTTTTGGTAGTCGCTTTGGTGAAACTTGCGCAGAAAAGTCCAGCATGCCCAGCTTAAACGGTCACCTCGACCATTCTTCACATAATGTGTTAGATAAACTTGCATGTTGTTAAGAATCAGCATCGGTACTGATTCTCCCTTATATGTGTAACAACCCTAGGGAATAATCGTCTCTATGTCTCACAAACGAGGCGTCCCAAATGAGGAGCAACTTGTGATTGAAATAGCTCTGCATAAAGTGGGCAGACCACTTTTTTGCTGTACTTACAGTAGTGAAGGTCTTCTATGGGCCCCATTCATATCCCTAGCCTCTTGAGCCGCATTTGACACCCGATTGAAATCGAACGGTAGTCAGTGGCGAAAAGGTCCAGTTCAACTGGAGGATTCCTTCCAGAAAAAAAAAGAAAGTGCAAAGAGAAGTTGAAAGTACAGTTGTGACAGTATTAAAGAGCTGAACAAAAGCTACAAAATAATTCATGGCTGGCCCTTCATGAATTTCTAAATTTCATGACAATAACTTTTATGTCGGCAATTAGACCATTCCCCCGCCCCCCCTGACCACAGTCACGTGCCTGTTTTCCAAGGATTAGTCGAATTCTCTTGTTATCAATAAGTTATGCAGATCTAGAAGTAGCAATCTCTACTTTGGAAGGGATTTCGTATGGGAAAACATTATTGCTTAACTCGGAATGGATATGGGATTGTGAACACCTCCTTGTAATTTCCTAGCATCTTTTTTTCGTTATTCTTTTTTTTCATCTTCGTTTATCTATCTCCACTTCATGCATCACGCCCTTTCCAGGCTGCCCACTTCTAGTGTATTCATAAATAAATAACATGTAATTAATCGATGCCCAAATCACCGTAAAAATAAGTTGAAAAAAACTACACGAACTCACCAACCCAATACATGGTTCTGTACGATACAAAATCCCTATTTGAGGAATGACGGCTCGAACGGTTTCGGAGTTAACGAACTTCCATCCATCACAATCCGAAGGAGGATGTACATGGTTTGGTACAGCTCCTTTATGCAACTGGCCTTGTCCATCTGAATACGACTTCATCAGAATGCATAATGGAAGGTATCAAACATTCACCTAATTTTGTGACATATCTTAATATGGCATGCATTGAAACATTTTTCTTAAATTCCCTGNTGTACATGGTTTGGTACAGCTCCTTTATGCAACTGGCCTTGTCCATCTGAATACGACTTCATCAGAATGCATAATGGAAGGTATAAAAGTTTCACATAATTTCATGACATATCCTAATACAGCATGCATTGAAACATTTAGGTGCTCCAACATGTGGTTCAGCGGTTTCTGTGTACCAGACGAAAGCTTTGGAAAGCCGTGCTCCACAGTGCTGGGCGGCTATTTCCACAAGCGATTTTGTTGCAAGTGAGTGCTTTCAGTCCACCGTGACTCTCCGTTTGGTCGCGGAACACTCGAAAGGGGAAAAAGAAAGCCGATGATTCATCCCTTCCGCGGGATGTCGGTTTCTGGTCCGGTCCATTCTAAGTTTAGGTTAGGGGGATCAGCAATTCGTTCATAGGGGTCGCCCATACTAAAATTGGATGCGCTTTACAATGAGGAGAAAAGGGGTGTGTGATGCTTCTGTGATTGGCTCCTTGATTAGTTGGTCCAATCACATGATCGCTCGTTTCTCTCGTCTCACCTCATGTTGACCCACTCCGCCAAAACTAAGCGGAGAAAAGTCCGTGTATGTAAGCAATGAGTACATAAAATCCATGGGATATCAAGGATTTGTCAAGGCATGCGTTGAGTGATCAGCTAATCTGTTTCTTCAACCAATCATAGTGGATTGGTATTCGCTAATTTATAGTAAGAAACAAACTTTAACTTTGTAGGCACCGTCACACCTCGTGATAGTTCTTGAGATTTTCACAAAAAAAATTGGTCTAGCGGAGCTCCTTATCACAATCACATATAGGGTTCCGTGCGAAATTTCCGAAAACCCCGTTTCCCAGTCGTAACTTTTGAGGAGCTCATGGGGGAGCAAAGGCGGAACTACGGGGTTTCCGAGCAATGCCCTTTCTAACTGGTTACATACATATGGAGCACATTTCGTTCCTGATATGACCTGGATGATCAGAATCTCTCATAATTTCTCCAGAGGCTGCTCTCCTGGGGCTGCATTATTCAGACATGTCATTCTTCCGTCTTGCACCCCCCCCCCTCTTACGTCCAGAAGCCAACCAGAACACGTGGTTGGAAAAGGCGTTTTTCTTTGTTGTTTTTTGGCGGAGTCACGTATGCATTTGTGGTAAGTAGCTTGAAGAGATCCACTATGAATGACAACCTTGAAAACGCTTGTGAGATAAGTCAGTGCCAACAAATGTACGAGCAGTACCACCAATTTGTGGCAATATGTAAATTGTTCCACTGTTTTTAGGAGCTTTAGCTCATGGCAACCATTTTAAGCCGAAGATATGTTTTGATCCATTCATGCGCTTGCATTTGTTTTAGGTCAGATCCGTCAGAATGTACCTGGTCTGGTCGATGGATGGGAGCGAATACAGCGCACAACATTTACTGTAGGTACGATAACATCGGAACATGTGGATCTATTGACTGCTCTATTAATCATTTCACTTTGAAGGTAAGTCTACAAATATAATCCTTCCACCAGTACTAGTAGGTTCTTTCATGGTAATTATCTCAAAATTTTTAGGCCCAAAATTCGTCCGATATCTATGGCGACCGTTGCGATCGAATAGACCTATTCGGCTTGAAAGGCAAAGCAACCTGTGGGTACATCGCATGGTTCGACGACAAGGGAGAAGTTGTAAATAGCTGGTATAAAACCAGGTGATTACTGTGATTCAGAGAACTTTGTTAAGAATCTTTCTACATTACGTTAGATTATGCTGCAAAATCTCGTCGATTGCCTCTCAGGTGTCATAGTGCCCATAACTTCTATCGCTTGTTGTCCATATGTCTTTTCGCTGGAGATTCATGCTTTTCTATACGTGTACAGGTGGCTTGAGTAGTTAAGTGACTCTCAACAATACCAGCATTTCCGACTTTTTCTTGGAGGTTACAAATTACTTTATTGGACCTAGAATTCCTTGCAAAACTCCATGACAACAATTGGTCACCATTTTTGGAACTAAAATAGAAATCTTGTTTGAATTGAGAGAGCCACAGAACGGCACAAAAACATCACAAATCACGATCTAGTCCTGAAATGGCTCCTTCCCCTGGTTTGGCTTCGAGTGTCGATTTTCATCCGTATAAAGGTGCTGGTTAAGAGCATGTTCGGGCACATGACGTCGGCGGGAGGTATGGGTCAGGTTTGGAATCTTACACATTTTGCAAAAAAAACTTACCAGAACTGGGTACAATGGGTTAACTAGGCTTTTCACGCCCCTCACCCGCCCACAAACGCCGCTCGTTAGATTGGTGAAGGCAGTGTCCCCCTTCGTTTTCGGAGTGTGTATTATCGTGCGGAGGGATAAGGCGTTACAAGCCGACCTCGATTGGTGCATTGATTGTGATTTAATCCACCAATCACAATAGCCTGGTAACGCCCTACCCTCCTTCACGGTGATGCACACCCGCGTTTTCGTACTTGAGCTCTTTTGTACATTCTGGATCTTCTCGATATCTAACAAGGGAAGGATACCAGATGTCTGTGGGTTTTCAATGTGAGTCGCATGTTACTATATGGAATCGGGGACGCAGATTCCAAATATGTTGTTCTCCGGTGCTCAATGGCAAAGCGAAAGGAGTTGTGAACAGTTTTCGTTGCCCCCAGATCATCCGAATGAATGCTTCTCGGACGATATCGACCGCAGGAGAGTGTAGTGATAAGTGGCATACTCTACTGGACTAGATATACTGATTTCTTATCGTATATCGTCCTCTGTCTGACGTCTGATGTCGATATCGTCCGAGAAGCGTTCGTTCGGATGATATGGGCGCAACGGAAAACTGTTTATCACTTTCTTCGTTTTGCTATTGAGCACCGGAGGACAACATATTTAGAATCAGGGTCCCCGATTCCATATAGTGACATGCGATTCACATTGAAAACCCACAGACATCTGGTATCCTTCCCTCGTAAGTGTGCTACACGAAATGCTCCAAAACAGCTTCAAACCCGTACTTCGGCGCACTTCGTAGCAGTTCGTTGAGCCGAGTTAACGTGTGACGCTACTGATTCTACACGCCAAGACTTGTTAATCAACGATGCGGCGGTGGCGGACAGCTAGCACAGATAGACCGCTCCGCCCAAATTGTCCTCGAAATCTACACTTTGGCCCCTATCAAATACAGGTTTTCATCAGTTTTGTGACCCTTGATGCGCATTACTAGGATCAATATCACAAGAAATTCTAGGATCTGCTGATACCTTCAACACATGAAACGAGATGGGACCCTGCGTTTAAGAGTATTACTTCTTATTGTTAGAAGAAGTTCTCTACCGAAATCTTCTAAGAGCCAGAGCATTGACCAGTATCAGACCATTGACTCCGTCGCTCCACAACTTCCTTTATAACGCTTCAAGGCAAAATCCGAGGGTCCAAAATTTTGAAATATCAAACATCTCGGTACTCGCTTAACCTGGAGAATTCGTTAAACCTCACATATGGGTTTTCGCACTGGAAAATTCCTCACTGTGAACTCATTGCCCGGAGAAATCCCTCCCGAAGCCAAACAGCTGAAACGGGCCTGCCTACTGACTTGCTTTCATGTTGTCCTTACTTCTTGCTTTCATCGTTCCTATTGCGGACAGTGTTAATAATTTAACTTTTCGATAAATAATTTTGCGTTAATAAGAGTTGCTTCGGCCTATGTATGCATGCAATGACTACATATAATTCCATAGAAAAATGCTTTTTTTCTTCAGTAAATCTCATTGATTACTTATGAACGGACTGCCGGACGGGTTTCAACTGACGTGTCGCCATCATTCGCCACTGATCACTATGAGATTAATAAATATTGTGTGTTCCTTAAGTTTGTTTGCGTAGAAATAGCTACGGTCGCTTTTATGAAAACAAGGAGAAAATTTGAAGGAGAAAAAATGATTGCCCCAGTGATGATTTTCAAAATCATACTATATGCATGGGATTGTACGTCTAAGTACATGGAAATGTACAGCGAAAAACTTCGAGACGAGTTGAGAACTACCTATGTTTACTGCATGCACGAGCCACACGGAGGACCATGGGATGAAGAACAAGTGAAGTCGCACTTCTGACGCAACCCAAACGCAGTCGATACGCAGGCGTTTGTGACGTCACGGCTATTCGCAGTAATAATGCTCGAACGTCATTATTGGCGCAATTGGCGCTTTTGTTGTCTTTAAGAAAAATCGTCAGCAGATGAATCCATGCGTCTGACGCACAAGCGCAAGTGCTTCTCATTTCAAAAGTGCTTTCAATATTATGAGACTACCACCAAATTCGGCCTTTCTGCGGTCCCTGGTGGCTGGGCTCATGGTTGTGACTATTAGATCGAGACCATTAGGTCTCGTTTTCACAGATGGACATTGTTTTAATTTTTAATGATTTCCTTCCGATTTCTGGGCCTTCTAAAAAATAGGAAACCGCTTTATGATGAACAACAAATTATTGGGAATAGGGCAAGGTAAAGACTAATTTAGTAAAGAGCCTTCGCCCAGAACTATTTATATATCAACACATTGCGGAACGAGCACGGCGTGCGCGGGTGGCCAGAGGGCATTTCTCTGATAATTCACTATTTGCATCACCTGACGGCACGGAAACGTATTATGGGCATAAAGAGCATATTTTGCGTGATGCACCATGTGCATCACGTGGCCACACGGTGATGAAAGGGCGTGATGCACCATGTGCATCACATTGTCCACAATGTGTTAAGTTGTAGGGAAAGCTTTCATGGTTTTTGAAACGTAACACTCTATTGGCTCATACGTGGCGTTGTCTACACTCAGGTGCTATCCATTGGTATGAGGCTACTTATCCTTGCAACGATGCCTACGTGCTCAGAAAGCACCCTTGAACTCCCATTCGAACACTCCTGGCCTCACTCCTCCCTGAATTACAATAATATGAACGATTTTATAAGGTAGCGACGGTGGATCTCCCATAGGTTTCCACACTGGATCCATAGTTTCCTACGGAATACCTGTGTTCCAGACTTCGCTAGTGAATAATGAAGCAAAATGAACGGGCTATACCGACAATGGAAAACATGCATATTGATCGACACGTCACCTCGCTGCTCATCATTTCTCACCGCTTCTCCTCTACGTGATGAATAGCAATGTGAAGAACTATGGGTATACCCCAAGTGTATGGTCAGGAAAGGATACTGATCGTGATATTTGAAGGAACCTCTATGCTTTTTCAGCCGAAAAGAAATTATGATTATTGCATGCAAAAACAAAACAAACAAGAAGAAAAGACTCTGCAAAAGAAGTTTCGAAACCAGTTCTTGTCCAGTTGTCTGTTTAAGCAAAAGTCTCGTTTTTAGGAATATTTATTGAAATTCTGTTGATTTGTTGAGGCTCTCCTTTCAAGCTTTATTCCGGTGAGCTTTCGGCATCTAATGAGTAATCATATCACCGGAATAAAGCTTGAAAGGAGAGCCTCAACAAATCAACGGAATTTCAGTAAAAATGAGGCTCAGAGACAGAACTATACTGAATATTTATTGATTAATGCACAGTAAAAGCATCGTAATGCTATAATATACAGATATGAAGAGATTAAAAGCATCCGTACTTTAATGCTGCAGTGCGCTTATTATGTGATAATGTTAGTAAATAGTAAAACTGTAAGGCTAATTCACAAAGTGACAATAGATAGAACCCGTGTTCTGGTTAAACTGCGCTGTAGGCCAGCTGGCCTTGTCAGTAGTAAATCAGCTGGAATAGAGCTCGTCTTCGAACCAGCCTAAGGCGAATATGGCTACGAAGCCTACGGCGAATCCCGAGTACTGTAACAGGCAAGCCACTGACCAATGGTCCTTGTGCACACCGTCGTGCTTCAGGTGCGCCAACTGGAAGATGGTGCTTTGATCAGAAGAACGGTGAAATAGCTTAATTTAGAGATCCTTACCATGTCAATCCAAGCCACGTAAAGGAACATTCCAGCAGTGATGGCTAGTAGCCACATTTGTACTTCTTTCGATTCACCTGAAATGGAAACTAAATTTACTCACTGTCACCGTCGTTGACCCGCGCAGTGGTTGTAGGTGCTGCGCAGGGCTGCGTGACAAGAGGTACGCTGCTGCGCTGTGATTGGTCGATTCATGTGCGCGTAGCGGTTGCAGCATTCAAAAGTGCGAATACCACTGCGAGGGGGGGGGGAGAGAATGGACAAGTTTTCTGGGCTCAGGTGGGACAGATGAATGCTAACCAAGCCGGCGAATTACAAGGAGGTTGCTAACGATGTCATTCAATGCGTCGAAATGAAAGAAGCAACCTGGATTCAAAGAGCGCAGGCGTGCGGTGCGGTCGCGTTGCGGCGTACGTCTTGACCGCCTCCCGCTGCGCTGCAACACGGTGCGTCGCTGCTGCGACGCGGTTTCGACGTTGTTCTAACATGTTCTGACACGAAACAGGTACCAGATCGATCCTAGTCAGAACGTGTCAGAACCGTAGCAAGAAACGGTGTCGTTTCATGACTGTCTACGTCACCACGACCATAAATGATCTACAACTGTATATTTGCTTCCGCTTTTATTACTCGTTCAATATTATTTATCCATCTATTTATTTATTCATAATATATGTACATTATTCCCTCTCATTACTGTGGCTCCTTTTCAACTTTGTATAATACTTTGACCAATCCTGGAACTTTGATTCTGTGCAATAGTGCTGACGCCGCGTGCATCACTGAGATTACCCGGGTGGACGTGCTCACGCCCTCCTCCCCCCAAATTCACCCCCTTGGCGTCAACAAATTCACCATGGGTAATTTCGATGATGCACCAGGAATAGTCCAATGATCCACATCACAACATTTTTCCCAGTAGCATTGTTTGAGTATTTAATGCAGGAATTCATGGAGATATAATAGGGACCAGAGCTTTTTTCAATTCCGCTGCTGCCACCAGCAGGTAGGAGCGGAAATTTCCCACAGGTAGGACAAAAAGGTTCCCAACAGTAGGAGCGGGATTTTCCCACAGATAGGACAAAAAGGTTCCCAACAAAGTCACGTACAACTTTTTCTCAAAACAAGTGCTCTCAGTGGGAAGGCTATCATCTTGCCGGGATGCGGATGCAGATGCGTCCAACATCCATTTTTCACGTTGAAGCAGTTAATTTTAGTACGACTACTTGAAAACAGCACTTACCAATGAGAATACTGACGTACAGTCCAATGAAAGCAGTTAGAGCAGAGAGCAGATTCAGTAACAACGCCTTTTGCATGGACAGACCAGAGTCCAAGAGCACAGCCAGATCTCCTACAAAATAACGAGGATTAGGCATCCCTCCACTGTAAATATCATCTACACAAGTGAGGGAAAGAAAACAGCAGGGGCGCTGCAGCAAATAATTAAAGTTTCTGGGTAAAAAGTAACCCTAAAGGCGTGGATCAACGACTTCAACGTTTATGTCTACATTCTTACCCTCTGACCGCCGTAACAACTCCTGTTTCAGTACGTAAAAATACGAACCCCAGTGCCCGTTTAACTATGCTGTTAGAAATACTTACCAAGTTCATGCGGTAACTCGTGGCAGATGACCGCAATGCTAGTGACGATACCGAGTTGAGTGGAGTGGCTGAACGAGGCGCCGATCGCGATGCCATCGACGAAGTTGTGCACGCCGTCGCCGAGTAGGATGACAAGTGCACGCGACTAAAAATGCTATCTTTTTCATTGATCATTGTTACCTACATTTTTTCGGTAACCCGCATGGTCACTTGGAAAAGGAAAGAAAGACGGAATGGAAGAAAACCGGAATACAATAAAAAGACGACTAATCCATTAAACGTAGTTCTCTCTTGGTTCAAGGAGGTCTTCTATGTAAAAAATTATGAGCTCTGGAAAAAATTTCTCAACACCAAACAACACTGTCACCTGTACTCCGACTCGATTAGATTTTCATGATGTCGGCATAAAGTTTAGTTAAGAATTGCAGTACTTCGGGGGGAGGGGGGCTTCGAGATTACCCGGAGCACAAGTATTGACGCCTGCGCAAATGGTGTGTGAATTTGTTGGGTATTGACAGGTGAACCCTGGGTGATCCCATTTATGCATCCGAGCTCATAGGGATTCTCACCCCCCCCCCC
>JARK01001376.1:819757-830736 GCA_000688135.1 Ancylostoma ceylanicum
TGTGTGGTAGCATAGCAATTTTTGGACCTTATTCAAGCGGAGCGTCCATGACTAACCATTAACGAAGCTACACGAATTCAACTATCTGCTATCTACTACGGGAGGAGTACGGGAAGTGGTAAAACGATGCTCTCTCGCACAGGATAAATATGACTGCACTGTGGAATTACCGCAGAAGAAATATGCCGATAATACCAAACTGATAGCTACTCTTCAAACTCGCCTTGAGCACGCCAGTGCCCAACTTTCGACAATTCAAGCCCAATGTCGATTATCATATTTATCATACTTGGCATGAAAGTCATTAGCAAACTTTACTACAGCAATCCAACGCCACATGCTCGCGTGTCGCCTACACACCAAAGAGCACGGATTCCGACTGGGGAATACAAGACATTACCAACATTCAACGATTTCATTGGACGGAAGAGCGCATTCAAGAGATGGTTGCTAAAATGTCCACCATGACATACATTCTCCTGTACAATTGACTCATAAAATCCCATTATGCATTTTTTGTCAGATATACACAAATCCTCTTTATATACACAATATTCCACCACACCAGCGAAGCGCATTCTCATGCAGGAACGCAACTTTTGCCTCAATCGTGGAAGACAGGGCACTTTGTACCACAGTGCATGGGTAAAGGATATCACTCATGTAATAGAAAGAAGCACCATCGTACCTTGTGCCCGCAACGCGCCCTCTTGTGTCACGGAGGAATCTGCGCAAAGCCGTATATGTATACATCATAGATTGTCCGGGAAATCACCTCCAAGGATGCCTACACACCTTGACACAATCTTTGTCCTCTACCGGGAATCGCATGAATATAGCTGTGTATCATTCTAAAGGAAACCGAGGCGGAGACTTCTCGCGCTTCACGATCGACACGTCCACGGTTACATTCAAATTTGGTATTGGCGTTTAGTGGAATTGCGCGCGAAGGGCACGAGTTAACCGCAAAGGGTGGTTGATGTCATGAACCATGGGTCCATGATGTCCAACTCCGCCCATTACTGCGCTACCAGAAATCTATAAACTGCTCCCAGCTGAGATGGTGGGGGGATGAAAGCAAGTAGACGATGTCGGCGGACCCGCCTTTGCGTGAAGCCCCTAAGAAACAAGAGGAAACTTGATTCAGTACTCAGCTAGACTACAAAAGAAAGGTCAAAGTCAATATTCAAAGTAAATCCTCATCTGATTATGTATTTGTATTACTCATTGGAATAGTGTATCCTTATTGCTCTGATATGTTATGCTTACGTTTCAGATCATCGTATGTTACGTGTGTTTTATCTAGTTACCGAATGAACCTATAAAGAAATTGTATTTGTTGGATAGAACCACCAAACTTACATTCAAGGAAAGATGCGCCCCAAAAGTCGAGTACTTTAATAAACCAATTGCAGAACCGTGCCACGCCCCGTCTTCCCTTACAATGATACACACTCCATAAATATGCTACGCGTACCGCTCCTTAAGTGGCGAGAACGCAGTGAGACACATCAAATACTCATTCCCACCGCTGAGAATGTGCTCCCGAAGTTTTTGGTTGTGCGCCCCAAACCACGCCTCTTGTCGTGAAATTCACGACTTTTTTCTCTTATCCAAGTGTCTTTTGCAACCATTATTTAAATCAAGTCATCATAAGAAAAGGGCAATTCTTGGCATTCTTGACGCTCCGATGAGATTGTTGTTTCAGATGCGCGAGTGCTGGGAGCCGGAGAGGAGAAACAAAGAAGCCTTAACGCAAGTTATCGGACAGTACCATCGATTCCGACAGCAAGATATTTGAATGGCAACGGCAGCGGCATCAGCATCATCCAACCATCTGCGATACATTAGCTTTCCATCTATGTCACTCTGTAGTCGTTCACTTATCAAAAGCAAAGCTTGCAAGTTTCGCCTATTCTCTTGCAAGCAGTTCCTGTTCGTTTCTCAAGCTATTTCATCATTTGTTATGCAGTTCGAAAGTGAGCTTGCAAGTTTTGCCTACTCTCTTGCAAACTATCTTGTTTATTTTTGCTGTATTACATGTTATGAACCGCCATATCACTTGTGTATTAACTATTTGTAGAGCAAGGGTTTAATTACCCAATTTTGAGGTGAACGACTTATAGGTGTTGGTTGTTGTGGCAAGTAAAATCCGTTCCCGCGTGGCGTGGTGATCCACTACCAGTGGGCGAGCTAACAAGTCACGAAAACCAGCGCTACATCTCTGGTCAATCCCACTCTACTCCTTGCTACTGACATGATCAAATCAATTGTGTGCCAAGTGATATTTAATCACTACGATGATGACCGCCAACATCTGGAGCTGGACTTCGATGAGATGGAAACAATCATCTTGGATTCCCTTGATACGTAAGACGATCATCTAGCGACGCTTCAGGATATTAGAGAGGATCATTCAGAACACCATCACGCCTCTGACCGTTTGTTGCGCTACTGCCTTCCGGAACCTCTCCAACATCACCATTTCCCTGCACCATCCTATGCCAAAAGATCGCCCCAAATGCTCGCAAAAAGCTACCAAACTCCATCCTTACTCATGGCAACCATCAACTCGAAAACGAGAGCGGGAGGGCGACGAAATCGACGACGACGTTGACAAAGAGAACAGAAGGAGAATACAAATTGGAGATGAGCAACTCACAATCAGTCGGAACGCAGAATACATTGAGTCCATCGACTCTCTTGAATTAAACGAAAATGAGGAAATAGGACTAGAAGGAATCCTGGTCATCACAGATGAATCCGGAGAGGACTACGATAAAGCAGAAGAGGGAGAAATACGATGCACTCAATCTCGGGATGACGATGCCGAATTTATCGTTATCGACGATGATGTCGAAAGTAACGCGCCATCGGCAGAAAATGATGAAGTCACCATGCATACAGGTGACGAAGAAGGAGAGGAAACGTATCGCGGAAATTGCGATTCAGAAGTTGGCCTTCGTTCTCAAGACATCCTAGCCCTGCTGTCGAGATGAGGCTTATCTCAGAGAAATACCAATGGAATTGTTTTGGGAATTCCGCGCGACACAGTATAAAAGAAAGTGGCGAATTCGAGAATGCTAATTGCGATTTTGCGAAAGCTTTTTTATTCTTTTCTTCCTTTTCACCGCTATTCTATTGTTTTCCTAGTGATCGATTAGATTAGATTCCATATTGAAAGCTTTATATATGTTGAAATAGGTGAGAGTATATTTAATCATCGATATTATAATATGCATAATATTATATATTACTTGCGATTACTATTTAATATTTTTGCGATCGATATATAATTTTGCTCGTGAACTGTTGTTTACAATGTCCCAAGTAAAGGTTTAATTACCCAAGTTTGATGTTACACGCCCGTGTGGCACGAGTTCGGTTAGAGTGCGGTGCAGGGATAGCAAGCCCCTGCAATTTTAAAACGGATCGCTGTCGAAGATGCTTGTAGCGCCTCCTGCAGGAGAAGGAAGCGATGATAGAAGACGTGAAGAGGTAAAAATCCAATCCACTGAGGCGCTTCGATCAGCGAACATGAGACAATGCATCATGCCTTCTGTGAAGTGGTCGGAGACCACCACTCCGACTTGTGCATGGTTCACGAGGAAGCGCTAGAACGAGTAGAAAGACAACGCAGATGTCTCCTGTGCCTAGATAGGCGTTGCCGTGGAGGAAAGAAATGTAAAAAGTTGGGGAAGCTCTGTATTCATTGCGAAGAAACGGGCCATAGCTTTATTATCTGTAATCTACTGAAACGCAGCATGGTCACTGTGGAATGACAGAACATTCTGCAGAGGGCATATAACGCAACGTTCTGCGAAAGTGTCGACCAGAGCTGAACATCAAAGAATTTTGGCCCGGGGAGCGGCTAGATTAATTAATATTGATATTAATACGCAGTCACGAGGGCTGCGCTAGCGAGCCTTCGCTGTAGCGTTCGAACCGATCATAGAATTACGATGGAGCAGGTAATCGGAGGTAATCGGCAACAAATCTGTGAGAAATATTGAAAAGGACAAAACCGTGTTAACTGCGTCTTATGTCCTGTAAGCGAGATCAAAGTTAGGACGAGCGAGAATGTGAGCAGGAAAAGCAGGAGCGTGAGTCATTACCTTCTTTGGACCGAGTACGACTTTTTCAGGGCTTGGCAAAGCGAGGACGCAGCTGGAGGGACGTAAGGAGGGTCGACTCCTGCGCTGCTAGCTACTGGTCAACCTGAGCCCCTGAGCCTGCCTTCATCCTGCTCACAACCGCACCTCCTGTTCTTCCCATAGAATAAAGCTGTAATTATGCTACTCTCCTCATATTAGCTAATAAATATGTATTCACTATTTCTCTATTGTACGGCACCTTTCACCGCGCAACGTTCATTGTCCATAAAACGGGTGAGTTTTCAAGAAGAAACTCCAAACTGCTTCTTCACTGAATGAAAAAAAATCATGTATGAGAAGACAGAACTCCCATATCTGATTCTCTTTTAATCTCGGTAGATTCTATTGCATGATGTTATGAGTCACACACGAGGTTGTTATAACGATCAGTTTAGTGGCAGACGTTCCGGCATCGTCGCCTTCATTATCAGCTTTATCAAAGACAGATCTTTGGAAAAATATAGAATCCCAAGAACATCAAAAATTCGAGCGAAAAAAAAACGAACAATAATAGCTCTCAGAGAATGAAATGCAAATAATTTACCAAAACGTTCTACCAAAACGTGTTTTTTTTTTTCAGATGAAGTTAGAACTATGAATTTTTCATAAAACTTGTGGTCTAACCTTACTTCAGGATCATGAGAGTGTAGATGTGAATGTGCTAGTTTCCTCCAATTCTGTACCGCAGTTCCCAATGAAAACGGCGTCAAATTTGAAATTTTAAAGTTCAATATTTGAGATCTGTGAAATGTGAGATCTGGGGAAAAGATCATCTCAAAACTATATGTTCTTTATAGTTAGCAGCTTTTCCTTGGGAACTTTTCGAAGAATTCCTGAGGTTGAGAGGAGTCGGTGGTACCTGAGTATGCAGTTAGGCGCGACTCGATTCCGTATTGGGTTATCACCAAAGCAAGCCTAGTGGGACGTAAGCGAAACTGCGAAAATTTTGAGAAAAAAGTTTGCCATCATCTTTTAGCACATCCGCGACAATGTAAAATGACTGACGTGGACTCACACAACAATGAAACCAGCAGTCTGTACCGCTATCGCGTTTGGGTTTGCTGTAACGATCGCAAGTTGTAGCCGGATATTGCTGAAAAAGGAAGTGTTCTGCATGAGCACCACAATGAAATGAACGCAAAACTGGAAAAGGATAAAGATGAAACGACGGTAAGCAGTTACAGGGACATTGTCGGCCAGCCAGTTGACACGATACCTATGGTATGCAGATTCATCCATTCTTGCAGCAAACTCCTAAATACTTAGTCTAATAAGCAGTAACCAGAAGGCTTGGTAATTCCTACCTCGTCGCCACAACGAGGGGTTCCGTATCCATAGTACACAATATTCTTCTTTCTCCACATGTTCGCATTCCTAACGGATACTGCTGCCATTTGCGCGTTGCAAGAGGCAACTGAGTGACCTCCGATTTAAAATTAAACAAAAATTATCAACAATGCATTACAGTTACGCAAAGGTATAGTGAAATCTCACCATAAGTGTAAGATCGCAGTATTGATCCCAAAGTTCATTCACATATGTTCCCAATCCTTGTACATTCCAGAGCCTATTAAATGTGATGAGGAATTGGTCTCCAACTCTGCCCAGGCCGTTGAAATCGACCAGCGTCTACAGGAATAACTTTTACTCTGTAAATCTTCACTATACAGTCGAGCATTCAGTAGGGATACCTGCGCTGACATGGTGGTAGCAGCAGACAATTTGAAATCCGCTATTTTTGATGGTCCCTTGAAAAAGATACCCAATGTGAGTTCTTTCGCACTGAACACGACCTAAAAGTATGTTTCAGGACCTGTAGAAGGTTGGCCGTGCACAGCAAACCACCAGCAACAGAACGGGACCAGAAATGAGGTGTCATTTAAAGGCAGCACCCACGGAAATCCTCAATTTCGAGGCGATTCGTTCTCTGTGTGGTCGGCTGCCAGACAATCACAATGACAACTTGAACACAGAAAAAGTCGGCCTATCTGTGGAGATACTGCCGTGGACACAGAGCCGAGCGTGGCCATTTTGGTGTCCACCACGCCAATTAACGCGATTGATTTAGCATGCTACGAGTGGTCTAGCCTAGTGTATCATGTTGTATAAGTAATATTGTTTAGTGTAGGGTATGAAATGCGCACCATCCACAAGAATTCGTGACATTAAGCGCGTATACCCTTAAAACTCGTCCGCGCTGTGGACGCATGGGAAACAACGCCTTCATTTCTCGTCTTCCGGCATGTTTCACGCTGTTTCATCACTGCCTATGAGTTTATCGTCCCTGAAAACCTTGAGATTCAGCGAAATTCCAACACAAAAATTTCCGTGGGTGCTGCCTTTAATCCCCCTCTGCTTGCTCGAGGTCAGAGAACACGTCAGAGAACAATTAAAACTCATGACAGGAATTATATTTATATACCGTAGCTCTGCATTCTCCTTTCATTACGGTGTCCGAACAATCAGCAGTGAACCTACAACACATACTTGAGAACAAATGGAAAGTCAAGGAGCTGACTACTGAAAATAGTCAGAATGGTGATCCTTACGTCTTGAGTATCGAATACGAACTGAAATGTTGAGGTATGCACTTTGCTGGATTGGTTGCACCCGCACACAGAGTCATAAAAAGCATCTGAATACATATTCTGACCTTCCACTTCTTCTCAACCGTAGTTCAAACCACAACTCAACGTTCTTCCCCGGCTTGATATTATATTCGCTTGCAAGTGGAGATACCAAGACGGGTAGCATCAGGAGTAGCACCAGCGGTGTCATGATCGGGCGGATTTAGCAAAAATGGTTGATCGATGGTTTACCGGTTTATCGTCTCGATTTGCGAGTTCGGCAAGGTTGAACTCAATTGGTTTCATATTGCGATGATCCGCTATTTGGTCGATGGTGGAATCTTGTCATTTTGTTCAATCAGTTACTCAATATGTCTTCGGCATTAGTTAAGTTGTGCAACGAAAATGGCTTTTATACGGTGATATAAGCACAGCTTCAGACCCATGTTTACCAGGTGATTTCTCCTTTCAAGAGTGACAGCGTATTCGCGCAGAAGTTAAATGAGTATTCAATTTCGAATAGGTTAATGAGAGTTTAATGGACTACAGGGATGGAGCCAATCATCCCCCCATGGCTGCACTCTCACTTTCGAATACACAAATTTCAGAAATATTTGAAAGTTAAAAGTCAATCAAATTTCTGTCCCTCCCAAAACGATATTGAATTCCGAGCAGGGGGTTGATCTTCTTGTCTTCAACCGCTCGAGGATTCTGAACGAAATTTTCAGAAGAAAAAGAACTGTAACACGGCATCATGTCATTTTGGCATAAAATATTGTGTGGTGCGATCTTTGTACGATTCACTCACCTTTGGATGTGAATGTTCACGGATTCGGAATGGTTCATAGGAATCCATATTTTGGTTCGCCTAATTGGCTACCATCATAGGGTATACTATGCATATGTACATGCATAAACATAACGTTTTCATGCGTTTTCATCATCCAACGCTTAATCACAGTATTTTAGTAGTATTGGTTTTTTTTTCAGTACAGGTTTTTGCGAAGAAATGTGTGCTCGTCATGGAGGATGTGGTTAAGAAAATTCGCGACTTTATAGTCAACGGATCTATGTTGTAACCTTGATGTTTATTGCTAGCACAATGGATTTCAGCTTTATACCGCTGAAACCAGAAAGAATTGGATCAACCGCTGCAGTTGTAGGTAGAGTGTGACACCTCAACAGCTTCAATGTAACCCGAGTGGTAAAAATCTGTGGTCAAAAATGGTCTCGTCCCTATCCCCCCCCTGCATGCTGGTAGAAGGTGGTGGAAGGTGTTCGATGTGGCTTCGCCATAGCTTAATCATACAAAAGCAAACGCTTTTCAACCCAAGGCCAGCGTGCGATGGGAAATTGCTAGCCGCGCTCCAAAATAAAAGCCTCGCTACGGAAGAAAAGATGTTTAAGCGAGCCGCCCATTTGATGAAGAACCACTGGATTAACCACTCTAAACACAATTTAGAACCATAGACAATTAACTGCCGGCAGTGGGAACCGACGAACATCTGTAAATTATTGGCGAACACCTTCCTTCTTGGGAACCTGCTAGAGAGTTGCAAAGGGAGGGGTCTCAGGTTAGCCTTGACACTGATCACTTGACATAGAGGTTATAGAATATAGTCAAACAAAGTAGCTTAAACAGTCATGTAAATAAAGTACAGTCATAAATCTTCAATCATAAAGTGCACTACCACATGTAAACCGGAAACTCCGAGAGGACCTAGATTGATGTCAAAAACATTGAAATTGAATGAGAAAAACCATATACCATAATAGTACCATCGTGATGAAAAGGTGGAACTATAGTAGGATTCAATTTTGCCACCTCGATATTCCCAAGCTTCATTCAATATCACGGAGAACATTGTGTCTTTTGGAGACTTTAGGTTAGCTTTTCAGCGTTATTAGATCATTAGGTTACAGAACCAATGCACAACTACGGCCACGGGAGACATCATCACAACGCATGGTGGTCCACACCACAAGCTTATCAACTCAGGCAGTTTCACCGGGTTGCCCGACCGCAATTATGAGGTACCGGGCAGGCCCCGGCCTTTTCTTATCAGGCACCGGGAAGGCCCCGGTCATTGGTTTAAATCACGCGGGTNCTGCCTATGCATATGAAGTCCACAGTTTGAATTTTTCTATGTCGGGACCAGGAGAGCGGGCGGGTTGGACTTTACTGGGAAAGCTCTCGGAGAAAGCTGTCGGCTGAAGTCTTAACTCGCTGGGAAGGATCAAAGCACATCCATCATGACTCATAGCGACGGGAACTCTGTGGAATAGGATTCATGAACTCGTAGCCTAGCGATACCAGGTTACCAAACCAGCTTTAGCAGTTTGCATCTCCGTCACGTGGTCTACGACAACCACCCACGCTAGCCATCGTTGGTTTGCCGTTCATTGTTTCATGAATCCTAGCCCTGTATGTTTGACAGTGGCTGGGCTAGAGCTCATGAAAGATGTTGGACGATAATGGTGATAACTACCGGATGATCCAAAAAAAAACGAATATGACAATTATCATATAGATTTTGAAGGATATTCCAGAAAACCTCCTATAGAATCTGAAAAGAAAAACTTTGAGAAGATCCAAAATTTATTTCCGTCTTTCCCTGGATATCTGCTATTTTGAATCGAAATATTTGCGAACACCACTCAGTTGCAGTGGTTCCCCGAATGTTTTCACCGCGCAGAAAAAGTCATCCACAAGGATTGAGACACATCGTCTTTTTCCTATTTATGGACCAAACAACAGGACACCGAACGCTTCTTTTATTTTCAGGCTCCTTAAAATATCATTTGAGAAAAAATTTATTGATATATAATAGCAAACTATTTTCTTTGCGCGATCGCGTTCTTGGAGGTTTACTTGTCATGATTCACAGGATTTTTTTTGAAAGAAGACTGAACATTTCCGTGTGACCTGCCCACTTATATAAAAAGAGATTAGTTTGGCCAAAAACAAGACTGAAAAAGTTGGATATGATCTTCATAACGACCCGTATCATAAAAAACTGTTAATAGTCGCTAAAGATTACAAGTTACTTCACATTTTGCTCGAAAAATACGTCCACTCTGGATGAGCGCTTTTTGACACCTTCCCGAACGCTTTCGTGAACTCCGCTACCGGAGATATGTAGTCTAGCCCAGGGTGGTGGTGAATAAATCAGAAACACGCCGGTTAAACTGCTCATTTTCGCTGTCAACGGCGGAGTGAATGGGGCAATTTGTACTGGGTGCGTGCGCGCAACGCGCGTGCATATATACGATATGATGAAGTCGTAGTCGTATGTCTGACGTCCACACATGAGGTCCATTCGCACCCCTGACGCAAGTCAGACGCACGCATTTGAGACATACTCAGGCAGTTTCACCGGGTTGCCCGACAGCAATTATGAGGTACCGGGCAGGCCCCGGCCTTTTCTTATCAGGCACCGGGAAGGCCCCGGTCATTGGTTTAAATCACGCGGGTATACCGGTCAGACCGACAACACAAGTGGAATACCGGGCAGGCCCCGGGCATGATAATGGTGATGCTTAGAGAGCCGTGAGAACTCTGGGGTTCATTTTACCGAGTCCGTTCATGAGGAGCAGCATTATTCTTCATCAGAAAAAAGTAAGCTTTTCTGAACCTACCTTAGGCAGTATATTATTTGTACTGGGAGGAACTGGGCAAGCGTTAGATCGTTTATTTCTCGGCCAGGAGCCCATGTATATTCTGCTTTTCGTCTGCTGAGTAGAGTAGAGAAGGATTCAAAGCATCCTATAGTTGAAGCCAGGTCTCTAGGAGGGACTAAGAGTTGCTTTGGAACAGTCGGCCTCGAAACATGTTTCCGAAAGGTGGGTTGTTATGATAATTTCCCCTGCAAAATTCACCGAATTTCTAAGGAGTTTAGTACTCAGATGCATCTTAAAGCGCAAGAAGTGCTCTCACCAAAAATATCCACGGCTGCCCAATAAAACGGATTATAAGGAATATGATGGCAAAAAAAAAATAAACGAGAACATTCCACCACTTCTTTGTGCGGTAAGTTTGCGATTTTTAAAATCCAGATGCTTGAATTGAAATGACTGTTTATTTGTTTTCTTTTTTAGACAGTCAGGATAAACAGAAGCTATCCAAAACCTCTCCGGGTACAATGAAATTTTTCCGAAGTTATGCGAAAGAGAAGGGTGTTTTCTCAAGAATATGAACCAAGCTAGCATTAAAAAGTGGTGTAGAGCAGATGTAAACTTAAGTAGAACAATAAAAGTA
>JARK01001376.1:840813-857541 GCA_000688135.1 Ancylostoma ceylanicum
CCCCCCCCCCCCCCGGTTGACGCCTACTGGGGCTGACCACCTTCACTTTTCGATCCCGATTTCCACGGATAACCATCACTTTGGAAGAACTATTTGCAAGACTATTCCACCTATGTTCACAAAAGTTCCTCTCAAACAAAAATTTTCAAGTTCGTCAGAAATTAAATAGGTGGTTTTGAGAGAGGGAGAATTTATCTTCATAATGGAAAGAAAGACGAGAGTGGACCTAAAAAAGACCCGAAGATACCAGCTGTCAAACTGACCTCTCAAAAAATCAGACATTTCATACTTGACGACCTAATAATTACAAAGTATTCCACAGTTACCATTTTGATTAAGAGATATGTAACGGGCAGTGGCGGACGGAGAAAGTGTGCGGGAGAGGGGAGAGCGTGGGGGCGTCCACCGTTGGTAACAAGTGCACAGAATTCGTAGGGATCTCAGCATAAACTCTGATACTGCCAACTGAATGCTGGCGTTTGTCTTATATGGAGACAGGGAATCTCATGATATTCATGATGATGATGAATATGATTAAAACATCACTATTCTACAAAACCGATTTAGAAACCCCGTAATCCCAGTAATATGAGCCTAGCTCACAACACCGTTCAGATCTTTCGGCAAGAACGCACGAAAGAAACACAATCATGCTACCATTCAAATTCTTGCTATAAAATGGCCGAATTATGAGGAAAGAAGTGACATTGGAACCCTTGCATTAGAACCCCTTGATAGTTGCAAAACTTTCTCGAATACGTGTTTATTCAAATACGAATTTTTGGTCATAGCCATACTAAACAATGGAAAAGGTCTCTTACAATAAGGTATACCGCAATTTTTCCTTATTTGAAATATCATAATGTCCCCCTGACGCTATACCCCATATGAGACGTACCCAGCGAGAAGAAGCAAGAAGAATAAAACACATTTTTCTTGAGCGTGGTGATGCCTATACAAGACAGTATTTACCAATGTGAGAACAATGCATTCATGATTCATACCGATTTTAAGAAAAAAGTCAAATAATCATTACTTGAACGCCTATTCACTAAAGTGTTCCAAGTACCAGAAAAAAGTATCAAACCTGGTTGAAATTGAAAACAGAAACGCGTTTGTACTCTATCTACGACTTTCTGAACTGTTACTTTTGAAAAATCGAACATTTTTCTCAAACTGTTTAGAAAGTCACAAAATACCAACACATCCGTCCCCTTTGCCGAGACCGCTTACTAATCGGACCCAACGAACCCGTGTGGGCGAACTAAAACAGCACCAGTCGGGGAAGTGGACACAGCTGCAAATCAAGAATTGCCGCTGAAGCCATACAGAAGCAGCAAACACATGTATGACTTGCAAAAACCCCATTTCACATCCATGATTGTGTTTCAATCCCTCACAAAAAAAGATTCCCACTCCCACACATGGAAAGTAGGAGTGTTCTCCTACACAAAACCAAAATCTTACCTCCTTCGCCTAGGAACAGTTTCGAGGGATCCCCAAAAAAATGGCACAATTCTTGACATTCATGTCGAACAACTTTGACTTCCCCATAACGGCACACAAGGGACACAATGGGTGTTGCAAACTATTCATATAAGGTGAACATTCTTTTCCATACCATTCCCTTTCAACTTCACCTGACACATTCACTCGCTCTGATACGAATAGCGCCAGAATAAATAAACGCATCAATGACAGAGGGCGAAACGCCCACGATAGTCAGAGTCAGATAAGACTCACACGTGCAAACGGGAAAAAAGAAGCTAGGATGATAAAATGAGTGGGGCGCAAATATACGTCACGTCAGCAAACGGCCAAAAGCCTTCGTTATAAGGCTGTCATAAACACGTCGACGTACCATATTTGGTGGGAAATAGCTCCTCGCTTCTGCTTGCTTTCTCACAAAATGACATAACACAGTCCATGTATTGCATTGCAGAATACAAATGCCTCTTCCCTCGTTCGTCAATGTAATACGCCTTCCTAAAAACATACATATAAATTAGCAATCACATAAAATTTGTTTGAATTTCCTACCCATTTGACAGTTCTAAAATAGCATAAAAACGAAAATTACAAATAGCTACGACATCACGAGGAGCGTTCACCATAACAACCTCCTTACGCGCCTATGCAATGACTATTGCCGTTGTATCAGCTATAACCAATCACAACCGATCACTACACCGGCTTTCCCAGAAACTTCCATGTACGCTCAAAATTTGTTGCGTCTGAACGCAAATTTTTGGCTAATGTTTTGCAAGATCATAGAAACGTCAATTTAATCAGAAAAAAAAGACGATATCAAGGTTCCCACTATCAGCCAAATTACTCTTAACACGATATCAAGGCCCTCACGATCACTTGAATCATATTCTTGGGGACGCTACTATCAACGTTCCTGTGCTTCTAAAAGAACATCAAACGTATTTCGGTCGTACAAAGTACAAAGTTAAGACCACAGAATTTCTCGATGACTGATAAAAAAGGAGCGACGCAGAGATCTCACAGACTGTACTCGAGTATGCTTTTCGAGAGTATAAGAACAAGGGAACTTTGCTAGATACTGTTATCAACGACTAATCCCTCGTTCAACCAAAATACGTCTACCATCAGACTACGCTTCCGAAGAGAGGAAGAAAAATATGAAATATCAAACTGACGCTGTTCCTGGGTAGCTCATGTACTGGCAGGTGGCCGGTGTGCACAGCTCTGACAAGCTTCCGCATAGCGCATTCACATGATCGAACAAGGCCAACGCTGAAATTTATAAGCTCTTTTAATTTCGCAAACTCATTTTTTGTATCTTAAATTTTTCTATAACGCACAGAAGAAGAAAACAAAGAAATTGGAAATAGTCATGCCGCTACAAATGCAGAAGAAAATTTAGACGAAAAGATCTTTTACCAGCATAAAAGAGCTTTGTTTAGGACTGAATCAAAATATTCACTGAGGAATTTCCCAGCAAAAAAAATTGATCCTCTGCTCGAGAAAAAAAACTGGAGCAATCTTGGATTTTTGGGATGTTTTGCAGCTCCAAATCAATCTTGAGAAATCAATTTATAAAGCTGAATTTTTCGAGAAAATAGGTATAGTCAACTCCAAATATCCGTAGACAAGAGTTGGGACCGCGGCGCGGTTTTCCTCCGCGTCTCTGCCCTGCATGCCACGCTGAATCCGTGCAGCAGACAGCGAGAGACCCGTGCCGCGCCCCCAACTCTTGTCTACGGACATTTGGAGTTGACTATAATATATTATGCAGCAGTGAGGAACTTCCGCATCTACTTGACTTCCTTTCCCGTAAAAAAATGAAGTGTCGTCAGTGGGTAAACATCCTGGTCCAAAATGAATGATAGTTACTATGAGGTTGGCAAGATAGAGTGCTCCCTTGTTCAAACATATCATTTGAAGAAAAAAGTCGTTGCTTCGTATGTGTATGATATATAGCACGCCTATTTTCCGGAATGTTCTCGATGAAATGACTGGTGTCACAGTCACTATAAATGGCAGGATTTTCACCCTCGGCACTTAGTTAACGTACCCATCGAGTTCATTGAATACAAAATTGTTGTGAAATGATCGAATGGAAGCATAGAAATGCTCCAAAAACGAAAATAAACGGTAATATGTAGCATATTTGTCTAAACTCAGCAAGGAAAGGGATAACTTTTGTTAGATCAACTTTTTCGAAGGCGTTCATACTGTCCGATACCGACAAGCGATTAAAAAAGTAGATGTGGGCAGTTAAACATGTTTTCCAAAGAGCAAGCATAAATAACATTGCAAGCTACTTCCAATAAATGAACTGCTCTATAGAAAAATTTCCAAATTAACCAAAGAGAAAAAACGAAAGGTAAGGAAGGAAAACACTCACTGTGAGTAGCCAACCACTCACGTGGATCGATTCCGGGAGGAAGCGCGGTGAATTTCTCGATGACCTGATGGAGAAGTTAATTATTCATATGTAAACTGTTTAGCGCTGGTCACACATCATTGCTTAGCGTCTAACAATTCTAGGTTAACCAGAAACATACGTACATGATCTTCTATCGAATCACACACGCAAAGTTCGGCTGACTGTGACTTTCGCGTGGATGATCGCTGAGCAACGGAAGCGCTAGCGACACGTTTTGTTTTCGCGTCTTTGACATCCCTTCGCCGCGATCGACTGAAAACAGAAATACGATTGATCAAAAAGAAAACAACTCAAGACTCATGGCTGCTCATGCTAATCTATCTCAGAACAGCTTGAAGGAAATCTAAAGAAATAGTATAATCAAATCAGAGTAGAAGCTATACATAATGCTCGCTCCCTCGTAAGGGAAAGCAAGCAGAAAGAGCAGCTATATTTTGTGATTACCATTTCGGAATTTAAGTAGTTTCTGCCGCAATCTCATAAGATTTTGTCATAATCTGTACATACAGCCGACGGCGATCACGTTCCACATGTAAAAAGCTGCATAATGCCCAACCACAGGTCCGGTCACCGCTCCCCAACAAACCTTCGCTCTTTCCTCTTGATAAAATTACATCCATCAAACAACTGTTTCCACTCGCCAAGAACAGTTCGAATAGAAGTGAAACGGCCGGAGTCGGAGGCACTAATTGGAGGATGAGTGACTACATCAGCTGTCATCAGATACTGTAAGACGTAGAAATAGCAGATTGACTTTGCATGGAGGTGAAATGCTTGCGAAAACAGTAATTGTGAGCAGCGAAAAAGACGGAGAGGGGGAGGGCAGTGTGATAAGCGTCTTATTATTGAGAAAAAGCATCGCAACTCACACGACTCCAAAATCAACACAGAATTTGCGAGAAGCTTCCAATGAACGAATTTTGCACAGAATAGCAAAGACGCTAGCAAAAAGAAAATCGCAGGATTCTGGATGAATCAAGTACTTCAAACGTAGCAACACCACACATTTCATGGATTGATTTCAAAAGAGCCATGTGCAAAAAAACATGAGCTAGAGTAAAAAAAAGAATAGTACAGAACCAGCTGATCACAGAAGAACGTTGCTATAGAATTCCACCCTTACAATAAAAAAGGTAGTTGGGAACGTTAGTTTAAACGTGTTTTGCACATTTTTTTTGCTTTCGAATCCATATTTTTCAATTTTTCTGCTTGTATGTGAGGAATTGGATTGATGACAGACTGGATTTTCAATAAGACTAAGGAACACTCCGTTTTTCTTTCCGATGAACAAAACAGTTCACGAAATGCATACAATATCACCATCTTGTTGTGCTAGCAGAACACAAGTGTACTCGTGCAGAACCCATGGCAAACCTAGTTAGACCGAGTTTTGCATGACATCTGCATGAGCACGCATGTACCAATCATGGAATTTGCATCCTTCAATCCCATCCAGAACATGGTTTTATCTCATGCAAAACACGGTTTCTAGATTTCCTGAGAGGAGACTTAGAAAGCGCCGGCTACATCGGATTAGAAGATGCAATACCATGACTAAGACATGCGCACTCATGCAGAACCCATCCAGATTCCATGCAAGATCCGGTTCAAACCATGTTTTGCATGAGATTTGCATGGGTTCTGCTTGAGCAGGCGGGTGTTTAGCATGGGTTTGCGTGTGTTGTGCATCAGCTTGGCTCCTGGTGTAACTTCCCACATCCTTGTTCGTTAACAGGCATGATAACGGCCACACATGCCTTGAATAAAAACCTTGCTCTGGCACGAGCAAATACTGGCGTAAGTTGCACTTCCATTGTTTGATGCATCCAGCACCTCTATAGCTCTTCATTTTTCAAGGAGTTAACTTCTGCTGTATGTCCGACTGAGCTGTTTCAAACATCAAGACGGTGAATGTTTCTTACGTTGGCATGCAGTATTTTTATATATCAGGGAAACATGCAGACTTTTAGCGTAATAATGAGAACCGCAAACTGTAAATTTTTTCCAGATATAATACACTTTCAAGTGTGAACACCTTCGTCTCCAAGGACTGTGTTCATAGCGAACACAGATTAAGTTAGACAGATAAGGAGTAAATTGGCTTTAGTCACTCTTAGAAGCCAACAATGAAAGACATTTTTAGTTGAATAAGATCAAATGAGTAAAATGAGTAAAAATATAACTGGGAGGTGAATCACTTTCTCGAAGATAGCATCAACCGTGCAAATTTACGAAGGGAAAAAAGTAGAATCCCATCACTAATGTATCACCTGATAAAAAGAAGCTGGCTGGCAAATTACGTGAGTGATAAGAAATTCCTAATCGTTCTTCAGTCAAATATTATAAATGAGTAATACGATGTCAGGCTATTCTACTCATCGTACCACATGTGATAACCCAGAATGTTTGGTCAACACTTCCATAGCTAGTTGTTCCGGTCCTGGTGAAAATCTGTCTAATGAATAACGATCGGAGATGTTTTGACGCTTAACAGTTTTCTACTCCCAAAGGATGAGGAACAAAGCGAATGCAGCGTCGTCCAGGTTGAAAATGTCGCTCTTCCATCGATTGAACTGCGTCTTGGGCGCGATGTTGTGAAATACAAAAGCGCGTCAGAACGTCAATAACAAGAAAAACCGGAACAGAGAACGATAGTAGCCATTCCGAGTTCGCACCGCAATGCATCCGCAAGCAGCAACAAATGGGCTAGCAATGGCAGTTGCAAGATAGGTGACGAGAAACAAAAAACGGGACGAAAATAACCAGTGACACGTGGAACTTCCATGACCGTGATCCGGCACGCAACCAGCTTCGGCTGAGTTACGACTTCATCGACTCCGGGTGGTAGAGATGGTGATGCAAGGAAAGCAAGAACATGGGCAATTACGGGTAGAATCTCGCGGAACTGGTCTCGCGCCACGCGTCAATGCTTTGCACCAACAGATGCTTCCAGAAAATCGGGTACCGCGCTGACATACGTGTACACAAACGTGAAACCTTTATCATGACTGGTACCATTAACATCCATCAATAGCTAAATTGAAATCGCTTAACGTTGGATGAGACAGCGAAGCGAGGGAGCCCCTCACAATTAGCGGAGGAATTGGCTTTGCTGGAGGAATTGGCAGTGGTGTGAAAATGCTCAAAAAATTCTATTCAATTTCCTTCCAAGGCAGAGCACGCGTTCCAGATGAAGTGCACCACGCAATATGCTAGTAATTTTTACAGCAGGGAACAGAAATTTGCATGTTCTATTGGATATCAATAAAACAAAGAAAGAACGGTAGGAACACCGCCTAAATTGCTCGAATGCTCTCTTGGAACAGAAGCATTGACGAACGTTCAAACAAATAAATCGTTGTCAGCAGCGAGAACAGAGTGCAGCCATCAATTACTGCTTTGCCTCATTCCGAGACCTTATGGTTATAGGTTCAGCCACATCAAATACGTGCCAGAACGTATAACACGTGCAGGGAACTATTAAGACAGTGAGTGATTAAAGTAGGACGGCAAATCTTGCCACTTACACTTAAAGAACCTACAGAATCAAACAACTAGATGAGATCCGATCTCAATTATAGCAATTAGTCCACTTGCCAGCACTAAGAAAGTCAACTATTCCAAACAGTCGTTAATCAATCGGACTTGAGCGCCATGCAATTCCATAGAAGGTAGAATGTTTATCTTTCGCTTCCTTTTGAAAATTGTCTTAATACCACAAGGATGTTGCGCTGCGAAACCGATAACAGAATGCTTGCTTAGTGACGTGGCAGGTTCAGAAATTAAAGACGTGTGATTTTCCGTTTCAATGCAAATTCCACCCAACGACGTAAATGTCATCATAGTCACCATAGAGAGTTCCGAAGTCTCTCAATGAAAGTCCTTTTTATCCGCCTTCGTTCAGCGTTAGATACTAAATGCTGTTTCGTTGGAGCAAACTCACCACAAAGCAGGAAATTGGTTTGTATACCATACCTAAGAATCCGTAGACGAATTATCGAAGAAAAGTAATCCCAGGGGAAGGATCTCAAATCAGTCCAGCGATGCAGAAATATGTTAATACTTAAATAATAGGAGAATCAAAGTAACGAAACAGGTGCGATTCGCTTTTCAAAACTTGTCGAAAGTTTTTGAACCTGACAGTTAATCTTTTAATATTCACTTGTTAAACTCTAGATTTACCATCACAGCAATAGCTAATACTATGCCTTGATGGCAATGGTTGAGCCGTCAGATCACCGAATCTCCACCACTGAATCATACTTCAATGTAATTGAAACGAAAATGCTAGGTTAAGATTTTCTACATCCAACAAGTAAATTGAAGAGTACAACCAAAGAAAAAAAATCATTGTGGTCCTGAGGGATCACCTATCTTTGTTACAAGATCCAACATGTGATGAGGAAACGTTACAATTCAGCAGTCCTAAGCGGGTGTATCAAAAGAATTCGCTCACATCACTAAAGGTTTCGCAAAGAACATTGTTCTTGGAAACTTAAAGAGCTGAAAGTTCTGGGGAAAAGCGCAGATTTCGTGCCGAAAGGGTAAAAAACATGAGGAAACAAAGCACTGGTAGTTTCTGCAGAGTTTTTCTATGCAAGCCATCACCACCTCATGTTCACTGTGTTCAGAAGTCATTTGTATTGATTTTTAGTTACACTGTTCAAGACCAGAACTACTTTCACCTCCAGGACGTTCTTCGATGGATTGTGAAACTGTTGGAAGAACTACCCCCAGATGGGTAGAATATGCTCGAGAGTCTTTTTCGCCACCGTTGGTGCCTTTTACAAACTCATTAGTGCGTTTACCGTATAAATTCAGCTCATCCCAAGTACTATGATAACATCAGAGGAAGCTGCAGCCTGACATTTAGGACCAGTTGGCCTCATTATTCGTTTACATTCCTAGGCATTTGCGGAACGGCAAACAATAATGCGCAATTTAAATAAGCAGCACCGGCAATCAGAAATGTTCTAGAACCACCGAGATGTTAACAAAACTGTGATGATGAACAGCGATGAGTTGTTCGCTGAAACCTGACGGAACTATACAATCCCTCATAACGCAGGGATAACTGATGTTCTCGCAATTCCAAGAATGTAATTTCGTAGTGCAAACATATACGAGGAAAATGATGCAAGGACTGGATAAAATTAATGAACAAGCAACTGGAGAAGAAAAAGCGACAAAAGAAAAATCAGGAATTGAATAAAATTTACGGGTGGGTACTTAGAGCACTAGCAACGGAGAAGAACCATTTAAGGATACTAATACCCCAGTATAAAGCAAAGATGAACTTCAGGTAAAAGATGGACACTACATAAATTCATCTATCCTACTCTTATAAAACTATGCAAAAGAGAAACAGCGACCTAGTAGTAAGACAGAAACCAAGATGTTAGTAACGTAAGCCCATTAGTGAAGCGATCCTTCGTATCCGTGGCCTAACAAGGTGAAACATGAAACCATGGCGAAATGTCGAGTCATGTTGTGTCATATTCAATCAAGGATTATGCATGCGAAAAACGGGACCAGGTGGTGAATACGAATACATATAACAACGACCTCCAGTGCTGCACCTTTATGTATCACTACCGCATCAAAGGTCAGAAGAGCACAATGGGAAACCACATACGGCGCGAGAGGGAGGGGAAGGGTAGGGGTGGTGAACTATTCATTTAAACATCACTTCTGGAATGTGAGGTTAGTTTTGCGCCAGAAAGAGGTGCGTGCCCGTGCGGCAGGTGTTTCGCCGATGGTCAAAATGGAATAGATCGCCGTGTGTCCGCCAACGACCAAACGCGACCCTATCCCCCTTCTTTGTCCACCCGGCGACGAGCGCGCCCACCTCGTACAAACATCTTCACAATACATGACAGGTCAGGCAGTGAGCTGTCACCAAACCTTCTTATCCAATGACAGCAGTCACTACAAACATTTCCATCTGTGGATTCCCAGAAAATCCAAAAATATTAAGTTTCCCCATGAATTCGAATAAGGAGGGTGAAAGGGGAAAAATTAAAACAAAGAATGCCCCTGAGACTGAAATAGTGACTCATCTGAGATTCTAAGAGACATATTTGAAGAACAACAATTATGAATTGGCTCACCATATTGTTTTAAAAAATGGAGTTTAATTCCTTTTGTCACGATGACAGTCATACTTCGAGAAGCGAAGTATGACTGTCATCGTGACAAAAGAGTTGTTTTCTCAGTACAACAATCCAATTCAGAAATGGGGCTTACTTCCATAAGACAAAAGGTCCCAATTCCAGGTAGCTCAAACTATTCTTACTTACGCAAAGCAGAGATGCTATTCGTTCACAGTATCCTGGTCTTGAAGTCTCTTCAAGGTGCATTTATTTCAACATGTGGTTTCTTAGAAATAAAAGCAACATAACAACGAAGCATTAATCCTGCCCTGTAAATTTCATGCATCCAAAACCACTTATTTATGACAAACTGGAAGTGACTAACATCGCAATGGATGCAGAAATATGAGATAAAGTGGAAAAAAAGTAAGAAATACAAAACTATCCTAGACAAAAGAATAATCTTATAATTTAGATCAATTAATCGCGAACTGACAAATTACAGAACGCAAAAAAAATGTATTCAAGGACGGATTTGAAGCAAAACAAACCCTGCGATCTATGAAAGATCCAACTTCCTTAAGAGGGTCGGGGATGAAATCGAGCAGGGACACGTTCGCAAATCCTACAGGGTAAAATATCTGACTTATAGCACTGCAGTGCAACGTTGTTGGAATGATATGTATGTATACACATGCGTCCATGTGAACATTTGTTTGTTAGGAGTGATGGATTTCAAAATTTGCAAAATGCATACAGTGGCGAAAAAACGGCATAGCGATGCTCTCAACTTTTTGAAATTGGGAAATGTTTAGACCAAAGGCCACCTATAGGCAATCCTTTTACGTTTCTCTAGTTTGCGATATAAGTCCCCCTGCAATGTCCAAGAAACGGAGCAGATCCTTGAGTACTACGATTATAGTAGGATAGTCAAACAAAAAGGCGAACAATCACAACATCACATGGCGTATTGCACTCATGCATAGTGTTCAAATCATAAATGCGACCACCAGAATTATAATCGCGTTTATGACAACGTGTGGCAGAAATATAAATCGAGGACCGAATATGGAACGACCAAATGTAGACCGCCTCCGCAAGCGAGGAAGCGTTCGTAAGTAGTAGAGGGACGAGAACCAACGGAACAATAGAACGCTCATGAATCGTTCATATTTGCAGTAGTGTAACATAAAACTCAAGTTTTTCTTCCCATCTGTAAACTGCTAACATTTTTCAGATTATGATGAGAACTAACAGCGCTTCTCGCCTGCATTCATTGAACCGTGGGAATATGTACATGCAAAACCACCTCATCAGGACCTTACCTAAACTTTTTGTATTTCTGCGCTGACCTTACAGGACAAAAATCGTTAATTTAGGATTCATTTGTAATTTGGATGCATCTGTCGTGACGAAACAAGAACTTTAATTTTCACACGATCGCCCATCACGATCAAAAAATCGGTCGTGGCGGTCATGCAAACAAAACCAGAGCAACAAAGAAAGACTCCGATCCTAATCGCCTTGACACATAGTGGCACTTTGGTGAAGCTTAGCTTGGTAAGAGTTTTGGGGACACCCACGATTAGAAGCGAGGAAAAAAGACAGCTGGCATTTGCTGAAGCCGAACGAAACATGTCTCCCAGCAATCGCCTGTTGAAATACGTCCCACCAGCGTTCGATGACAAACGATAAGTCCAAACACATCGGAATTCCCAAGAAAATATCGCAAGAACCGGGTGCGCGATAACCGAGAGAATACTGGAGGGAAAAAAAAGCGCATCGATTGTGTGACGAGGGAAAGGCGCAGTTGATCCTTTGAGTTGGGAGGTAGACGCAACGAGACGCCTGGACTTTCGGTTCCCCAAATCACGTGCACGAGGACAACTATTCCATGTAACAACCAATCTGATATATAACTGATCACTGCGTATACAATAAAAGGGGGCCATATTTCATAAGTTTCAGACAGCGTTCGCTGATGAAAACACATCAACGAATACTGAAGAACAAAAATATTTCAGGAAAGACAGAGAGGGAAGAAATTCAGTCAGAATCATTTTGCGAGAGGTAGAAATCCTTAAAGCGCTAAATAATGAGAAATTTCGCGACTCCGTACGGAAATGAATAGTTCCCAAAACCAGATAAGCTACAATTACAAGAATATGATAATCAAAATTCAGATAAGCATGAGATTCGAGGACCCTCCGAGAGTTTCCTTTTAAAAAGCAGTTGAAAAATGAATTATAGCTCCAGTAGAACGTACTCAGACTGCAGCCAATTTCAGCGGACTGTCAACTACAAATATAGAAAAGTAGAAAATGATTAATGTCGTGGGCGGCGGAAGTGACGCAGACAGCAAGCAAAAGACAGAACTCTGTTGCAGCCACTGTACGGGCGGTAGCTGGGACCCGTGTAAATAATCACAGGTAAGATGAAATAAATTGTGAGAAACTGGTCCAATGTAAGCCAAAATGCGAGGAAAATCATAGGAACAATGGTGGTAATAATATCTAAGCGGAAACCCATCAGTATTTGTCAGCCGCCGGCGGATATGACGTGTGAAGGAAGGACGGGTCGCGGGGAGACGAACGGGCGGTATTGCGACGCATGTGGTGGGAAACAGGCAACACGGGGCGAGTTCGAGTTTGCCTGATTTTGTGACTGCATGCATCCGTGGCGAACGTACCACGGCGGCAATCCGCCTCAATATTTGCTCCGATGCATTTATTTCGGAACGCTCGGGGCGCGCCGCTCTAAAGCGGCGATTTGGATGTGATGCGTCCGGCTTCATACAGAAATTCCCGACATGACACGATTGCCCATCACATCTGAGGAGGCTAAGATAAATTGCGATGGTCGTAAAACCCGGCTGAACAACAACCAAGAAAATGAATACTGTAATTTGTCACAGACATGAAAACGAATACTGTAATTAGTCAGGTGCTGCACTAAATAGATTTGCTCGACGACTGGGACGTTGCCCGATAGTTGCGGCGACCTCGAAGGTGGCGCGTGCACATGTAATGTGTTCGGCTCGGCGTATCAAAGCAAACGCCACCACAAATGAAACCTTGAACCAGAAAGTGTGAACGAACGGAGAACACACGCACAAATAAAGCACCAATTACTTTGGTCAGGTGGTTCTGGTTAAAAGATTCATTAAAGCGGATGCATCAAGTATGAAACGCTCGTAGCAGCATAACCATTCGGATCGTTCGACAATGGATGAATGAATGGCGCACGAAACAGGCTTTCTCCCGCGAGGAAACAAGGGAAACATGTGGAAACGCCGAGTGTACACGCACACCAAGGAAATACCGGATTCGAAAATGCATGGCACTTCTAGTGCTGCCGGCACACCTGTTCGCCGCTTTTTCTTACCTTTTTTCAAATGAAAAACTGCAGCAAAAATGTAACACGTACGCACGTTGAGAATCCCAGCAAGTATCTGATGCAAGTGGAATTAGCACGGCGAAATAGAGCTGAAGCTCTATTCCCTGATACCTAACAATCATATCCGGCTAAGAAAATGAGCGCCCCTGGTTACAAAGAAGCAATCACGAAGAGTAAAACAAAGTGCATATCTTTTTTTTTCTCGTTTTTGACGTTTTTTTTTTCTCTATAGCACCACCATGGACTTTATTCCCAAACTGACACCTTGAAATCTAGATTCACAAAATATGTAGCAGAACTCTTTCAAACCCAGTTTAAAAAAAAAACCTACTAAAAGACGAATTCAATTACATGTAACTTTTTTCAAGGCAAAATCAAAAGAAAGCTGAAAATCATCTACGTGAGACGATGAGACCACCCATATTAGCGAGCAATTTGTGCAGCTGCGAATACATTGGGATCAAAATTCAGTTTACGAAGTCGATAAATTATTCAAAAGCTTGAAAGTAAGTAGTGCAATGCATTAAAACTAAAGCACCTTTCATGGTATATCCAATGTTTTAGTCATTCGACAGCCCATATAACGCATTAACAATGTATTCTCTCATACTAGAATATAGTAGAATGTGGACTGGAATCGGAGGGATGAACAACCAGATCAAAATTTACACAAGAGACAAAACACGCTTTTTAATCTATGCGTCCACGAACTTCATGACAGACATTGGTAGAGGCGGACACACAGCTGGCCAACTGAACGTGCACTATAACCCAACCACGGGGCGACTTGCACGATACCATCATAATCAATCAACACATCGGCAAGAGTTCTCCCATGAAGTACTTTTTTTTCTGCATGTGACCTTCTCACAGTAGGATACAGCAGGTATGACGTCTATACCACAAAAAATCCTCGACTCCTTGGTCTTGTGATCACAGGGAACTTGCAGCTCTCATTCGCGAGAAATGAGAGAAAGTAGGATCAATGTCAGGGAAAAGAATGAAATTCGAGAGAATATGAGAATTAGTTCACTTGCCGGGACGTAAACTATCCTCCGACGGAAATGGAAAAAGTAAAGGAAAACGAAGAAGTAGCTATTCTGCAGAAAATTCACACGCGAAATCACGGTATTCATTGACCTACCCTACTGAATAAAAATTTTAAAATATCCGGAGTTGTGACAAAAAAAAGCCCATTAAAAAACGACTAAATCGACCTGGTAATAATGTATAGCAATAATTATCACCAAATAACAGTGGTAAGAAATGAAACAAAGAAACCTTAACAGATGATCTAAGCAGTCTCGAATGAATGAAATTCTTGGAGGCCTACTACATATTCTGAACACCTAAAATATAAATACATAATGGAAAGAATTCCCCTGCGAAATGAGAATATGAAAACATGCTGTCAAAAATGGCTATAGAATTTTGTATTTCGATTAACGCTCTACTTTGCGACGAAACGTCAAGCCTAACGTACTAAATTAAAAACAAAAAAGATAATTCAATCCACTGTTAAGATTTGGAAGCTAGTACGCAAAAGGTTTGATCACTTCTTTGCTGATCTTTCCTTTTTCTTTGCTGTTTCCATGAATCTAAAACAATAACGTTCTACGCTTAATTTATGTACAGTGGACGTCGATGGCGGTGACCCGTCTGCGGCCTCGAAATGCACGCGGCGCGACCGCACCGCTCACGCTAGAATCGTCGCCGCAGTGGCGTATCTAGGTTTTCTTGATAGTTGATCATGGCATTTGATGATAACTAGCACGAAAACTAACTGACTATCAAGAAAACCCCATAATTTTATGTCCCGGAGAGGATTCTCGCTCGAGCGGCGCGGTCGCGCCGCGTTCTTTTCGAGGTCGCAGACGGGTCACCGCCGTTGACGCCCACTGTATATCACATTCAGAGCTAATTTATTGAAAAAGATTACAACTCAGGTTGTAGTACTCAGTTTCAATATAACATAGGTTACCTTAGTTCAGATTTAATAATATAGAGTTTGAGAAAGACATAAGGCAAATTCAAATACGCTAGAAAACACAAGGACTAAAACAGCTGCCTCTAGATAGTACACCCAGGGATGTAATCAAAAATAGCATTGCAAACTCGTAGAAACTTTCTCGCACAAAAATGATCAAACTATCAAACCAATACACTTTGAATATAAAACAAAAAAAAAACGGCAGTGGCAATAGTGTACCATCAAACGGCACAAAACTGTAGTTTCATTTTACAACTATTATAGTTAACTCCAGCCAACCTCGCGTTTAACAGAAGACACTTTAAAAACGTCAAAAAGCAATGTTTTCTCGAGCCACTCCTGGCTCACAGTACAATTGTAGGAACTCAGGTAGAAGCAGGTAATCTGATATGAAAATTGCTGCCAGGGAACTAGAAACTCTACCCAACACAGAAAATGAAAAAATCATTTTTGGCCTGACATTAGCCCCAGTTCATTTTGAAGATAGCGAAACTTTAAACTCAGGCAACACCCAGAAATTTTCTTTGGCGAACTACTGTGGAATTCTTGGAAACGTGCTTTACATGAAGGAGAAACAGACTACTTCAGAGATTTTAGGTCAGTGTAACAATACCAAATCGAAGAGACCTTGGCTGCATAATTCTTCGTACCCTCCCCATCATTTCTCTTCAAACCCATACGCCGTAGGCGTAGTCATGATGAGATATTAAACAACTGTGAAGGCAGACAAAATGTACCACTATATATTAGGGTGTCACACAGGTTCGTGCTGTTAAAAATGTTCAACTATTTCTTAGAAATAGAAATCACACAACAAAAGCTGTCCATCAAAGTTTGAACCCCAACAATTACCAGCGCTCTTGTGCCATCATCCTGACAGGAGCCCATTTCCGTCGCAGTAAAATGCAGTAAGCCAAGAGGAAAAGAATGAAGTCAAATAGTATTGGAAAGCACCGACTTCGGCAGATCAATTCTCACTCACTGAGTATTCCCTTGGTCCGCATGAATAGCAGACGGTTGGACATAAAATTACGAGTGATTGAAAATCTCCCACTGGATTATTTACTTCCCCGCAGGATCCGTCCTCCCCCATTAGATTCCGAGCCAGAGCGAGATTTGAAACATTTGGTGTAGTTCTCACAGGAAGCTCAAGACTTGCTGCTAAAAAAATTTAGTGTTTACGAAAAGATATTTGCATACCCGCCCAAACCTTGTTAGCCCCTAACATTTTGCAGGAATTCGCAATTTTGATGAAAGTAGATTTCATTATCAAAAATGAAATAGCGCGTAACTCACAAGGAGTCCACGGAAACAGGAGTGAGGGGGCGGGG
>JARK01001376.1:869918-885730 GCA_000688135.1 Ancylostoma ceylanicum
GCGCAGAGGAAACAGTGCCTTCATTCGCTCCTTTCTGGAGTGTTTCACGCATTTTCGTCATTGTCAATGAGTTCGCCGCTCCGGAAAAATGCGAAATTCGGCGGAATCTCTACCACAGAAATTTCCATGACTGCTGACTTTGAAGGCAGCACCCACGGAAATGCTCACTTTCGAGGTGAGTCCTTCTCCGTGTGGTCGGCTGCCAGACAATCACAATGGTAACTTGAACTCAGAAAAAAGCGGCCTATCTGTGGAGATACGGCCGTGGACACAGTGCCGAGCGTGGCCATTTTTGTGTCCGCCACGCCAGTTAACGCTATTAATTTGGCATGCTACGAGTGCTCTGGCCTAATGTATCATGTTGTATATGGTATATTGTACAGCGTAGGATATGGAATGCACACCATCCACAAAAATTCGTAAAGATACGCGCGTATACCCTCAGCGGAAAACTCGTCCGCGCTGTGGACGCATAGGAAAGGGCGCCTTCATTTCCCGTCTTCCGGCGTGTTTCACGGTGTTTCATCACTGCCTATGAGTTCATCGCCCCTGAAAACCCCAAAATTCAGCGAAATCTCCAACACAAAAATTTCCGTGGGTGCTGCCTTTAAAAGACAGCGCCTATAGCAATACAGGTTTTCGAGATATCACTACTTTCAGTTATTTTGAGGGACACAACACTCCATTCAGTATTTGGTCAGTACGGAACGAGAGCTTCTTATATGCTTTATTTGATGAGCTTTAGGCGACTATCGCCTTCGTCAGATCTTAATATGAGAGCACATTACATACAATACATAGCAACAACGTAAATGGCCACTGTCTGCACCCACCGAGCTCGCTTGTAGAGGGGATGCAAGGAATTCGCGTCGGGACTACTGTGGTTATTTATACAGTACTTCGTGATACGGTAATCTCCCTAATCTCCCTTAGCCGAAACACCGCTGGTCCTCCTGCCTTCCATGGTCGATCAAGCAATGTACTTCAGCGCCTCTAAAATATAAGAAGCTCTCGTTCCGTACTGACCAAATACGAAATCGTTATCAAATGAGGCTTCGAGACAGCACCATCACACAATTACTCCATTCAGTGGTCAAACTCCTCAAAACATTGATCTCCAAGAAATCCATGCAATGCATACAGGTGGAGGAGGGGAAAAATTGGGGTCCCCGCCACTTCAGGGAAAATAAAAATATTAGTTATAATGTCAATTAATTAATATTAGGTTGTTACATAAGTTTCCTCTGTTTTTCGAAGGCTTCTCATAAATGAATACCTACTGGATTTTGCACATGTCTATACTATTTTGAAGAGAGTAATCTTACGAACATTGAGGAATGTAAAGCCTTTTTTTCCGTCTTATTTTGAGATTATATTAATCTCAAAACAAATCCTTCAAAGGGCAGGTTCGGTGATCGCAATTGCAGGAGTTATAATTGGACCATAGTGTAGCGCAAGCCTAACCAAATTTGTGGGGAGTAACTTTGCAGCCATTCCTGTTCTCCCTGCTGCTTTCCCTCCCCTTTTCATCTCCGAGTGATTCCAAACACAAGCACTAAACTTGGTGACCCAAAATTTTGATTATGCTGTTCTTCTCTTAGGTGTTGAAAAGAATTGGGGAGGGGGTCCCTCCACTTTGTTTGGAAACATGGACTGTTTGTAGGCATTAATCGGTAGAATTTTATTGCAAGTTATTAGCGTTCTGTGAAATCACACCATTTGCTGCACTGCTAATGGCGCCCTTGTTCTGATGGTCGAACTCTCCGGAAATGCACCGGAACTACTGTTGGGCCTGGCAGGGTTGACGGACCTACTAAGTTGGTATCCGGAACCTCAACTCTCTCTTGGTTTGCAGCGTTGGGCGGCCGCTGCTCTTCACTGCCATGAGCCCATCCCTCCATCCCCAACCCCCCTCCCCCGTCTCATGAATATTGATGTTAACTATGTATTGTTCATCGTTATTTTCAATCTACAATATCGTTTTGTTGTTGCGTTTTGTTAAGTTAACGATAAATATCTCATAAGAAAAAGTTCGCTGAGGTCAGAAAATGACTGTGTTACAGTTCATGAATTCCTCAAGAGATAGAGCATATGACGAGAAATGTGCGAGAAATGTGGATAGGATAGCACTGTTAATGAATGAGAAAAGAGAATTTTTTTAAATAAAAAACCATTTAGAAAGGATCATTTTTCAACGAGAAGCCCCATTAGTTATGCCCTAAATTCATAATTTCAATCTTTGTCACTTCTAACTCAATTTTTTTTTGCTCAGTACTTCCTGGATGTGTAGTTTTAGACCCCCCAACAAAGTCAGATTTTCTACTCAAAATCGACAGGCAATGAAATCGATGTCCTTGGCGACGACAACGCAATCAGATATACTTCACAGAGATTGAAGCTGCAACCCAAATCCAGTTGCTTGAGCCGAAATGTTCATAATTTCCTATGGGTCACAGTTCGACTAGGCTTGGGACTAAAAATTCACCTCATTGGCTCAGGCAAGCGCAGTTATTTCAACGAATATTTCTAACTCAATTTTTTTGCTCAGTACTTCCTGGATTGTGTGTGTATGTGTGACTGTGAGTGTGTGTGTTTGATTGAGTGGGTGAGGTTGGTGCTTAAGAAATGGCTCACTTATTTTAGAACCATGCAGGTTTGTTTGGACACAAAATGACATCCAGATATGGTTACATGTAGAGCAAACTAAGCTCTTTCGTGATAAAAGAGATATCGGTTGGAGTTACGAGTCATGAAACGATTGAAAATTTGCAAAAATTACGTTCTCAATTTTCTGGAATTCGAGGTTTTTACGACACCACAAGCAATGCAGCCCAAAACATTCTTTGTGTATTAGGTCACGATGTCAGGACTTACTGCATATGTGAGATTTGGTGCAAGGACTCCTGTGTTAGGAAAACGTGAGTGGTCACTTTTTGAAAAATTTGTCCTGTTATTTCTAGGTTTTCAAATGAATGATTCCTCGAAAGCTGCATTTTGAAAAGAGCTTATTCAGCAAGATATGAATCCCCGCCTTAGCTGCCGTCCTATCCGGTTGCTTCCGCTGATCTACTCGCTGTGCTACTGCTACTTGCTGAAATGGCGCCGAGAAAGCTCTCCCAGGACAACGAACCAACTTGGCTGCAACCCATTTCAAAAAGGTGGGACGACTATTTTAGTCACTTTGACAGAATGTTCGAACTTTCTACTAGAATGCAAGAAACACAAAATACTATTCTAACTAAATTGAGTGCGCTTGAGCTGCGGTATAGTGCGANACTGTGTCCACGGCCGTATCTCCACAGATAGGCCGCTTTTTTCTGTGTTCAAATTACTATTGTGATTGTCTGGCAGCCGACCACACCGAGAACGACTCACCTCGAAAGTGAGGATTTCCGTGGGTGCTGCCTTTAACAACGCCCTTCATATTTACACTTTTTAAATTAGCTAGAAAATTTTCGGCTCATTCTTAATGAAAAAACATTCCTACCACTGAATATTTATTTTCCAATATTCCGTAAGTGGATGAAGTGGCCGATGTTGATCAATACCGTTTGTGGGATGCGCTACGTTCGACGTCAGCAGCATAGCAGAGGAATGCGTATCCGCGTTATACAGTGACTTGCAGGGCAGCTCCACTTCAGCAGGTCAGCGCTTCATCCTTCCAGACTTCTCTATCACCAATTCACCGACCTCTGAGAGAAGGGTTCCTTAGTTGGCTAAGACCGGGGATCGAATCATTGAAGGTGCAGGCGATAGTAGGCCTCCTGCACTGCGCTACGTGCGCCCGAATTATTTAATCCGTATATATAAAGTAGAATGTCTGTGCGTGTGTGTATGTTCCTTATAGAAATCGTAAAGAGTCAACCGATCGGGACCAAGCTTTGCACACGTACCCCCAAGCGCTGGCGAAGGTTTCAGGCTATTTTCCAGCGGGCATTATCGATTGATTTATTGATTATACTGGTTTTATTGATTTTTCCCAATTTTGCTCCGAGGTCGATGCGAACATGCTACTGGGGTTCCTCGATGTGCTGAACACGGATATGACAGATATCTCGCGCCAAATTATGTACATAGCGGTTTTATCGATTGTTCCCATGTTCACTTAGGGATTGGCGGGAACATGCCCACTGGGGTTCCTGGATGCGCTGAGTACGAATGAGGCAACCATTTGCGCCAAGTAATGATTTATCGATTTTATTGATTTTTCGCAATTTCTGTCCACGGATCGGTGAGGACACCTCTACTGGGGTTTCTCAATGCGCTAAACAATAGTATGACAACCGTTTTGAAGAAGCATTGATCTATTAAATTTCTTTGTTCTTTTCCCGCTTCTGGAAACGGTTGGACAGGAATGTGCTAACTGGAGCAATCAAACACGTTCAACCTAAGTAAGAATACGGCAACTGTTTACCATGAAATTATCATCCTGATAACGTTACTGACTTTTCGCTGTTAGGTTGGTGAGGAGGGGTTATTCTCGTGGTCGCCGCTATACAAATCTCAGCTACGACAAACATCCGGAGACGGCGCCACACCACCGCTATGCAACACCGCCGCGAGGCTGCTGCGTTGCACCGGTTTATCGATTTATCGATCGGTCTCTTTTTTCAGGCTGCGTTTTCGGCTTTTTTGTTCATTTCAAAAAGGATTTTCACGTTTGCCACACATTCATTTGAGTTCGTTGTGGGAGATGCTACGGGTAACTAAGTGCCCGAACCCCCATTCCTGGGATCCCATAAAATAGCACATTGCGGAACAGACATTGGAAAACAGACTTGAACAACCTGGAACAGTTCAGAATAAGATTAGATAAAAGGATCGGAAATCTCGTCTCGGCTGCATCGGGGGAAAACTCAAAGAAATGGGTGATAAACGTGAAAACCCTAGCCGAAACGAACAAAAAAAAAAGCAGAAAACGTGGCCTGAAAGAAGAAACGGATCGATAAACTGGCGCCACGCAGCAGCCTCACGGCGGTGTTGCACGGCGGCGGTGTGGCGCCGTCTGCGTTGTCTGCAGCCGCAGACGCTGGGATCGCGGTGATCACAACAATACTTTAACTCCTCGAATATGCTAATCTTCAAGATCGTGAGCATTCTAATAAGTTCAGCGGCAATAGCAACTGTTCTCATCAGTGTGAGATACACGGGGTAGTGAATCACCCGAGCAAAGCCGGGTATGCCGTCTAGTACCAGATATAAAATCTTTGATGGTTTTTAAACCGAGGGGGGGGGGGTCAAAACTAACCTGTTCTTCGTGGAAAAAGACCGCAGAGAGCGGCTTTCTATACACTGCTTTACCGTATCCTAATGCGCGCTGGTGATAAGTTTCCGATAGCCGTATCATTTGTCTATGTACACTTACCACCTGCATGCGTAGCGTCAGGCCGTTTTGCCTTTTTGAACTTGATGAAAAAGATCCAGAAATGGTACAGAAGATGAATTAGCTCATTTCAGCACCTTATTGATCGTCTTAGATCAAAGCTGAATTGTCCGTCGTGGTAAAAGTTCGGGAGAATTGTCCGTCGTGGTAAAAGTCCTGTTCTTGTAAACTGTCTTACCAGGGCCTGACGTGCGCACTGCGCAGGTGGTAAGTGTCAGTTAGATTCTGGTCGAACCTCGCCTTTAAAGGCACCATCCCACCTTAAAATGAGACTTTTGCGAATTGCGCAATAAATGAATCTCCAGTGACTGCTGATTACAATGGTATATGTGATTCTATGAGAACTGCAGAAAAGCCCATTTTCAAGCACCAATTCTTGCAGAGCCAGCGAGCGGAGCCGGGGTGAGGCCGAGACGCCTTCTGATTGATCCTCTCCTGGGAGCGCGAAGATTACAGGTGATAATGCAATTGTGATTGATGGAATCACGTGCTGAGATGATCCTTCCCGAAAGCGTTGACCTGGGTTGTACTAAGGTAGCGTTCTTATTAGGTGGTGGAAAATCGATCGTTACCGACGGTGCTTTTTTTTCGACGAGCAAAAATACACCCACCACGTCGCAACTTTGAACGCTGTGGTGATTTTATTCGATGAAAACAAGGCTATTCTTCGATTAATAAGTGCATAGCTATATAGGATTTTTCGCATATGGGTTGGAATTCATTCGCCTTCGCACTTCTAAAAAAATAGGGGTTTTTCCTTGAGTGCGATAGTTTTCATTAGTCATAAGCTTTTTTTTTCATGAAAACACTCAGTGTTCTGAATGGCAACGCATCGGAAACTTTCTCTCAACGCATAATGACCTAACCAACACCAATATGCAACCGTGGAGATTTGTAAGGCTTTAAAGCGCTAAATTTTCTGACAGCGCATTTAGCATAATTGTCTGTGCCGCTCGCTCCACTGCGTTGAAGGTTTAATTTCTGAAGCAGTAAGTTGTTAAGCGTGTTATCGCTTGCTAGAGTGAAGAGCACATAGAATTGACACCATTCAAGAGTAGTACCGCTGAATTGTTTTTGTGAGCGCTGATGTGAACGTGGATTTTTTGTGCTTCCCTTCGGATTAGCTCGCATGCTAGATTAACTCACGTGCACACTTTACTATCGTATAAGCGATAAGGCGCATGGAGAAGAGCGACTCGTTTTCGTGGTTTTCTCGCACAATTCGCGCTCTTTCTTTCCCAGATATCAGTTCTAATTCTCTTAAAACCATAGGAATGACGAAATTTCCTGTACAAAGATTTCATGGACGAAGATCTTTGATGAAGATCATGCCATAGTTGCGCAATTATAATTTTTATTAGACTTGGTGAAACAGGACTAGGTAGTCCTCTTGTGACCACCTCGTGCTGCGGTAGCAAGACTGCTTTTCGGAAAACTTTTCTGAGAACGCTTTTGTGAAGAATTCGGAATACCTATTGAGACAAATGCTACATGCGCCTTTTAGCTGCTAACAATCATCGTTATCACCTGCACAGCCTCGTGGAAGATATCTCAATGACCACAGTGAGTCTTTTACAAGAATGGGGCCCGGAGAGTCAGTTAGGACCCTCCGCGCTTTTGGGGGGAATCATCTCAGGTGAAAAAATGCGTGTGCTTTCGAGCAGATTTTGCTTATGTTTGCCAAACTATTAGGTTGTTACATAAGTTTCCACTGTTTTTGCTTGGGATTTTTGAACATTTGTAATAATTGATTACCAACGAAATTTCGCATATGTCTATATACCGTTTTGAAGCGCATGATCTCGCAAACACTAATGTCCTTATTAAACCTTATTATTCTGCCTTGTTTTGAAAATGTCATTAATTTCGGAATAAATTCTTCGGAAAGGCAAATTTGGTGACTGCACTTTCACAAATAATAATTATACCATAATGCTGCACTAGGCTAACCAAATTTGGGTGGAGTAATCTCAAGGCCATTCTTATTGTCTCTGATATCTCCACTCTTCATATTACTCTCGGGCGGTCTCAAGCCGAGAAATCAAACTTGGTAACCCGAAATTTCGATTGCGCTATTTTTCTCTCTAGAGGTAGGGCGGACTGAAGTGGGATTTCTTTTGCTGTGGCTGCTAACCTTGAACATTTGCGGACACCAATTGGAAGAATTTCATGGCAAGTTCTAAGCGTTCAGTGAAAATCACACCATTTTGCCACACTGCGAAGGGAGCCTTGATTTTGATTGTTGAACTCTTTGCAAAGGCGAAGAGCTCATTGAGGAATTCTTAGCTGCGCATTATGTATGTTGTCAGATCACTAGAATGTCTACCGTGCGATAACTGATTTGCCGAATTAGTGACCTCCACAACTACCTGACTCTCTTCTTTGCCTCGTAGTTCACCGAATTCTAAAGCAGCAGAGCCAAACTCCTGCTGTAAAAAAAGGCAGAAGTCCATCGACCACTACGGTGCATACATCGACTTATACCTGTTGTTATTAGATTTTCAATGAGACTTTTTTAATCGAAAATTTCAAAGCAGCGGAAACTTACGTAACAACCCAATGCTTCCAGATTTCGTCCGAAATATACCCGTGAGTTTCGAGAAAGAGCTCGAATTAACGCAGAAATTAAGCGGATTCTGCTGGAAAATGAGCGGAGATCTCTGGTGTTCGATATCCTGACATTTCTGTTTTTGTGGAAACCTGCCGACTTTTTTTTGCACTTATGACAAGTGAAATTCGTGTTTTTTCAGACATGATCTATCTTTCAAAGCAAAAGAGCAATGGCAGTAACTCAGAGATTCCGAGAGGACAAACGCAGCAGGATCTGGTTAGCCACGCCCCCAAAAAGTGGAAGGCAGACATTGCTGCATGATGAAGAACTGCTGCATTCCTAATGCTGGTTGCAGCTCGTCCTGTGTTTGGGTTGCATTAAGGAGGCAAGCTGCTGCCCGGTCTGCTGTGGTGCCGTTAGACCTGCGTTCTTGCTCCTCATAGTCACGTGACGTCCCGCCCCCTGAGAGGTGTATATAAGCCGGTCGCTGGCCATCAGAGCTCAGTCGTGTCTCCCTCGGAGGAGACAAAGCGAGCCCTGCGGAACTCGTCTGGCTAGCTGAGGCCCGGGTAAAACCGTGACCCAGCGCAACAATTGGTCGGACGAGGTGTCGGGCTGCGGATACGTCGCTTGTGCAAAAATCCGCCTGCGTCCACCGAGCGTTGTTGCGGAAGACGCACACGCGTTCGAGAACATTTTCGGGTATGCTTGCGTAAGCATGCGCTTACCCAAGTCTGCGCTAGAAACACGGCTTGATCTGAGATTCGCCCAGATAGAGCTGCCATCCTAGGTTTATGGCACGTAAACCAGATCTTCGCCCCCAATAGCAGCAATGGGGGGGGAGCAAACGCAGCTCGTGGGGCGACAAAATAAGCTTTGACCTCGAGCTGTTACTGCTGTAGAAACGTGTTCGGGCTGCGTTTGTCCTCTCGGAATCTCTGAGAATTAATGAAAAACGAATTACCAGAGGAATAAACAAAAACTACGCGAAATCTGTTCGAATTCACACGAATACACACGGCGCACCTCCCGAGAATGGATCGCCGGATTTCCAAAATTACTTTACAAAATAAATAAAAATTTCGTATTAGTTCATTTTTATTTGTTCATTTTTATCACCATTGTTAATATGATTTTTATTAATTATTTGAAACTTAAATGAATGATTTTATCATTTTTATTTTCCGTCAGGGTCCCCTCTCTCCTTTTTCTTCTTTATTGACATGCATTCATGTCCTACCGCAATAGGGTCGTCCAAGAAGTCGTCTCCATTTACCTAGGTTTGTTACGTAAATTTGGGGAAGGAAAACGAAAATAAAAAAAGGGTGATGACAAAAGGGAGGTGAAACATACTGGAATGCTGATCGTTTCCCCGACGCTCTTGCATCGCTAACAGCGGTGTGTGAACGTGTCGTTTCTTGATATTTGATAACATTCACAAATACTTGATAATTTTTCCCTCTCCCCGAGACCAAAGTCGTTCTGAAAACACTTTTTTTGGAGATGTGTCAGGGTCCTGGATCGATCGAGACATTGACCGATATCCTGAAATTGAACATCGTCACAATTTCAATTCGATAGTTTTCATAAAGTGCCTGTGTATTGGCCGCGGTTGCTCGTCCAGCTTCCTGAACGTGGATCGGACCTGCAGCCCTCCGGCCCATTAAAATTAAAGATAGCAATGCTTCGCATGCGTTTCACATCTCAGATGAAAGAAATCTCCAGCGTAGAAATTGATCGAGTTAGGTGAGGGTATGACCGCCTGAGTGGATGCTTTAACTTTTACATGGGCATTTCAAAATCCTGTGCTGCTTCTAACACGTTATCACCGGTTATCACCAGGGTTGACAGCCTCATCTTTGTATACGTGCCTCATTTGCAACAGGATACACTCCTTTCTGCCATAGAGCCCCTTTCTGCTATAGGGCCCCTGGATCAAGACCGTAAACGAGGCACTCACATCAAAGGCAGCACCTACGGAAATTTTCGCTTTTTGAGCTTTTACTTCTTCTTGGCTAACTGAGTCCACTGATTCCAGATATAGTGGTTAAAATTAACGAAAGTTGCAAAATCTCCAGTTTTGAAATCGCCTAATCCGAGCGGACGACAGAACTTGGACGAGTGATCCGCTCACTGCGTTTGATCAATGCCGCCACTCCCTCAGACGAGTTCTCTCCACGTGAGTATGACCATTCGACAGAGCTGGACGAGGCGATCCCAACGATATATAAATTCACACATAAATATCCACATACAGTCCATAAAAAATCGGCGGACTCCAGTTCGGCGGGAGAGGGGCGCGCGACGCGGTCGCCATCCGATCGGCAGCCTGAGATTCCATGGAAAAACGGGTGATCTACGATATCTACCAATCTTACGAAGCGGCGCCACGCTCAGCAGGAGTCCGCCGATTTTTTTATAGACTATACAGCCGAGATACAGCATACAGCCCCCTATTGTGGAACTACACAGAATATTCAGATTTCCGGATTCCGGCAACCCTATGTATTCCGGAATATTCTCCACCAAAAACTCAGATGTATGTATAAATGCATGTATCCTGCATCATTATAGCGCCCATGAACTGTGCCTGGAGAAAGCTGCAACCTGATAATGTGTACCGTAGCATTTCAAAAGCACTTACAGCTTCAATGAAGTGGTTGTTGCAAATTCTCAGCCGTTTGGAAGCGGAGGCGCTGTATAGTCCTTTCAACAACTCGGCATCGACGTTATAATTGGCAAGAAAAGCCATAAAAAGGGCAGCCCTCTGATGTCTTGCCGTCGAAAGAAAGCGAACCTCCTCGTCCGCCAACGTCTTACCGCACAAATTACAAGTAACCATGGCGTTCACGAATAACCAAACTTTGAACATGATCTATATTGAACCTCGTCCATAACCGCATAAATGACGGTCATGGGATATCGATCATGCATGCTACATAGTTCATGTGTCTAACAAAGGATTTATTTGAAAAAATAACTTTATCCATTACAAATAATGAGAAATGGAAGTTTGGAAACAAATAGACAAAAAATCATTTTGAATGAACACACATACAAATGAGTGTGTTCCGCCTCTGAACCCTAGACACAAGCAACAACAAGAAAGAAAGCCCCACCCCGAGGCTCATCCGTAGGGTAGGGAGGGGGTTCAAAAACAAAACGCAGTTGTGTCCATTTGAACTGAAAACGAGAAGGAAGAACATGTGAGGAACAACGCATGAAAACAAAAAGGCAACTGGCGTGATAGAAAAGACCTAAAAGAAAAGAGAAACTATGCAAAAAAACAATTAAAAATGACAGAGCCGTGCCTGAACACGGTTCAAGTGGAGATGAACAACGATACACAACAAATCCGAAGAAAGAAACACTCAAAAAACCATACTGATAACGAAAAAGGACGCAAGAGAACAAAAAGAGAGAAGACTCACCCATTCGGAGAGGAAATGATGCGGCGGGGCAGCCGGCGCGATGGGGTGGGTTTAAAAGAAAAGAGAAGCTATGCAAAAAAAAAACACAAAAAATGACAGAGCCGTGCCTGGACACGGTTCTGTTGGAGAAGAACAATGAAATACAACAACAACGAGGATGGAAACAAAAAAAACCTCCTCTCCCCCAATGAGTCCTGGAACACGAGAAGAAAAAAGATTGAAAACTCACTCTTCCTCGAACCTCACTGAATTCAACAGAGAAATCAGCTGAGATGTGACACTGTTGCGCTCCAACGTCACTTTCGATGAGCACGACAACTCGTACCAGCCGATTGGGTTGTACTGTTGTACTAAACTTCTACTTGTAATATCTCAGCGAAGGTGGGGTTCCCGACTGCACTTGCATCGCAGATTAACGGTACTATGTCTGAGGGTCGAAAAAACTCAAGAGTTCAGAGATGAAGATTATCGTGGGTGTTGCCTTTAAGGTATAACACACTGTGTGTGTCTAGAGATCACAGTGATCTGGGCGACCACGCGGTGGGCGGGAAGCGACGGTTCCTTGACCACCACGGGCGGGTATAAAAGGAGGCCAAAAGGGGGGAGCCGTGAATTTTTGTCAAGCTCCGCGAAGGGAGACAGAGCCGTTGAGTAGAGAGGCGGCCCTCCCCCAGATCGAGAGAAAAGAAAGAATCAACCCGCCTGTGTGGCCAAGCAACCGCGTGCCCTCACCTCGAGGCCGCCAGAGTTTTCTTAGTTCGATTGTTGACGTTCTGACCGATTCCACTCGGTCGTTGTTGTTTTCTGTTTAAGGATAAATTATTGGTAAAGAAAAGCTGTCCTAAGAAGTAACGCCGTGTCTTCGGTGAACAATATCNTCAACCCGCCTGTGTGGCCAAGAAACCGCGTGCCCTCACTTCGAGGCCGCCAGAGTTTTCTTAGTTCGATTGTTGACGTTCTGACCGATTCCACTCGGTCGTTGTTGTTTTCTGTTTAAGGATAAATTATTGGTAAAGAAAAGCTGTCCTAAGAAGTAACGCCGTGTCTTCGGTGAACAATATCTCCGCTCAAGCTCTCTTTCACACACACATACCATACCACTAGACTCTACTCGACCCACATGTGACTTTACATTGCCATTAATGGTAATGGCATTACACGTCAATAAAGTGAGTACACGTCAATCACTAGTACTCATCACTTTTTATTTGGCTGCGCAATCGCATTTTTCTCCCGACAGTTCTATTTCGAATAAATTGAAATATAGGATTTCCGCAGAAGGCGGAGGATACAAAGCTGTTTGAGAAACTATAAGAAGATGTTAAGGCTTTTGGACTTTTCAAAATTCGATTTTATTTGTGTCTGATCCTTTTTTTTTGCAAATCTACGCTCGCGGTTATCATTGTACTTTTTTATACGGAAATCAATGTCTCTGCAAACTTTCAGATAGAACGAATTCTCAGTTGGCAATGAAAACTTGTAAAAAGGCGGTTTTTCTGGTCAAGAAAATTTAATATATGGCCAGGCAAACGGAACGAAAATGAACTCTGAAACTTCATCGGTACCGTTTCAGCTAGATTACTGTAGATAACTGAGCAAAACCGTTCGTATAAATCATCTGTGCAGAAGTAGTTATCAGGAACTGACCACCAATCAAGAGAGCCAGATACGCTCTGGAAGTCTGGATATGGCAGGAGCAAGAATTTATCTTTTTGGAAGTTCACATCAAAACAAATTTGATTATGATAGAGGTGGCAAATGGTGATAAAATGGAGAGCTTATTTATCAGGGACGGAGATGAAAGGATCCAGTCGATAAGTGATCTAGATCTGGTAGGCGAATGAACAAGTTGTACCAAGTTGCACGCATCGGCAAATGCTCTGAATCCGGTTTGTAGCAGACTGTTGGTATCATCTGAATCATACCATTCTATATTAATATATCCCAGGACTATTACTTTCGTGGAGGTGGCACAGAGGTCATAAAGAACATCAATGAGCTGTTCATCATCACTTCTCGTTGATGAAAGAGGACGGTATATGAGAACGAAGCGAGTTGTTGTAATTGAGGAGATGATGTCCAGGGATAGGATATCTGTAGAGATGGAAAACGAAAAATTTATTTGGGTAAATTTAAATGAGCTTTTTTACGAGCACACATACGCCACCACCTTTGCGGTCTTTCCGATCTAGTCTTAAAATTTCATATGACAGATTGCCAACGACCTCAACATCAGAAATTTTCGAACTCAACCAGGTTTCCGTTATGAAAACAACATCGGGATTCCGCGAACGTAAAAGGGACTGGAGTAAACGCAATTTATTTACAAACTACGTGAATTAAACAATAAACAAGAAATAAGTCCGTGAGAACCATGCAAGATTAGATGTTTCCCTGAGCGGATCTACGAGGTAATTCAGAACGTGCTCTAATTCACCCCGATAGACCACCCATTCCCGAGTTGCTTTACCATGGTTTTTCCTAACGTGCCTGTTTTCTGAGTTCATAGTCTTTCGCGCGTTCCTCTTCATTCATGCTTTTTTCTGACATAAATATTTATGAATCCAGCCTGACGTAAGAACCTTGCATTGCTGAGCGCTGTTCGCCAGAAGGACCGAGCTGGGAGAACAAGTTTGACAAGTCGAGGTCTTGACGGGTTAAAGGCACCCATTCGGTAAAGCTTCACCGGACGAGCTTCAACCTTGAAGCGTCAAGTATTTTTCCGACTTTCTCTTCAAGGTCGTTCAGACGAAAAGATGATGGGCAATCTTGTGCAAATTCAGGAATTCCTGAGATAACTATGCTTCGCGCCCTCTCTTCGCTTTCTGGGTCATTGTTTGTTGTTTTAGCAGCTAGCGCATTAACCAATTTTTCAATGAGTGGATCATTGGTACGTTGAAAGATGCGCTGCGTAATTCCAGCAACCGAGAGCGTATTATAATCAATTTCTTCAGTTGCATTTTTGGGACTGGCTTGCTCATTATTGAGGTAGAGAGTTCACTTTTTCCTCGAACGAGGCATTTTCAGCAATTTAATTTGTAAAAGTTTCTACCGGGAACTCAAATTGTCAAGAAAGACAAATAAGACTTCAGCACAGTCTTAAATACACAGCTGAAACACAGAAAGGGCAACTTACTGAGAAGATACTCCAAAACTGTGACAACAAGGAGCGAAGTAGATGAGAAGATCAGAGACGCTAGGAAGTCAGCCGCTCAGCGTGAGCTCACACTATCGAATGATGAACTTTATCGATCTTTCACAAGTTTTGCTCAACGCTCGGTGAGGAGATGTCTCTAGGGTTTTCGAATGCGTTGAGTACGAATATGCCGAGCGTTTTCCACGAAGACTTTATCCGAATAACATCACTGACATTTTCACCAAAGGAATGGTGAAGAAATGCCCACTCACGTTCTTCAACATGTTGGCCACTGAAATTATGAGTGCTTTGAATGACAGTATCTGGAGAAGCAAAAACCCTCATCACCATAAAATAGCCGGTTGTAGTAAAGCACCAAAGTGAAGCTCGGCATAGCGTAATGCCTACATTCGTAGAACAGGATACCAGTGGAGCCGCTTACACAGACACATCATAGGGAATCATTTTATTAGAGTACAAGCTCATCTATAAGTGAACAAGTGCAAATATTAAATTTTAAAAAGAAGTTATGTGATCGTTGGTGGCTTGAAGGAGTAGTCGGGTACATAGTTGTAGTACGGATACGTTGGATTATTGAACACCGGCATTAAATACTCGTACAAACAGACGAGGAATACCACACAACATGAGTACACGATGACGAATATCCAAGCCTCTCTCTTGCTAAACGGATTTTCCACAGTGATGTCCGGCGGTAACGAATACTTTCGATTAGGCATCTGAAATTAAGTAATACCGTGAGGTAAAAAAAATCTTGACATGGCTAGATAACACTAGTGATTCTGGCTAATCTTGTGTTTCCTGATGTTTTAACCTAGAACGTCGAGACCGGAGAATTCTAATCAAAATACTGCAGCTATAATTCTCAAAGCCAACAGCCTCTCCAATATTTGTATCTGAGATTTAGCTGAGTTTTGTGATTTCAAAAGAACTAGAGCCATATCCAGCAGTGACACAGTGCGAACAAAGAGGGCAAGAGGAGGAAAAGTGGCGGTTTGACTCGGAATCTAAGATTTCGAGAGGCCCTGCGTTTAAACGTGGCATTACATGATATGTTCCAGGGCTGTGCGTTGTTAACGCAACGAATGAACGTATCAAAGCGTAATGGCCATTTTCCCAGTAACGTAACCGAATGATGGTTCAACGAAAAATTACGATAATCCCGTCTGAGAATCAGAACTTGGTTGAGAACTGCTTGAACAACAGCACAGAGATACATAATTTCCTCCTACGAAGTGCCGGCTCACCAGCGGCGGACGCAGGGTGGGGGGGGCGCTCCCCCCCCCCCCC